>JAMPIV010001772.1:381570-913060 GCA_024509875.1 Oreohelix idahoensis | reverse complement strand
CATTATGTTTCTCTGATCTATAGATGATGTTACTTTTTGCACTATTGTGTGAGTAACGAAGAATCAGAAACACGAGTTTCCCAAATAAAACTTTACGGTCGACCTTTCTCGGGCGTTCGACCGCCATCAAAGACTTATATCCGTATAACGCGGTTCTCGAAGATTTTTTCCCGTGAATCGACATCAAAGCGATCTCGAGAAAATCCTGGATCTCCCCTCGTGGACTTAAAAGAATCTGTGTTTTTCACGTGCCATCTGTCAGATATCGTATGATTGACAGATAAGCTAGTGTGAGAAACTAGGTAAACAAACCTGATTCGCTACCTGTTATGACTGACAGGTCATGCAGTTTGTAAACATTGCGTTAGCTCGTGTTCACAGAAAAAGAGGTGGGACGAAAAGTACGCTTGTGTAAGTAAAACTCAGGTAGAAAAAATGCGTGGTTTTGCTAGCAAATCCTAGAACGCTACGAGGTTACAAGCCTGTCAGATTGTCGCATAGAGGTTTATGATCAATAAATTTTCTATATTCTTTTCTTTTTCTACCCGTGTCCTCTACTTTTATTATCGCTCTTTTATCCTTTTCCTGGGGTTTTTTTCCGCATTCGTTCGTTTGCGACAATATATATTTTCCCATTCTAACGTTTACTTGTTTCTTTTCTCTTACTGACAACGCATTCTATTACGTCAGATGTCAGTCTCTGCATGTGAGCGAATAGTGTGAAATTCCTGGTCAATGATTTTCTTCACTCTTGTTGCATTTTCATCGTTGCACTCTGAGGCTGGTCTACCAGATCTTAGCAGATCAGCAACATTTGAGCGGCCGCACTTAAACTGTTGACACCAGTTTTTTACCGAAGTATATGAAGGACAAGAATCACGAAACACTGGTTCCATCTCCCTGCGTATTTCTGTAGGTGTTTTTCCCTGAAACATCAGAAATTTTATCACAGCTCTGGCCTCCTTCTTTTCCATTATTTTGTCGAATCTTTGGAGCAGCAGATCCGGTCAATAGGGTACATTGCGCCGTGCACTGTAGCGGGAAAACCAATTGAAGAAACAAACGCGTACTTTACACATTCAGTGCAAATATGATGCACTTTAAATGTGCCAAGTCTCATTTTCCTCCTGTGACTCCTTCATGGTCAGGCCCAAGACTTATGTCAATCCCCTTGTATTAATATATATTATATTAGATTTGTCTGACTAATCTAACTCTGTTGTAGATGATAGGCTGACTAAGAGAAGCTTCTCGAGTGTCAGAGACAGAATCTACTATATTTCCTCCACCTCACTCGTGAAAATCTATTTCTATTTTTCCACCTCCCACTGAGCTATCACTTATTTCTATGTCTATTCAGAAGGGACCAAACTAAGTCTTAATCACCTATCACAAATCTACGACACAGATTACTGAAGGCTCTCTTTCCATTATACGTCACAAGCATCAAATATTGCCATCTTTATTCTAGTACCCTGCCCTATCAGTGCTTGGTGGTCTGGTACAAGACGTAGGTCTTGCACCAGATTGCTGTGATATTGCTGTGAAGTATAACCATAGGACATTCACAGAACTTAATGTTAAGTATTCAGTGTGAGCAATTCAAACAGCCTGTGTGAGTGGTCATACAGAGGATTAACTAGTTGTGTTATGATGAATAAACAGTTCTGAAATAATTGGCAAGACAAGAGACAAGTTAGTTTTATAGGAACATTTTAATGAACATTCTATTCCATTTTGAAGATTCTAGCTAGGACTTGTGTCTAGTAATAATTACAACACAAAGATTGAATAATTGTGTTATTAATCTTTTATTCATCCACTTTCATCATTTTTCATCATTCATAATTTGCACAAGAAGAAATCAAAAGATAGATGTACATAATAAATGATTCAGTAATTGTAATTCTCTGACTTATCAATTTTATATTGTTGCATTTTGAATTTTACTGATATGTTGATTATCATAGGTTAGTTACTAGCAAAGGTGGCATCTTAGGCTCTAACTTTAATCTAATTACTATCTGAAGTAGAGACCTTTACAGCCGTGACTATCCTGTGATACCAGTGCTCTTCTCTGACACTGGGACTGTATTCTTTTCAGACATAATTCTTTTTTGTTCTATCAGTAACTACTACTGACAACTATACTCATAAAAACCTTTCGCTACACGTGGCTCAGGCGTAGGAACTCATTAAGTGTTCAGGGTGCTCAAGGAATGTCATAGTAGTTCCATGTCTGTGTTTCACACCGCATAGGTAGATTCCTTTCACCTATTATAATGTAGTCCCGTAGCAGGTACTGCCGTAGGGGAGTAAAGTGTTGGGGACCACTTGCTAGATCCAGCTTTTTATGAGGTGGGGTGACCAGTTTCCTTCCTCGCTACATTGTCCTTCCTTCACTCACAAGCAGAGTCAGGTACCTGTTTACAGCTAGGTAGGCTTGAGTGTGACGCCACCAGGTTAGGATCTAGGAACCCGATACCTGTGCCTCGAAATGAAAGCGCCCTAAGCCACATGTTGGCTCTGTTTACAGAGCATATGGAATCCTTTTCATGATTTATCTATACATCTTCGGATCACTTGTGCCACTCTTAGTTTCAGACCACCTGTTTATTACTCATACATGTGTTGTTGTTGTTGTTGTCGATATCCCATAGCTGCTGAGCTGTCTATTCTTGGCAGCCCAATGCCATTCTTAGAAAAGGTCAGGTTTTCTGCAGTATGTCCAAGGTTTCATATAGTGACTTAGCGATGTCAGAGGCATCTGTAGAAGGCTTTTCCTGGTGTTTGTGAGTTTTGGGCACACAATGAGAAGGTGACTGGTTGAGATCAGTGTCTACATATAGTAGATGCTCAGGGTAGATGTGGTTTAAATGGCTATCGACTCTGGCGTGTCATGTTCGAAACAGGAATATGGGATTTTGATTTTTCCTGTTCAGTCTAATGATGTTGTCGTTGTCTTTTGGGTGAGTCACTCATGTATGTGTACCATGATGTATACATAACTCGAGCCATACATTTAATAAAGTAGATTTGAAAACTTAGATCACATTTTGCATCCTCCATCCGGCTGCTTATATACTATAAGTTTCTTTCCAGCGCTTATTACTCGTAGCTATCAAAATATCAAGTGCTTGCAGCCCTTTTCAGTAGTAGTCCTTTTCAGGGCTTCGCCATGCTAGCTGATAGTAGTCGTTTTCGAGACTTAGTGTTTATTAACACTGTCCTAGAGTTGACAGAATTCACTTCTTTTTGAATGGCAATTGCGATCTGAAATAACCGACGGACTTGGGTCTAGTTCTAGGCTTGAAAGGAACCTCAAGAAAACTGGCCCGGGGGGGGGGGGAATCACAATCGACTTTTCAGATCACTGAATGTAAATAGCTAAGACACAGATTAAGATATTCACGAGGAAAGATTATGGTCACAGAAGCACATAGCTACAGTTTGTCTCTCACGGTCACCAAACTTGGTATATCGTAGCGGATTATGTGCGATCTCTGTCTCCTTTCGGCACGGCCACCATGTTCAGTTATGGCCATACGCGCTAACATAGCATCGTTCTTGTTGGTGAGGTGATTTTGAGTTGTGGTTCGACCCTATAATCAGCTCCTCAGCTCCCTATAGAACATCGGCTGTCAACAAATCTACATAAAGCGGCCCTGTCCTGCGCCATCTTGTGAAGGTCATTCCATGCCTTTATCATCCCTTTAAAATCTGTCTCCAGGTTCCTTCTTCTTAGTATTTTAGGCCTTAAAAAAGTGGGTAAGCTTGTACAGACTGCTGTTGGCTTTCTATGGACTACATCATAATCCTCCTGCTTAATAGAGGACCCTTCTTTGATTTTGGAAGTGTCTGAGTTGTTTGACTAGAATTACTTACATGTCCTCCTTAGTCAACTTATTTGACATGCCTTGTGGGGTAAGCGGTTATATTCTGGACCAAGCTGAAAAGGCGGCCCAGAAAAGAAATCTGTGGCAAGCAGTTGTTGCAGCACTCGTAGAACTAAAGGGATGACTGACTGTAGTGTATTGTTGTAGACTGACTGTAGTGTACTGTTGTACACTGAATGTAGTGTATTGTTGTAGACTGACTGTAGTGTATTGTTGTAGACTGACTGTGGTGTATTGTTGTAGACTGTCTGTAGTGTACTGTTGTACACTGACTGTAGTGTACTGTTGTACACTGACTTGTGTATTGTTGTAGACTGACTGTAGTGTATTATTGTAGACTGTCTTTAGTGTATTTTTGTAGACTGACTGTAGTGTATTGTTGTAGACTGACTGTAGTGTACTGTTGTACACTGACTGCAGTGTATTGTTGTATGCTCTGACTGTAGTGTTTTGTTGTAGACTGACTGTAGTGTACTGTTGCATGCTTTGACTGTAGTGTATTGTTGTAGACTGACTGTAGTGTATTGTTGTAGACTGACTGTAGTGTATTGTTGTAGACTGACTGTAGTGTATTGTTGTAGACTAACTGTAGTGTGTCATTATAGACTAACTGTAGTGTATTGTGGTAGACAGACCGTAGTGTATTGTTGTAGACCGACTGTAGTATATTGTTGTAGACTGATTGTTGTGTATTGTTGTAGACTAACTGTAGTGAATTGTTGTAGACTGACTGTGATGTACTGTTGTAGACTGACTGTGGTGTACTGTTGTAGACTGACTGTGGTGTACTGTTGTAGACTGACTGTAGTGTACTGTAGTAGACTGATTGTAGTGTACCATTGTAGACTAACGGTAGTGAATTGTTGTAGACTGACTGTAGTGTATTGTTGTATGCTCTTACTGTTGTGTTTTGTTGCATGCTCTGACTGTAGTATATTGTTGTAGACTGACTTTAGTGTATTGTTGTATGCTCTGACTGCAGTATATTGTTGAAGACTGACTGTGGTGAATTGTTATATGCTATGACTGTAGCGTGTTGTTGTAGATTGACTGTAGCCTATTGTTGTATGCTCTGACAGTAGTATATTGTTGTAGACTGACTGTAGTGTATTGTTGTAGACTGACTGTAGAGTATTGTTGTAGACTGACTGTAGTGTATTGATGTGGACTGACTAAGTGTATTGTTGTCGACTGACTGTAGAGTATTGTTGTATACTCTGACAGTAGTGTATTGTTGTAGACTGACTATATTGTATTGTTGTGTGCTCCGACTGTTGTGTATTGTTGTTTACTGACTGTTGTGTGTTGTTGCATGCTCTGACTGTAGATTATTGTTGTAGACTGACTGTAGTCTATTGTTGTAGACTGACCGTAGTGTATTGTTGTAGACTAACTGTAGAATATTGTTGTAGACTAACTGTAGTGTATTGTTGTAAACTAACTGTAGTGTGCCATTGTGGACTAACTGTAGTGTATTGTGGTAGACAGACCGTAGTGTATTGTTGTAGACTAACTGTAGTGAATCGTTGTAGACTGACTGTGGTGTACTGTTGTAGACTGACTGTAGTGTACTGTAGTAGACAGACTGTAGTGTATTGTTGTAGACCAACTGTAGTGTATTGTTGTAGACTGATTGTAGTGTACCATTGTAGACTAACGGTAGTGAATTGTTGTAGACTGACTGTGGTGTACTGTTGTAGACTGACTGTAGTGTATTGTTGTATGCTCTTACTGTTGTGTTTTGTTGTATGCTCTGACTGTAGTGTATTGTTGTAGACTGACTTTAGTGTATTGTTGTATGCTCTGACTGCAGTATATTGTTGAAGACTGACTGTGGTGTATTGTTATATGCTATGACTGTAGCGTGTTGTTGTAGATTGACTGTAGCCTATTGTTGTATGCTCGACAGTAGTATATTGTTGTAGACTGATTGTAGTGTATTGTTGTAGACTGACTGTAGATATTGTTGTAGACTGACTGTAGTGTATTGATGTGGACTGACTAAGTGTATTGTTGTCGACTGACTGTAGAGTATTGTTGTATACTCTGACAGTAGTGTATTGTTGTAGACTGACTATAGTGTATTGTTGTGTGCTCCGACTGTTGTGTATTGTTGTTCACTGACTGTTGTGTATTGTTGCATGCTCTGACTGTAGTGTATTGTTGTAGACTGACTGTAGTGCATTGTTGTATGCTTTGACTGTAGTGTATTGATGTAGACTGACTGTAGTATATTGTTATATGCTCTGACTGTAGCGTATTGTTGTAGATTGACTGTGGCCTATTTTTGTATCCTCTGACAGTAGTGTATTGTTGTAGACTGACTGTAGAGTATTGTTCTAGACTGACTGTAGAGTATTGTTGTAGACTGACTGTAGAGTATTGTTGTAGACTGACCGTAGTGTATTGTTAGTATGCTGTGACTGTCGTGTATAGTTGTATGCTCTGACTATCGTGTATTGTTGAATGCTCTGTCACTCTTGTACCGTCATGATTAATCACGGTACTGCAGAAGAATGTTTAGAATACCATGGGTAGCTTTAAAAACAAATGGAGTAATGGCGATGTCCAGGAAAAAGGCCTGCGCGCAAAGGAAGCTAATTACTCACATCAGCAGGAAGCAGCCCACATGGTATGGACATTTTTTAAGGAGAGGAAAGCTGACATACGCTATAACAGTCAGCAAGAATGATAGTGAGGGTGGAGGGAAGAAGGAATGGTAGAGATTTGGTAATGGGCAGGTTAACATTCATGATATAAAATAAAATTCAGCAGCACAATTGATAAACAGCGGCGCTATTGGAAGGAAATTGTTGCAGATACTTTATCACCTACGCCAGTCGACATGGCACTTGGAAAAAAAAGAGGTATTCTGCAAATACGAAATTGTTTCAGTCTTTTCTGTGACACGGATTCCTTCAAGAGTTTTGTTATTTATATCTTGGATGAGCTGTGTCTTCAGTCTCATTCAATGTTGGTCAATTTGTAGATGTACAATTCTCTTTCTCATTCTCTCTGTCTCACACTCTCTCTCTCTCTTTTCTTTATCTCCACCTCTCTCTTTCTCTCTCTCCCTCTCTATCTCTCTCTCCCCTTTTCTCTGAGATAAATTTACCATTTGATATACGATTGTCTAATTGTTCTGTCCTCATGTCTATGGGGCTGATTTTGTGTATTCACACTTCTATTTTTCAGTCATTTGTCTTGCTCTTCCGTACATCGTTGATTTGCTTCTGTTAGAGCGGTTACCTTTCGCAGTAGACTTACCAGGTTCGAAACCTGATAGCTTCACGCTCCAGTTTACCCAGCTGTAAATGGGTGCCTGCTTTGTCTTTCCTAATTCGAGAGTAGAGTCAGGTTCTGATTTTTACAGTTGGGTAAACTGGAGCATGACGCGACCTGGCTTCGAACCTGGTCCCTTTGCCCCGAGAGCAAGCGCTGTAACCATTCTGTCACATGGCAGCATTACAATGGATCTGCAGGCTGAGAAATATGAATTTCGATGTTTACCGCAAAAGGTACATGAAAAGGATGCGAATAGGAGCCGACCACTCTGTTCTCACGCAGCTATAAAAACTACAACCAAGTAATAGTTAAGAACCGCTGCTTTTGGATGACTGAAAGAATCATATCGATCGTAAAAGCAAATAGATGGAGAGCGTGAAAAAGAAGAAGAAAACTGGTTTAGAATGTTCTAGACAGGAAGCCATGGAGACATCTCTTTGTACGCATAATGTTCCGCGGATCCAATTCTTCTGTCTCTTTCCTCGTCTCTGTCTCTCCACATTTTTCAGTTCTGTGAAATAGACTGTCTTTGATATGTTCTCCACGCCAGTATCTGACGAGCTGTGCTAGCATTGGTTTTCTCACTGTATGCCTAAGCTATTTTCAAGTATTTTTTTGTTCGAAGCCAGACTACTTGAATTGAATTTTTGTCAACTTAAATGTCATCGTTAGTGATATGTCACTAATTGGCGCTGTGAACTCTGTTCTTGCAGGTCATAGACAACGTGATCTTCTACATTTGTGTCAACCTCATTGGAATCTTCTTTCACTACCCAATGGAGGCCCAACAGAGGGAGGCCTTCGTGGAGACCAGGAATTGCATCAGCGTGAGGTTAGCAACTCAAAAGGAAAATCAAAAACAGGTGAGACGCCCGAACTGATATCCTGCTATTACGGTTTAAAGCGAGTGTCTTCCTTCTCTCTGCCTGCCTGTCTGTTTATCTATCTATTTATCTATGTATCTATGTATCTATCTATCTATCTATCTATCTATCTATCTATCTATCTATCTATCTATCTGTCTGTCTGTCTGTCTGTCTGTCTGTCTGTCTGTCTGTCTGTCTGTCCGTCCGTCCGTCCGTCCGTCCGTCTGTCTGTCTGTCTGTCTATCTGTCTGTCTATCTGTCTGTATCCATCTAACTATCTATCTGTCTGTCTATCTATCTATCTGTCTGTCTGTCTGTCTAATTACTTAATTTTTAATCTTTTTGTTTTTACACTTTCTATCAAGAATGTACGGATATAAGCGAGAATGTGCTGGTACAATTTTTGTATTGATGATTGATTGTTGACGGTTTGATCGCAAGAGTGAGTGTCGGGATACTGAATGAAAAACAAAGGGCTGGATGGTCAGATGGACCTGCATGCCCAGTTCTCAACCCTTTAAAAATAAAGTTATGTCTGTTTATTTATCTCTGTATCTGATTCTGCTCAAGTCTTGAGTTAAGGAGGGCAAAGAAAAACATATAAAGTCTCAGCTCATTCAATAGCAGACTGTTCAAATAATTCATGATCTGATTCCATGCCACCCTAATCTGAGTATGCTCGAATTATGTTTGATTTACGGTACGAATATTTTGAATTTTTTATTTTTCTTCTATTGTTTGTTTTTCCCCATTACTTTCATGTTTGTTATGTGACCGCTTGGCCTTTCTCGCTAGCTTTGTCCCTCCTACTTCAACGCTAAGCGTTTATATGTGCTAGAAGATGATACATGTAAGAATGACAGACCTTAAATGCAAACAAGACGTTTTTACACAAAACGCAGCATTCATTCAAAGTTCAGTTGCCGATACTGCTCTGACAGGGTAAACGTAGGTCAGTCCCAGATAATAATGAATGGGTTTTATAAGCGCGAAAGTGGGAAATGAATGTTTGTGTGATCTGGGTTTTTTTTTATCCTATTGTTAAGTTGGAAAAGATCACACATGTGAAAATAAAGTCGAAATAACAGAATGTCGTGTGCAAAAAGGTCTAAAAGCTGAGGAGAGGAGTGCAAATGTTAATTATTTTGTCGTGTGAAAAAAAGGACGGGTCGTGTGAAAAAAAGGCGGGAAAAAAGAAGAAATAGTATAAATAGAAGAGTTGTGGGCGATAGGTAGCGATTTCAGGACTTATGATTCCAAGGATACCATGATTTTAGACTAGAGGATTTTTACTGATAGCGTTAGGAGAACTTCGTCTTTGAGGATACCAAGACAAGTTTTTGAGTAAACAAATCAGTAAATTATTTCTTGTGGATATACATATATTATTCTATCTGGATGTACCTATATTATTCAGTTGGATTATAGATTGTTCATTTTGGATAACAACCATCATTTTGTGAAATTTACAGTGTTTGTTTAATGACATCAATAAACTCTATAATATAAATTTCTACATTTGCTGTTTGTGGAAATTTACAGTAATTTCTTTCGGATATACGTTGCTGTGCTGAAACTGTTTTGCTTATCACCAAAACATAAAAGGGAAGAACATTCCTGGGTTGAAATAAATTAACAAAAGGTCAAGTATCACCATCTCTGGCGGAATTTAAATAAGAATTATATATGTGTTATTATATCTCTATCTTTCTATTTGTCTGTCTGTCTGCCTGTCTATTTGTCTGTCTGTCTGTCTAATTCTACATACCTTCGATTGTATCAATCGTTTCACTTTACTTTCGAATCGTTGCTGACTTCTTTAACACTAGTACTACCTTATTTCAGTTGACTCAGTCGAAATCTTTCCCTTCAAGATGTAAAATCGTACATATACCTAGGTCTTCATTCCCTCAAGGGTAGTGGACCATACAGCTCCTGACATTGCATCACCCGCCAATTAATGGGTGTGGGTATGTTTTGCCAGTGTTGAACCTTCTGAGTTGGGGAAGTCCTCTGGGTTTGCAAGAAAACCGTTGAGCTCACCCCTAATACAAAAGGGTAACGGGTCAAAACTCAAATCCTGGAGGATCGAACGAAGACAATACGTAGGTCTTCGAAACTACTGTAGAAGATCCCTCGATCATACAACATCTATTGTTTTTTTTTCTCATATAATTTAATATGTGAGCTTGACGGAAGTATATACGACTTTCGTATGATACTGAATGCTGTGTACGGCAGATCACAAGTCAATAGAAGATAAGCAGAAGAAATTGATATAAATCAATACAGATTTGTGCAGTTCAAGGCAGAGTGCTTTGTAATAAATCTCTTCACGATCCCTTTTGTGTATGTGCGTATATACCCGATGGCACGTCTTTAAAGGATCACAACATTTGAAATAAGGTTTACTGCAGTGTAATGGAATCTATACCATGCTGAGTGTCCGAGTGGTTAGAGCACACTTTCTGGAGGCAAAGAGACCAGGTTCGGTACTAGATTCCGGCACGCTCCTGTCTACTCAGCTATAAAATGGGTACCGGACTCTGCTGTCGAGTTAGAGAAGGCAAATGCAGAAAGGGAACACCCTCAACTGTTCTGTCTTTTTCTGTTGTGTTTCTGGCTTCTGATACTTGTTCTTCTAGTTCTTTGAGTCCTTGTATCCAGTATGGTTTATAATCGTTTCTTACCCCTCGTGGTATTGATTCTAAGGCACCTTTCAGAACTGCTTTGTTAAATCCATCGACTATTTCCCCAATTCTTTTTGTTTTGAGTGTTAATTTTGAGAAGGCTAGGTCGGGTGTCGTGGTTGATTGCCACCTGCCACCTTCTTGAGTTGAAGCTTGGTATGTCATCAGCTTTGTTGATCAGTTGCAGATTGGTGCCAATTTCCCAGTCCTCGGCCTCAGTGCCACGTGTATCAGCCTCTCTTCAGCCCCACCTTTCTGAATGGATGTTGAAATCACCAACAACCAGGCAGTTGGTGTACTTAATCTCCATTGTTGCAAGTGAAATATCTCTATCTGAGGTAGCATATAAGTTGTACACTCTTATTGTCTGGTCATCTATTGTAATGTCAGCTCCAACAATTTCCGCTCGACCATTTGTAGAAACAGAAAGCTCTCTGCTAGGTAATGAGTTTCTGATCAACATTAGTACCCCTCCCTTGTGTACCTCTCTGTCGAGCCGAAAGAATTCATATCCTCGTATAGAGAACGTATGGTTTGGATTTAAGTCTGTTTCGTGAATGCAAACTATACTACTCGTCAAAAGTCAAGGGCCACTTAGAAAAACCTTGGTTGAAACCATAAAACAAATATGATATAAACGTAATTGGTATCAGTCAAAACGGCATTTATTGAATACCAAATTGACATGTCACGTAAAGAAATGGAAACACACATTCAAACGCAATGAAGCTGTGAAGTGTGTCACCCACCTTTTCAAAAGTCACACAATAGATATTGGACAAATAGACATTTCAAAATCGGGTATGACCACCGTTTGCAGCAAGGCATTCAAGACAGCGTAGACGCATCGAGTCCACAAGGGTCCGAAGAGTATCCTGAGGAACAGCTTGCCATTCCTGAAGCAGAAATGCAGTCAGCTGTGCATCATCTATTGGCAGGGGGTGATTTGTTGACAATCTTCGACCAAGAACATCCCAGAGGTGCTCAATCGGAGAAAGGTCAGGTGAATGAGCTGGCCACGCCATCCTGATGATCCCATGTTGCTGAATAAACTCATTCACCACACGAGCTCGATGGAGTCGAGCATTATCATCTTGGAGGATGGCATTACCACCTATGGCCTCCAGAGCAGGCTGAACAATTGGTCTCAAGATTTCGTTCTGGTATCTTGGGCCGGTCAAGTTGCCTTGGATGACGTAGAGTGGGGTCCTGCCGTGTCTGTAGAAGCCTCTCCAGACAATGACAGAACCCCTACCATAACGAGCCACCTCTCGAATTGTGTCATCAGTAAATCGCTCTCCTGGTCGTCTCCAAACTCGAATCCTGCCATTATTGAATGACACAATGAAGCGAGATTCATCAGTGAAGAGAACTTGACTCCATTGTTGCCTTGTCCATCGGATGTGCTCGCAACACCAAGCAACACGGGCTCTGCGATGAGCAGGAGTAAGAGGGATTCTGACTGCAGGACGTCGAACAGCCAGTCCAAATTCATGTATACGTCTGCGAATGGTGCTTTGACTGACATTAACGTTTACAGTTTGTCTCAGCTGACATCTTAGAGTGGAACAAGTCACTGTTCGATGGCGCAGGGCTGACAACAAGAGGTACGGGTCATCATGTCTATTGGTGCATCTAGGGCGACCTGGCCGGTGGCGATCCTTCACACTTCCTGTGGCCTGAAATCTCTCCACAATTCTTTGGATAGTAGAGTGTGACACTGCAAGCCGTCTAGCAACCTCACGGACAGATAAACCACTTTCAACCCACGCTATAGCCCTCATTCTTTGTAAGGTGTCAAGACTTCTTCTCGGTGGCATGGTTTTTGCAAGTGATGAAACTACCCTAAATCTGCTGATTGTAAAACAAATTAAGAGTGAACTCTGTTCCCGAAAAGTCGCCATTGCACGTGGAATGTCAATCAGCACGATTACTTCATCTGTTTGGTTGTACGGAAGTTTGAAAAAAAAGATTAAAAATGTAAATTTATGGTCAGCAAACCAAATTGCACGTGATCACCATGGTTGTCGGTGAGTTGTTTTTATGCTTAACGCGCATAGAGGACTGTCAGAGGAAGATATTGCACCCATTTTTACTAAAAATTTCCTTCATTTAATCATTCTATGCGCTTATATAAAAGTGTATTGAAAATAATAGGGTGTCCCTTGACTTTTGACGAGTAGTATATGTCAGTTCGCTAATCGTGTAATTTGTTAGCGAGAGGTACTGTTTTCTTAAAGACTCCTTCTGCTTTCCATTTAAGTTTACTTAGCGCTCTTTTCTATGTGTTTTGGCCAGTTATGTTTTCCCTAGTACTCCGTACCCTGGCTGCACTGTGCGGATGTTAGTGGCCACCAGTATCTTTAAGTGTTCCCTGTCGGGACAAGGGTGCAGACTTCTTGGTTCTAGCACAACCTCGTCGAGTCATACTTGTATCTGTCATTTTAAGACGGTTTGTGTTGCACCATGTTGTGCGCCTTGCGACCCATTGCATCCCACTTCAGCATGCATTTATATGGGCATGCTTCCCTACCTGTTGGCTTTTAGTGACTTCCTTGCAAAGCAGCTGTTCAGTTTCACTATATGACTGCTCTGAGTATGAAAAGTTCCTACAAAAATGTCGGAAAATGTTGACGTAAAAAATTAAGCAGCCATCTTGTCAAGCAGTTTGCTTTTAATATGTAAAATCAAACATGTCCTAGATGAAGAAGCCAGAAAATTGTTCTATGTGTTTGTATTTGAGATATACAGTAGAACCTCTGTATTCGGATGCACCTGTATTCGTAAAATCCAGTATTCGGAAAACAATTTTGAGAAAAAAATGTACCGATATTCGCAAATGTCGTTATATTCGGAACGACGCCGGTTAGTCTGCAGCTGAGCGTCGATCGGTACAGTACGCATGCTTTTTGAGCTCTTGTGATTCAATTATTATTTGTGTTTGTGTAACTTTGTGTTATTTTAATTTTATTATTGAAAATAAGTG
The DNA here is from genome assembly GCA_024509875.1 of Oreohelix idahoensis. Taxonomy (NCBI): domain Eukaryota; kingdom Metazoa; phylum Mollusca; class Gastropoda; order Stylommatophora; family Oreohelicidae; genus Oreohelix; species Oreohelix idahoensis. Next base: position 899,337 of record JAMPIV010001772.1, on the reverse strand, counting down.
ATCATGACCCCAAATAAGAAGAGTGAAGAAAAAAAAACCTAAAAGGAAATCTGTAAGAACCACAATTGAATTAAAAAAGGAACTTATTTCAAAACACGAAAATGTAAAACGTCTTGTTGACCTAGCCAAGGAATATGGCATGTCGACATCTACCGTACCGTATTTTCTATTATAAAAAATAAAGGCGCAATAAAAAGTGCTAATGTGGCAACAGGTGTTAAAACTCTTGCAAAAGAAAAAGGACACAGCCAATTGAAGACATGGAAAAACTTTTGTTAGTGTGGATTAATGAAAAACAGTTGGCTGGTGACAGTGTTTCAGAATTAATAATCTGTGAAAAAGCAAGGCAGTTATACAATGACCTTATTAGTGACAAACCTGGAACCAGTGATGAATTTAAAGCAAGTAGGGGCTGGTTTAAGAAATTTAGAAAAAGAAGTGGGATTCATAGTGTAGTAAGGCATGGAGAGGCTGCCAGTTCTGACCATGAAGCAGCTGAAAAATTTGTTGTTGAATTCAAAACCCATGTAGACAGCGAGGAATATGTCCCTCAACAAGTTTTCAATTGTGATGAGACCGGCACATTTGGAAGAAAATGCCTAAGAGAACGTATATCACCAAAGAAGAGAAAGCATTACCAGGGCACAAGCCTATGAAAAACCAGATAACACTCTTATTTTGCTCTAATGCTAGTGGGGACTGCCAACTAAAACCATTACTTGTGTACACTTCTAAGAATCCCAGAGTATTTAAACAGCATAATGTGATAAAAAGTAAACTAAATGTGATGTGGAGGTCTAATACTAATGCTTGGTTAACGAGGCAGTTTTTTACTGAGTGGATTCATGAGGTGTTTGGCCCAAGTGTGAAAGCCTATCTAAAGAAAAACAATTTACCATTAAAGGCTCTGTTGCTCATGGACAATGCCCCTGCACACCCCCATGCTTGGAATAAGATTTGATTGGGGAATACAGCTTTATTAAAACGAAATTTTTACCCCTTAACACCACCCCTCTAATCCAACCCATGGATCAGCAGGTCATTGCTAACTTTTAAAAACTGTACACAAAATTCCATTTTCAAAGATGCTTTGATGTGACCAATGCCTCAATTCTTACCCTCGAAGATTATTGGAAACACCACTTCAAAATCCTCCATTGTCTGAGGATAATAGATAAAGCATGGGAAGAAGTTTCTTTGAGGACACTGAACTCTGCCTGGAAGAAATTGTGGCCAGATTGTGTGGAAGGCAGAGACTTCGAGGGTTTAGAGCCCGAGGGTGTGGTGGATGAAATTGTGCAAATAGGCACTCACTTGGGATTGGAGATGAACAATGAAGACGTAGAAGAGTTGTTGACAGGAGCTCACCACAGAAGACATGCAAGCCTTGTCCAAGGAGCAGCAAGCAGAAACTGTAGCTGAGATACTTTCTTCTTCAGATGAAGATGACAAGGGAGTCAAGGGTTCCACTGGGGAGATTGATGAATTGCTTTTTCATTGGGCTAAAACAAAGAACATAGTGGAGAAATGGCACACTAACATTGCTGTAGTGAATAGAAGCAACAATATGTACGATGACAATGTGATTACACACTTTAAAAATTTTTTGGAAAAGTAGGAAGAAACAGTCAACACTCGATAAGTTCTTTACCCCAGCAAAGAGGCAGAAAAGAGCCACAACATCTGAAGGGCAGTTACCTGATGTTTTTATGGAAGGTGATTCCCCTTCTAAACAATAATCTCCCTCCTCCACATCACTTCCTCCACACCATCATCACTCCTCAGTAAAGGTAAGATTCATTCTAAATTTTCATTCTTATTCGTACAATATTTCATTATTAATGTTGTTACAGGGTTCATGTATGATTTTTTGCTTGTACATGTTATTTTACAAATTTAATTAACCAATATTCTGACTTTAAAAGGGTTTGTGAAGAGTAACTTTCGGGGTCTGGAAAGAATTAATCTAATTTACATTATTTCCTATGCAAAAATTTGATCCAATATTGAGAAAATTCAATATTCAGAACACTCCCAGGAACCAATTAATTCCGAATATAGAGGTTCTACTGTATAGAACAATTTTATTCCTTCTTCATCTAGGACATGTTTGATTTTAGCTAACTTTTAAACTTTATGTGCCGTTTGCTTGGTCAACGCATGCACCGGAATTAGAGCAAGGGAGAGAAAAATAATAGATGATGCAGCTGGCGATCGCAGCAGAGTCAGGGTCTCTCGAATGCGACGCTCAGTGTTGCGTTAGGCGAACGAGAAATTGAAGTCTGTAATGAAGAAAGAAAGACCAGTACTCATTGGGTCCACTCTTGTTGGGAACTGAAGTTTGCGTTCTTGAGCCAAGTAGTTGCTGTGAGTCCGTGTTCTTGTAAGATTTCTGTAATTTCTTGGTCTTCCCCGTGACCTGAAACCATATATTCTACTGTTGTAGTCGCGTAGTGGTAACTGATCAGGAAGACCAGCAGTTTGTTGTTGTCGTGTTGCATGTTGCCCATATGTTGTTTGTCGTCGTGTCTGTAGTTTCCAGCCTTACTGGTATTACTTCAACCAGTTCACGACTTCTGCGTAATACAACTGTAAATGTGGCCATGTAATCAGAAAATATACGGAACAAAGGCCGTTAAGATTATCCAAGAGACGAGCTATAACAGATGTATACTATTGTCACGAGAGGGTAGATGTTTATTGAAATTATAAGATATCCTGGACACAAAGTTGTATCAGGTGATACGAGGATAGTGCCAGATAAGAGACTGGTCTTATAAGAAATACCCCTTTTCTGAAAAGAATAAGGGTGTATCGACATCAAAGGTAGGATCAAGCTGTATAAGTTTCTAGGTATGATGATATTATATTTTCCTAGATTCCTATGGGCTCCCTCTCCAGGTCCTCCTCAGATTTTATTATTAGCTCTGCTATGGGTATTCTACTAAATTATCTACCAACAAAACTTGAACTTAACTTAAATAATTTAAGTAAGTCTGCTGGTAAATATTTACAATTTATTTATACAGTTTCTCTTTTCTTTTTGAAAAGCTTTAAAGGAAATCAAATTCAATGACAACATTAAATCAATAAAACATTGGAAAATAGTTAAAAGGTATCAAAAGACATTAAATTTGATGAGAGTTCTCACTGTGGTGAATTATCTCTGATGGAATACTATTCATATGTTTCTAACAATGTTCTTTCACAATCACTTGACTGTGAAGCTATCACTGGCTATATTTAGGCCCGCACTTTTCATCATAACTGATTGTCTATAATTGTGGTGTAACTCGGATACTCTACAGTTGCCTTATTTTGCACTCATCTGTAGAATTCAGCTGGTTCCACTTTTGTCCTGGCAGGAAAATTTATTTGAACTTCCTCCAGGCAGTAGGCATTTGGTAACTGGCCCTCTGAACTCAAAGGCGCTTGCACCAGTAGTGCCTTCAGTAGTGGCTGACTCTTATGAGCAGTTGGGTTGACAGGATAAAACCTGAACATAATAAATGTAACCCCTATATAGTCCATCACTATCCCACTGTCATAAAGGTTGGGGATGATAGACAGTTTCAGACAGTGCTAGCAGATGCACAGGACATATTATACCAGTAACACCCACATCCAGTTCGTTGTGACTACCATTCTCCTCTAAAACCTTAGTTAGAGCCATTTGTCCATGATTCGCCTCCCTACAATAATTAGGTCTAGTATAAAACACTTAAGTAATAGCTTAAACAATCCAGTAAAACAATCGCTTTCATCCTTCCTTACGTTCCTGGTGTGTGTGTCCATTCCATCAAGAAATAATTCTTTAAATGCTTTTCTAAACCTACAGACACACTTTTACCACCATTCTCAATTATTTGAATATATATCTTGGCAGTGTTTTGCCTCAAGAAATTTCACAATGGTTCGAAAACATCTACACACTTCCCAACGCACAAGTGAATTAATCAATAGAAATATATATATATATATATATATATATATATATATATATATATATATATATATATATATATATATATATATATATATATATATATATATATATATATATATCTATATATATATATATATATATATATATATATATATATATATATATTGATTCTTTCTTACCCCCAGGCACACACAGTCGAGCTGTTAATGGTTATTATGGTCTGCTCTCAGATGCAGAAGGCAAGGCACTATTCACAAACACTTTTGCGCTCGCTGTAATTTGAATTGCTTATGGCCTGCTTTCCTATTTAGGCCACGTTCTATATATACCCCAAGGTCGGACGCCCGAGAGGGTTTCCTGCTCAACTAGTATTTGCGTCTAGAAAAAGTGTGTAAAATCTGCCTATGTGTACAAATCAGGAAAACTAATATTTTATGTATCTATGTTATTCCTGGAGCGATTTTATTCATCTAAAGCTTAAAACACGCCCTGTATTACTCTACATCTTCCTAGCTAATAGTCTTTTACTTTCTTAAGTGCAATTTATTCTATGCATACTCTAAACAGCAAAATTATGGACTATCCTGAGGCTTCGATGCATTGAACCAGAGATTTCTCTCTTAATATACTACTGGTTGTAAAAGTCTCTGCACAGACGTATAGAGCAACATCTCCAATATCGTATTGGTGACCTCTTCCAGGTGGTACTTCTTTCATAATGCTGTAATTAAATGTCCTCTTCCTCTGGGTTGCACAGATTTGGACTGGCCATTGTCAAGCAGTACGGTTGTAAACACGATACATGCAGAAGCGATTTCATTGGTTCGTCAAGGATATACTGTCATAAAGTATGGCGCACTATTTGGGTCAGAGTTACTCAGAATTCCGTGTTGTGAAAACAGAACACTTCACGACAACTATTAGGAATGTTTCTTCTATGTGAATATTGCTTGGCCGTATTTTTGTTAAATATCGGAAACACGGTCATTATGGGAATTCTCGTCACGGCGTGACATTATTTATTTTGTTCCTTTAAATAATTAATTACTTCTTATTTCTATAACCACGTTTTAGTATGTTTACGGTACTGTAGATCCAGTTCCAAGACCGTGCCTTTTTTGTGTGTCTTTCTAACGTCGGTTTCTATCTGTTTCTCTCTCTCTCTCTCTCTCTCTCTCTCTCTCTCTCTCTCTCTCTCTCTCTCTCTCTCTCTCTCTCTCTCTCTCTCTTACTTTCTCTTTCTTCCTTTCCCTCTCCCCCGACCCCCGTGTCACTACATTCGCAGCATTTTAGAACAAACCATGTATCATTCAGTCCCTGGAAATGGCCAAACAGCCATTGTGTTGTAACTGCATAGAAGTGTATTATACACTGTATTATATGTGTTATAAACAAAAGAGACAAAGGAATTTCAAGAATAGAGCAGGAAGTTGAATTAATGCTGTAATTTTCCTGACTAATGACCCGCGTCGCGGGCACATTATAGATTTTGAGAGAGGCAGGCATCAACCAGTTATCGCGACCACTTTATAATAAGGGCTCATTTTTACAACAAATAAAATAACACATTGCTTCAATAAACATAAGTAATTACATTTAATAATGTAGGAAATATAACAAGATTTTTTAAAATGTTAATAACATTATTTTTGTTCTTTAAATTCTTAACAAAATAGTGTGATCTTTGGGTTTGCTCAATTGACTAAATTTTTGTAGTTCGGAATGGGTGATGTCAGTCCCTGCAGGCAGATAATTATCCAGGTATGCGTCAGTAAGCCGGAATCTGTACTTAGATCTGACAATGTTCATTATTGACAATAACCATTCTTACAGATACGTGGAGCCTAATTATGAGTTTATCTTAAATGCTACACTTTTTAAGAATGAAAATGTTATCATTGTCGATCATAATCCTAAAGTCATTATTCTATATGTACGATTTCAAAACAGCATTTTTCTGAAGATCCTAATTCTGCAACTCAGTTAGATGCCCAGCACATCTTTCTATTTCTTTGAATTCTGTTCGAAAAATACAAAGGATTTATAAAACAACAATAAAACTAACTCGATGGAGGCGAGCAATGGAAACTTTTTACAGGCTTTTCTTTAACTTGCAACGTATGTCACTCTCCTGTTACCTTCAAATCTTGCAATCAATTTTTCAGTCACTCCCAGATGAGCAATAGCTCTGAGACGTGGCATAGTTGTGTATTCCCCATGACAATACAATAATCAGTCGTAAAAATAATAAAATTAATATTAATTTTTTTGTTTGTATTTTATCATCAGTGAAATGTGCGATAACTGCTAATAATCTAGGTGTATTCTTTCCAACAAGAATGTATCTCTTGAGAGAAATATTGAAACGTCTCTCTCCCCCCCCCCCCCCCCCCCTTTTCCACACACAAACTATCGCACGCGCGTGCGCAGACATACACACAACTGACAACTACATTTAAAAAAATGTAATTTACAACTCTTATCATAATAAAAAGATTTAAAAAAAAACAATATTAACTTTCCGTGTAATATACTGAATAATGAAATCCGCCTCCTGTGCTCTAGACTCGTTTATCGCAAACTGATAATGTCAAAAAGCCTGGGGCGCTGATTCTACATGAAATTAACTTCTGCTTTATACTTCATTACACACTTATGGATAAAATATATGATAAGCGCTTAAGCGCCCCACGCTTTTTGTCAAATTGATGTTACATTTTTTGACTGCAAGCTATAAACTCCGTGAAAAAATATTTGTGGCTTTTTAGTGCATTAAAAGCCTGTGTTTAAAATATATATATTTTTTTAAAAATTTCTAACTCATGTAGGAAATTTGAAGGTGGTCACTGTATGGTGACGGAATCAAATCTCCTTCACACTTGGAAAGCGTGCAACTGACTTTCTGCTTAACTGTGACATCTAAAAATGTAACTTCGCTTTGAACGAGTTTGAAGAGCCTATCATTTGAGCAACCTGTTTTTCTTTTTTCCAGAAGCTGAATTGTTCACATTGTGACGGTATTGCCTCCCCTGCTTTGCAGTAGTGGTCCAACAGTGGCCAAAACTCAAGAGTATCTATTATAGGCTTCAATGGAGTATATCTTTACACCAGATTATTCTTGGCAGAAATGTTGATAGAAGAGTAGTAAAGCTTCTATCACATGGGAGTCTTCACAAGATACTCAGATAAGCAAAAACAATGCTGGCTGTCGCTAAGCATGTAAATTCTATAATCTGCCGACAACTTTTATGAAGAATTTAAGCAATGGTTTATTCTAGCTCGTTAAGCCCCCACCCCTGAGTTAATCAGTGGAATTTATTATTATAATATATATATAGCTCTGTTTAGAGTGTGTGTGTAGTAACTTTGACTGAGACAAACATGTAGTACATTTAAAAGGATTAAATCGAAGTTAAATTTGTAACATTACAAATAAAAAAATTTAATAATCACTTTAAGTTTTAACAGTTGGAAAATAAATTTGAATATTTATGAAAAGGATTTTCATCACTTGGATGGGATTTAACTGAATACAGGAGGTCACTTTTGGCAGCGGATATTTTCACTTAGCTGCCAATGATAGTTTCTTCTCCCGCTGGGTCAGTTTCTTTCACTCTGCTCTCGCTCGACTCTGTTTAAAGATCCGGCTCCGCACGTTCCCAGAACTTTCAAGGGGTAACGGCTAAGTTGGTTCTGCGTCTGTCTCTAAGACCCTCTTATGATGGCGTCTCGCAGAACGTCAGTCCACTTCTACCTTCGCTTGGTTCCAGAGATAGTACTTTCTGCTGGTACCACCAATAACTGGTAATAGAAATAGAAACGAAACGCTCTTCTGAGTATGGCGTTTTTCCGACACATGTATGTGGCCCCCCCCCCTTCCCCCCTTTCTTCTATTCTACCATCCCATGTCAGAATTTACCCTCGATGAGAATTAAATTTAATCCCTCGGGATAAAACTTCCTTTACATTTAAACGGAATAGCTTTAGCTTTACATTATATTTAAATGAAAAAGGTTAAACGTACAGATATAATATGTTTTACATTTACATCTCCACTGTTTGAAAAGTGTTCACAATATAAATTCATTTATATTTTCTTTATATGTACACTTATGGAAACGTTTTAAACTTCTATTAATTAAAATGAATATTTTCTCATTGACATTTACACTGGTTTAAAGCTTGAAAACTTATATTAATTTTAAAGTGAATATGTTTGTATGGACATTTACACTGCTTTGAAAATGTAAGTCTTATTCTTAGAATATACATAATTTCTTTCATCTTTCCCTCCCTGCTCCATAGGGAACCTGGAACTACTTTATGCTTTTAGTTCTCTTTACGAAACTATCAATAAAGCAACCACTAGCCCGTGCAGTGGTGGTTCATGAATCATCATTCTAGATACCGAGGTTGCCAGCCCCAAATGACTTTGACATCCAATAGCAAGTTTCACACATTAAACTTCACATGGTAATATATACATATATATGTTAGTTCACATGTTAGTAATAAAATATGAAATGTAAATCACAACTTACGCCAATCCTGGCTACAGGCTTGTTTGCTCAGGTGAATAAAATAGACGAATTGTTCTCTTACACGTGTCTGGTGTGTCTTTAATTTTCCAATAGATTGCCCCTTCTGACTGCATGTTTTTTCAGTTTCCTGGTCCCGGTGTTCCTTATTAAAATTTGAAAGAGATTTCCTGTGCTTTGTAAGTCTTATCTGGTTCTCCAATAATAGGTCCGGTTAACAAATAGGAATTATGAATCTAGTTTTCACTCTGGCGAGTTCTGAGGTCTTGGCGAGCTTGAAATTCACAGTGAGATAAAACTGTGAAATGGTCAGCCTATATTCCTCTTCAATGTTGTTATGAGTCTAATCAGAAAGATCCAATTATTTCAAACATGTCGGGTGTTACACTTTCAAAATATTTCCTACATGGAAAAATTTTGCAAAAGGTAACGTCTCCCATATATGGTAATATGATGTGTTGCATACACTCTCACAAACACATTTGTAGACTCATATTGTCTACAATGTAATAAATCCATGATTACTTTTTAACCAAGTGACCGGAAGCGATTATATCACACTTGTCTGCCCACAGGTGTCACACAGACAATAATCTTGTTATCTGTCGTATGCGTACGCGAACTCCGTGTCTTATCGCGGAGATTTGAGCCGATAGCGAAGGCCGATGTACGTGTTAATCTGCCGCGCCTATAACCACAAATCTTGGTAGCACTCCTTGCAAATGTGATATTTATCACTTACAGGGGGAGCCGCGCTAGCGTAGTGGTTACAACACCGCTCTGGCGACCGGGTGATTCAGGATCAAACCCGGGCGACGGCATTTGAGGATTTTTCGTCGACCGGGAATTGGACTGGATTAACTCGAGACCTGGCGACGACATTTGAAGGAGTGTCGTCGACCAGGGATTGGCGGCTCCTGAGCCGACCCAGCTGCAATGGGTACCTCCGAAATCGGAGAGTATTTGCCTGAAGGGCGAGGGACACCTGTCTCTGTACAAGTAAAAAGGGATACTCACGTAAAATCAATGTCAGGTTAGACATAGTAATAACCTGAGATTTCGCCTCGAGTATTAGCGGGCGTACGAAAAAAAAAAAAAAAATCACTTACAGGGTGATTTGATAAAATCAAATATCTGCTGCTTAGCAGAAAAATAAAGAAAGAAAGAAAAGTGCGATAATTGACAGCACCTAATAAAAATCAGTATCACAAATGTACCGATACTGATGGAGAGAACCAAAGATCGATAGAGGTCGTCCATTTCGTCACACACATTGTCAGTAACTTTTGTGAGAACGGGAGAATTCAGAAGAAGCCTAGAAGGGTCATAAAGTTTTTCAAAGTTCGCATTATTACCTTTCAGAAAGTATTTCGCCTCTTCAATCACACTGAAAAGACGTGCAAGAACTTTACCTTTACTCAGCCAGCGCACTTATATATGCAAGACTAGATCAGAATGTTTGTTGTCAAACTCATCCAAACGAGTTTTAAAGAGCCGGTGTTGAAAGGAGATGAGCTAATTTTATTGATTTGTTTTATAGCAACATTCATGTCGTGTCTAAACGAAAGCATTTTAATACACAATACTTCCTGGTGTATAACGCTTTGATACGATACAAAGTTGAGACAGGCTTTATCATTCTTGCAAAGGGCTATGTATCCATTAATGTTGTCCAACGTGAATGGTGCACCATTAGTGGTGATCGATGACAGCTTGTGTGGAGGCAAACGAATTTCCGTTGCCAGTGCCTTGAATGTGTTACATGTATCCTCACCCCTTGTATTTCATTTTATAGGTAAAGACTTTTAATAGCTCTTTTTGTTTTTGCAGTGGTCACTATTGTTATTGTTAATCAGAATCGACCTCGCTGCACTCAGGGCAAACCCATAGGTGCTCAGTCTCCCTCAGCAAATGTCGAAGAGTATGAATCTTAATTGTACCTGTAGCACGCTGGTTGTACATACGACAGATGCATCTTCTCTAACGTACATCTCTGCTAGTCCCACGTTTAATGTCAAAGTCCAACAGTCTCACCTTCGTTGATTCATGCATTGCAGTGTCATTATCTAGCAGACGATCATTAATTGCCCTTAGTATCTGTCGTACGGTAGGTAAATTGTTTTATTTGGCCCGTCTAAGTAGAGAGTGACTGTTGACAGATGCACGAGAATGTATAGAAATTAGGTTCACTGGTGGTAGATTGAGGGAAAGATATGTCTCTGAAGTGAGTAGGTTATTTTCCTCCCATACGACTGTGCTTTGTTTCCAAGACAGTCTTCTCCTCCCTATCTAAAATAAGACAAGTTACTCTACACACACAACAACTATGTGACAACAAGACACATACACGTGAAAAACTAAGGTAAATGGGTATGGGTCTGACCAACACACACAGTTAAATTCTTTGTTGTTTATTATCACTAAACTTGTTACAACATCAAATACCCAAAGATATCAAGAATCATACATATAGAGGAAAAAGAAGAATGGTGCGCCTTCACCGTATGGAGAAAACCCCAAAATATATTAACCCAAAGGTTGAAGGTTAGCACTTGGTTACAGAAATAAACAATCTTGGTGCGATATAAGACCAAATAGAAAAAATCAAACAATCAACTTAATAGATTCCTTTCCCAGCAAATGAAAACAAAAGATCATCACACACTCTCTCACACAGTGGCCACCTCTCATTCGCTTACCTATTATCTTTCACCTGTGGTCTGTGGTATCCCTCGTATATAGAATATCCCTCGAAAATCCCTGTTTCACTGCGATTACTGTACCAACTCCAGCTGTCGAGGGTACAAATTGGCCCCAGTTCGTCCCAAAAAAATAAATACTAATGAGATGAACGCCAAATTTGCTATAATCCATGATAAATCCTGGTAGAGATATACATCCTAAAGGTTATCGTCACTGTTCTAAACTATCCACTGTTCCTCTGATGGGGGTGCACAAGGGGAGAATAAGTCTAGACACATGAACTACAACTGGATAAATCCGTTGCGACAACCTTTGCAGTGTATGGGCGGGCGGGGAAAAACAGGCTTGTTTCACTCTCGGTCTGGAATGTCTATCTGGGTACTGGTTTCAATACAAACAGGTGAGTAGTGTGAGAATCCTTGTTGTTTTGACCATTTAAGAGAGGGGATACTCCTAGTATCCGGAAAAAAATCTGGTTGCTCCTAATCTTAAGGATGATGATGATTGATTTTTTTAACGGCCGACTCTTTGCCGCAGTGCCGGTCCTGCACAGTGTATAAACTAAGTACTCTACTTGAATACATCTGTCAGGTGTCGGGGGAAAAAATGATGATATCAGGTATACGCCGCTGTGGGCTGTTAAAAATAATATCCTGGATTTGGTAAGTTCAGTCGTTATAATTTTCAGTCACAAAATATCATCGGGCTAGTACACACATTATAAATGAAAAAGACCGCTGGTCGTGCACTTGGGGATCAGGTCTGCGAAAAATACAAGAAAACATTTGTGGGGAGAATGCTACCATTCTGTATCTAAAAAAAATAACACGGACGAGGACAAGACAATCTCTCATCCGCTCTGTCAATCCTGACGAATAGATGAAATGAAAAGATACATGTTGTTTGCCCTGCGGCCTATACAAATAATAAACGCTATAATAACAATAATTACAAATGAAATATGAACATGTATTCTTTTCTCCCACTGTCAGTCGTCTAACGCCTCTAAAGTCCGGTCTGGTTAATAGTCGCTTTCATTTCTCTCTCTCCTGGAGAGTTTAGGGCTGAGTCGGTCTATGCTGTAAACATAACTCTGGTCTCAGTTATAAAGCAGTCGGGTGGCTTGGTTTTAACATTTTTACTTGGATATCTGTTTATGAAAAATCGCTACGCGTTACTTTATTTAAAACGCCTTACTAGCAAGAAATATCTAAGTGAAGTATAAGGGTTCAACTTTAATGGCTATCACCGTGAAATACTTAGAACTATTTTCCTGTTACCAGAAATCCAGAATGAAATCTCCACGAATCACTTATACACAGTATTCCATAAAAGTAAAATGGTTTTAGGACTGCGCGCTAGACTCTTCAAATTCAGACTGACGACTGATGACTAGGTGTTAGAAACAGCAGTATATATATATATATATATATATATATATATATATATATATATATATATATATATATATATATATATATATATATATATATATATATATATATATATATATATATATATATATATATATATATATATATATATATATATATATATCATATACTGCTCTTGATCTCTAATGGCGTTATTTCGCACTCCTGTGTGGGACAAAATTCAGGAGCTAGAGTTCCCAAGATGAAAGGCTTTGCGTCACTGTCTCACAGAGTTTTCGTCTGGAGCTTTGACCGAGATCAAAAGTCTTTTTGTTCTTCTAGCGGGCTTCCCCTTAGAATGCCCGTGCTCACGATCAAATGGTACTCGGGATTTCTAGCGTTCCTTGGGTGAACTTCAAAGGTTCTGTTCCGTTACTCTCACGTGCTGTCTAACTGTCAAGTATTATATGATTGACATATGAGCTCGCGTGAGTGGAAAGAAGTATAACCATAGCGGGGTTTATTTCCTGCTATGACTGACAGGTCAAAGAAGATTGTAAACACCGCGTTAACCAGTGTTTAAAGAAAGTTTACGCACACCTGCACACAAATTACTGCTTTGCCAAACACCATGAAGCAAAATAGTTTCATTTTAACAGTGACGGGAAAATTGACAGTGTATGTAGTTTATTTTCATTTATTGTGTGCTTTTTCCCGCCGCAGGCGAAATTTGTCTTTACTGACTGTGTGTGGTACCCCACTCTGAGTGGAGACCTCCCAGTAACAAAGACTGCTGTGCCCGTCTCAGATTTTGCTCTTTCCTCAGTCCTACGGGTCTTGAGTGTTCCTCTATAAATACCTTTGTGCAGATGAGGAAGGACATCCCTCGACACCTTCGGGTATATGAGGCTCTGTCCATTTTGGCTGGAATGACGTCTCGATGGTTCGGAGGTTTTATAGCGAATATGAGTACACATGAGGGCAAGTTCGGGCACAATGGGCTAATCACCTGTTTGCCAAGTCACTTCGATTACATGTCCTGCCCATGGGCCTTGTGCACTTGGGTCCCCTCTACACCTCGTTTCACGGGGTAGAAGAGGTTCCGATTATGAGATGAGATGAGATGAGTGTGCTTTTTCTAAATGTGCCAACAAATTTCCAATTATGATAATAAATTTATTTATGATCAGAAGCAACTGACATTTTCCTGCATTATGTAAAAATGGATGTACTTTAACATGAAAGTGGTTTTAGTTCTACTACTTTAAAATGTTATTTCAATTTTTTTTAAGCGACCGCTCCCTTGCATGGATTAAGCGTGGATCTGCCTTAAGTCTCGTAAAATTTCGAATCGGAGTCGGGAAATTTTGTACCGACTCCAACTACACTAAACAATGACCGACCCCACAACCCTGGTCTGAAGGCATTCACCTCTCTTTACTAGTTAATACACTTGATCCTCAGCAAGAGCTTTCACCTAACGACTCTTGCATCAGCGGTCACAAAATCCCAACCCTCGCTTTACAAAGATACTGTAATGCACAAGTGAGTGCTATGGTATGGCTGTGAAACATGGAAAGCAACAAAAACAACAACTGAAATGCTGCAGACTTTTGTAAATGCGTAGAATAGAAGAATTGAAGTGGTGTGACAAGATCACTAATGCGGAACTGATGTCAAGATCACTAATGCGGAACTGATGTCAAGATCACTAATGCGGAACTGATGTCAAGATCACTAATGCGGAACTGATGTCAAGATCACTAATGCGGAACTGATGTCAAGATCACTAATGCGGAACTGATGTCAAGAACCAGACAAGCGCCAGTGCAACAAGAGATGATAAGAAGACGCTGGGGATAGATAGGACACACACTGAGGAAACCTGTGGATATCATTACTAGGCAGTCCTTATTCTGGAATCCCCAGGGTAAGAGAGGTAGAGGAAGACCAAAGAATACACGGAGAAGAGAACTGGAGACAGACATGAAGAAGATATAGAAAGACCTTGACCTGATGGCACGGGACAGGAAGACTTGGCATAAGTTTGTTGTAGGCCTATGCTCCGTGGGGTGTTAAAAGGTGATGAATGAATTAGTAAGCAAATTAACAGAACATCAGACAATGCCTTAGTGGAGGCATAGTTCAGCAAACCGCGAGAGATAAGGATGATTAAAAAATAAAAATTACAAACAGAACAGTTATGTGGATAATACCTAAACAGCTGTGGGGCGCATTCCCATAGTCAATTATGACTGAATGGGCTATTATTATAATACTTAAACAGCAAACAAATTGTTGTCGAATACTTGCTGGGACAATAACTAGAGATCCAGCGTTTGAAATATTTTATTTGATAACACTAGTCAACAAATTTTCAAAATTTATTTGTACCAGAAATTAAATATACCATTTCTTATTGATTTTGACATGCTGATTTCAAATATCATAATGAAATTCACCAATTGGCTCTGGTTTTTTTTTAAAATGATGAATTTACATTACAGTAATTCAAATAATGTATGCTTGTTTAATTCTCTGGGGTGAACAGCTAGTCTTTCTACTTTAGCATTATAAAAATTGTGGTTACATACTCAATTAATTGATATTTCAACATAAAATGATAGAAAAAATAAAAACATTATTTAAAGTTCACATATCATGTTTTAAAAAGGCACATTTGAACCCATTCCGTCATTATTCAGTCGCTGTTCGAGCTCTCTTTGCTTGCTTCTTGTAGTCAGTCGATGAGGTGTCTCTTGTCACAGTCCAACAGTAATCAACAAGCATTGAAGGGCTCCAATTGCCTTGATAACTTGTCTCCATAGCAGCAATGTCCTGGTGAAATCGTTCACCATGCTCATCACTGACCGCTCCACAGTTTGACATAAAGAAATCCAGATGAGAACCCCGAAAATGAATTTTGTTGCAGCCAAGAGACCATGTGCTTTTTCCTTGCCAGCCAAGACTTAAAGAAGTTTTCGAATTTGCGGACCAACAAATACTCCCTCTCTTATTTTAGCTTCACTCAGTCTTGGAAATTTTCTGATGAGGTATTTGAAAGCCTCATCTGTTTTCTCCATTGCCTTGACAAAGTTTTTCATGAGACCCAGCTTAATGTTTTCATAAGTTTCTTTCATATGAACTGCGTGACCAACTGGAATTGACGGTAACACATTACCATTATTCAACAAAACAGCTTTAAGACTCGTCTTGGATGAATCAATGAAAAGCCACCACTCTTCCGGTATGTAATTGATTTTGAGGGCTGCCATTAAACCAGAAATGTTGTGGCACGCAGAAAGGTCACCCTCTTTGAAAAAGAATGTAATAAGCGGCTTCTGGCGGTTCCTATACACAGAAATTGTAACATCTTCTGCTAGGAGATTCCACTGTTGCAATATGGAACCCAAAAGCTCCGCCTTGTTCTTCGGTAAATTCAGATCTCTTACAAGATCATTCAGTTCACCTTGGGTTATTAAGTGTGGTTTAGTGGATGTAGTTTGCTCAAAATCTGGGTCGCTTGAGGTTGATGGTTCAGGACCACCAATGTCCTCTTCTTCATCAGTGGAAGCAGCTGAAAATGATTCTGGCACTTTGGGAACTGGTAGGTCATCGCCATGTGGTACCGGACGTATTGCAGAGGGGATGTTTGGATATTCCAGAGTCCATTTTTTCTTCTTTGATATGCCTTTCCCAATTAGAGGGACCATGCAAAAGTAACAGTTGTTGAGATGATCAGTGGGCTCTCTCCAAATCAGTGGGACTGCAAAAGGCATAGCTTGCCTTTTACCAGTCAACCACAGTTTAAGATGTGCTGCACATGTATTGCAGCATATGTGTGGCGCCCAGCTCTTATCTTGATCTCCTATTCTGCAGCCAAAATACAAACTGTACGCCTTCTTAATCACTTTAGTTATATTTCGTTTTTGTGATACAAATGTCACCTCACCACATATATATAACAGAAATTATTAGCTCTGTTCACACATGTCCTAGGCATTTCTAACTACAATACTTTTGATAAGGACAAATGCACTAACTAATGGCAAAATTTTATCAGAGATAAGATATTTATACACAGAGGTGATGTAATCATAGCTAGGATTGCATCATCAACTTCTAGTTACATTTTTATTGGTCATTAGAAAAAATTATGCAATCGCCCACAACAGTTGCGTTATATATATAAATTGACCGTAATTAAATAAACTAGTAGCATATATCTTGAAAACTAGAGCCAATCAACATTTTTTAATGTCATTTTCATTTTCAGCACACCAAAATTAGTTAAGATCAGCTATTTTCATTTCTGGTACATTTTGGTTGTTGACTAGTGTAATTATTATTGATTAATTGTATGGTTATATCATTTTCTGTTTCTCATTTGAAAAGTATGTATATGCCTTACACGTATTAAAGGTTTCTGTTAATTCTTTGCTAACAACTTACCGGTTCCATTTTCGTATTTCTCTATTTTCTTAAAATCTTTATGTACCATTACATTGTTTCCCTTATAACTTATTGTTTATTATTAACTGATTTATTTTGTTATTTATGCGTACATTTTCATTTTCATACGTTTTTAAATTGTATGTTTGTCATTTACATGGTGTTATGACAAGTGATGTGATGAACACATTATGTCACTGTATGGTTACTCCACTATTGTGCTTATTTAAAACTGACATTATATGTGCATATTTATTCCTTCAAGTGACACATTTTATTTTCACTCATCAGTCTTCTTCATCAACCTATTACAACGTTGTTTTGTCATTTAGAGATACATCTTATTTGACTTCAAAATAAAAAGTGGAATCAAAAATGAGAAAAAGACCCTGGAGCTGGATAGAGCACACACAGATGAAACCTCTTGATAGCATTACCCAGCATTCCTTGTTCTGGAGTCCCAAGGGTAAGAAAGGTAGAGGAAGGCCACATGACACGTGGAGAAGAGAACTGTACACATTCATAGGGGATGAAGAAGACATGGTAAGACCTAGAGCGGATGGCACAGGGCAGGAAGACTTGGCACACGTTTATTGAAGGCATGGCTGCTTGGGGAGCTGAAAGGTGGGGATAAAGATTGTTACAAACGTCTAGGAGTTAAAATATTATAATAATCATTGTACACCAACACATCATAAATAAGTCAAGAGAACTCCTAGTGCACAAATACGGCATCATTTATTAAAACATTTCCACTTATACAATTGCGGATCCATCCGTTAAACATTGACGGTAATATCCAATACACTGATCCAAAATCTAAGTTTGTCCGTTACACTTCTCAGTCCATACAACGACTGGTAATAATAATCATTTATGTATCATATTCCATCTCAGTCTATACGACGACTGGTAATAATAATTATGCACATCCTAATCCATAAGGTCTCACTGGAGACATGTAATTTACTTCACCAGAACATATAGGATCCACAACCGGTTAACATCCAAACAGAACGCTTGGGAACACGATCCAAGACACGTTCATGCTGGTCGGCCACACAACGAATATCTCTCCCGTTGCCGTACACGACAACCTACGTCATTAGACTCACGCATAAAGACGCGCATAGCAAGATCCCTTTGAGCACCACAAAGTTCCAGAGTAATGGACGCTTTTTGGTGTGCAAAAAGAGTCGCAACAATGATGTTAACATGAATTGTTCATAAAGTCAGCGATAAAGGCCTCTATAAAATAAACAACCATTTATGATACTGTTTGGGCTGTGTCCTATAATAAATCTTAGTTTGCCTAAGTCAGCATAGGCGATGGTCATAGCTGTGTTCTTAATCAGGGAATAGTGAAGTAGAAGCACTGTGGTATTTTATAAAAAGTATGTTGTGAGATTATTATTTGTTGTTGCTTTGATAAGGCTAAACCACTCCTTTCCTTCATAGGAACGACTACTCCTGTCAGTTCTTCCCCGTCATGTTGCTATGGAGATGAAAGCTGATATTGCAGGGAACAAGAAAGAAGCCATGTTCCACAAAATTTATATACAGCGGCATGACAACGTCAGGTCAGTTGCTAGTTTTGTATCATCATCATCATCATTATTATCCTCTCCATGGAGCCACAATGGTAGCTGGCCCCCTTTTGTAAGAACCCTGCACCAAGCTTTTGTCTGCTCGTGCAGTGGTGGTTCTGTAGCAGCTTGTTTTACGTGATGAGGTTGCACAACCTCATATTTGTCACCATGTACATAACTTAGACAATTCAGGTTTGTGTACGCACATTAATATAAATTTTATCAGCAGTTAACTACTGCCTGATGGAACAGAAGCCCTGTTCTTTGCATAACAAGGTCTGACTTTGTTTGCCGGTACAGAAAATCCGCGCATAATTCTGCCAGCTCTTCTGCGTCTTCTTCGTCTTCGTGTTCCATCTTCGCCTTCCATCTTCGCCTTCCATCTTCGCCTTCCATCGCTTTCATATAACCATAACCATGTATACATTTCATGTGTAGTGGACGTCTGGCTAAGCCTTCTCTCATCGCCATACAGATCCTTCCTCAAGGGTGCTTTGAACGGCCATACTGTCAGTATGTTTCTTTTGTGGAGCTGACATCTTGTGAGGACATTTTATACTGTTCCTGAACAGTGAAAAATCAATAGCCAGGGATCCAGACCTCCAGGACGACCCTGAGTTCGCTGGGAGGACAACATCAGACAATCTTTGAAGGACTGAGGACTAGAACCTGGCCACAAGGAAGACAGTTGACAGGATATCATGGTACTCTCTGTGGCTAACCTCTACACCACAAGGTAGAAGAGGAACGACTAACTAAGTAAGTACTAAACAGTAAAACCAATAGACTAGATTAGCGGCGTCCTCTTCCACCTGAATCAGTGTTTCTCAACTATTTAGAAATTGGGAGCCCGTTGACAGAATTCACCAATTCATCGACCCCCACCTTTCCCCCCGCCCATCCCATTTTTGTTAAATCAAAGAAAATTAACAAAAACAACCCTACCAGCAGCACAGCTCTATTCAAGCAGTTGTATACATATACCAAGAATGTTCTCGAATGCACTCGAATTTTCTCGTGGTCGTACGGGAAAAGGTTTGAAAATGTAGTTTTTAAAGACCCGATTTAATGTCTTTTGTAAAGCATGTTTTGAGCAGCCAAGATGAAAGTAAAAAGAATATGAGAGGGAGGGGGGTAGAGATGCATGTTGTGCCTGTAGATTAGTTTACGTTTTCATTGTGTTCTGTTTTGGGATGTCCAGCCCATGACTAATTCCTAGTTGTCGTAACGTTGGTTTCTTTTCATGTGTGTCGTTACAACTTTCCTCCTCAGTATCATTATATATCACGAAACACCGAAGGACAAGTGTTTGTTCGTGTGGTACATCTTTTTTTTTTTAAATCGAGCTTCCAACAGCCAAGGTAGAGAATTGTAATCTTCTTGTGTATATGTCATTTAAAAACACAAAATCTAGTTCCCACAAGCCGTAACTAGATAATCTTTATTTTCTTATGTGTGATTTAGAAACATAAAGGCCCCACAATCTGAAGTGTATAGACACTTTATCTTCATGTACATAAAATATATGTATGTATGTATGTATGTATATGTATTTGTCGTAGATTTTATCAGATAGGTAATAGATGTTTATAGTCCTGTCTGAGCAGAGGTGATAGTGATGACAATGTGACAGTAAGGGGGTAAGACATAGTTTTATCACGATAACTAAAGGTTTAATAAGTTTATTATCAATAGAAGATCACAACAATAAGCATATACATTACTAGATCATGGTTTACAGACTGTAGCAAAGTTGATTTTGCTGGGGAGGTTATGATGGTATCCTAAAAGAATGAAAAGATGTCTGCTATAACCGTGTGAGGTCAAGCACATGTAGGTCTCTGACTCTATAAATGATGATGATGAATTATGTGCAGAAAACCTACCGCTACCTCCCTAGGTCTCACACGGTCACTCTTCTGGCTCTAGTGTATGGTGTATGGTGTACCTAGTGTCTAGGGGAGAAATGAAATGATGGTACACAACAGTCAAACACTTTAAGTTTCTATAAAGAAGATAATAAAACTAGCAGTTAAGTTTTTCTTTAACAATTTTCTTTACAATTTATTTTGCCTGTCCATTCATAGCTTGTGGACAGGTCTTTGAAAATAAGGACAAGATAGTTTACAGAAAAGAACAATTAAAATGTTGGGACAATTTGCCCAATAACTTAAAAAGTTATTATGTATTTATATATACGTCTTTCCTGTAGGAAATATTAAAAGAATTCACTTTATTCAAATAAAGGGAGAGTCACTGTAGATGAGGGCTGTAGTTCGTCCTACCCCCATAAACGTCCTGTGTATTGTTTTGAAACACAAGAAAATTTCAGAGATGCCCCAGATGTCTAACTCATCACCTGGGAGTTCTTGTTGTAAGATATTTCAATGTGTAGTTGCAGAAAGTTTCAATTTCACCACTCGCCAAAGCTCCTACTGATATTCGACAGCATATAAGACTGGTTGGAGACTGGTTGGCGTTTATTAGTACTCAGCAGGTTTCCTGTCACCAGCCGGCAACAGGAACATAGACCCTCACAATCAAGAAATATATAAACAAATGACGCTGACTGTGAAGAAATGGCCTCAGCTTCCTCCGAACTGCACAGACTGTGAATTTATTCTTTATTTAAGTTTAGAATTAACACAGCTGTTTCTCAGCGTATCTGAATAAAATTTTTAGTTCAACTGGCAATGAATAGTCAAAGCCTTTTGCTAATATTTACTAGCACTGGCCAATCGAAACGTTCGGCTACTTGAATTCAATAGCAGTTAGAATGAAAAACCAAAATAATTTCGAATAATTTCTGCGTCTGGTCGTCGATTGGCCAGTCTGCTTTAGTCATGCCCAATACAAAAAAGATATTTCGTTTAAGATTACATTTTTCCTACCGCTCCCCTTTTCCATTCATACTCTTTTTACTCAAGCGAATTTGAATGTACCTCCCTGCCTCTTTTCCAAGCTCGCGTCCCCCTAACGTTACAAAAAACATAAGCAGGAACGCCAGTCTGTCTGGTCGAGTGTCCGTAGATATTAGTATTTCTTCAATAACTTCTCGAATTCTGGGACTATCATATTATTTAAAGTACATTCTTGTTCAGCGAACTCTACGTCATACTACCATATAATTTGTATGGGGAACTTCATAATGGTTTAAAATTTCCAATTTTTGTCATAGTCAGTCGTCAAATAAAATTTTGCACAAGTCCGCCATCTTTCCTCCCCTTCATCTCGCTAGCATGTATTTTTCAAATAACTAACTTGTTTTAGTTACGTCAGAAATGCTACGAGGATGAAAATAAAATTGTCTGCGTGGTTTTGCCTTGGCTGGCTTTTCCGCAGTGTGTGTAGATGCGTTGCAGACTGTGTCAGCGAAGCGGGGTGTAGGCGTGGCGGGTTAAGAATTTGCGTTACTAATTAGTATTGTATCGTGTAATACTACCAAACAATGTAAGGATTACTACTTATGGGAAAAGAATAGGTTGCTAATGTAATCTATCCCGTGACTACTCAGATTATTGAGATAAAAAGAAAGAAGAAACCACATAAGTATATGATGTTAACAAAAGACATAAGTTTCTTTCTCCGTTCATTCAATTCACACCCATTCAGTGGCCACTTTCATGCTTTTGCTTACCCCAGTAGTTGTCGCAGGCATTCCAAGGAAATACACTAATAAGTAATAATACTATTTAGTGTCAAATTTAAGTTTTGCCAAATCCAGCCCTAGACTCGCCGTAGTTGCTGACTGCAAATTTCACGGGAGTCGCTAGAGTCGGTGATTTAATTTGTCCTGGATACAGTAAGTTATCTATGCCTTCAGTTGGTTGGAGTAAGGTTCATGCGTGGTGATCACCGACGTAGGATGAATAGAACATATATATATATATATATATATATATATATATATATATATATATATATATATATATATATATATATATATATATATATATTCATTCATAACCCTCCACTCCCAAAGGAGCATAGGCCTTCAACAAACACATGCCAAGTCCTCCTGTCCCGTGCCATCATCTCAAGTTCTTTCCATGTTCTCCTCATCATTTTCACCTCTGTTTCCAACTCTCTTCTCCATGTACTTCTTGGTCTTCCTCTGCCTCTCTTGCCCTGGGGGTTCCAGAACAAGGACTGCCTTGTAATGCTATCAACAGGTTTCCTCAGTGTGTGTCCTATCCATCGCCATCGTCTTCTTCTCATCTCTTGTTCCACTGGCACTTGTCTAGTTCTTGTCATCAGTTCCACGTTGGTAACCTTGTCATACCATTTTAATCCCTCTATTCTACGCAAGCACCCATTTATGAAAGTCTGTAGCTTTTTGGTTGTTGTCTTTGTTGTTCTCCATGTCTCCGAGCCATACAATAGGACTGACTTCACATTTGAGTTGAAGATTCTTATTTTCGTGTTGGATCCAATTTCTCTTGATCTCCATATATTTCCCAATGCAATGAAAGCTCCTCTTGCCTTTTGTATTCTTATTTTGATATCGCTGTCTGTCCCTCCAACTTTGACTATATTACTGCCAAGATATGTGTATGATTCAACATCTTGAATTGGTGTTTCTTCAAGTTCAACCCTGTTATCATTACCTGCATTTATTCTCATTATTTTTGTCTTTTCCCTGTGTATTTTCAGACCCAATTGCTGTGACCTCTCATCGAGTGTTTTCAATTTGTCCTGCATCTGATTACGGTTATGGGACAGAAGAGCAAGTCATCAGCAAAATCCAGATCATCCAACTGCTTAGTCAGAGTCCACTGGATTCCATTTCTGTTGTGTGTTGTCGATGATCTCATAACCCAATCTATTGCCAGCAAGAAAAGAAATGGAGACAAGAGGCATCCCTGTCGCACTCCTGTTCTTATCCCAAACGGTTCTGTAAGCTGTCCTTCGTGAAGAACTCTGCATGTCATGTCTTCATATGTTTTCTTTATTAAATTAATGATCTTCAGGGGAACTCCATAATGCCTCATCAATTTCCAAAGTGATTCTCTGTCTACACTGTCAAATGCCTTTTCGTAGTCCACAAATCCGATGTATAGTGGTGAATTCCATTCCAGACTTTGTTCAACTATTATTCTCAAAGTGGCTATCTGGTCTGTACATGATCTGTTTTGTCGAAAACCTGCTTGTTCATCTCTCAATTTCTTGTCTATGGACTCTTTTAATCTCTCAAGGATAATCCTGTTTAATACTTTTCCTGGCACTGATAGTAACATTATTCCTCTATAATTTGTGCACTCTTGTAAATTTCCCTTCTTAGGCAACTTAACCAGATATCCTTCCTTCCGTTCTGCTGGTATCTCTTCCTTTTCCCAGACTTTACCAAGTAATTTATATAACATCTCTGTAGCCGTGTCGATATCTGCTTTGATGGCCTCTGCTGGAATGCCATCAGGTCCAGACGCTTTTCCCTCTCTTAGAAGCTTTATGGCTTTCTTTATTTCTTCCTTCGTTGGTCTTTCACCGTTAATTTGTAGCTCTTCTTCTGCTGGCTGGATGTCCGGCGGGTTTTGTGGAGCTGGTCTATTGAGAAGGTCCCCAAAATATTCTGTCCACCTCTTCATTTGCTCTTGTATATTGCTGAGCAGTTTCCCATTCTTGTCTTTTATGAGGCAACTTGTTTGCTTGTATTTCCCTGTTAGCTTCTTTGTGCTGCTATACAGTTCTCTCATATTTCCTTTGGCTGCAGCATCTTCTGCCTCTCTTGCCAACTCCTCAATATACTTCCTCTTGTCTCTTTTGATACTTCTTTTTACTTCTTTGTTTGCTTCTGTGTACACTTCTTGAGCCTTGGCTTTGGAGCTTCTAGTTTTGCTTGTGTTTAACTCTGCTTTCTTGTTTTTTCTGTCTTTTATCTTATTGATGTTTTCTGTTGTTATCCATGCTTTTTGTTGTCTTTCCCTTTTCCCCAGTATTTCTTCACATGTCTCCTTCCATACTGTTTTGACCTGCTGCCAATAGTCTTCTGTATTCTCTACATCTTCCAGCTGTTGGAGCACTTGGAATTTGTTGGATACTGTGACCGCAAATTTGTCTCTTGTTTCTTGATTTCTTAGCTGTCCTACATTAAACTGTTGTCTATAATTTTGCATTGTTGCATATCTCTTGAGTTTCATTTTTACTTTGGCTATCAGAAGATGGTGATCTGATGCCACATCTGCTCCTCTATATACCTTTACATCCTGCAATGATGATCTAAACTTCTTGTTTATGCATATATGATCTATCTGATTTTCTGTTCTATGGTCTGGTGATATCCATGTTGCCTTGTGTATTCTCTTATGTGGAAACATGCTTCCTCCTACAGCCAGTTGATATGAAGCACAGAAGTTTGCGAATAGCTCTCCATTTTCATTCATTACTCCTAGCCCATGTGTCGTGAAATATTCTAATCCACATATATAAATTAAAACGTAAATGTAAAGCCTAACAAATAACTTCAATAAAAGGAAAGAAGAATGGTAAAGAACAGTGCTGTCACAATGACTGTACTCGAAATCCCCCTTGTTTTCTCCTTCGTCTGCAAATTGTAACGTTTCACGTTGATAGTAAAAGCCTACTGCATCATTACACGCCTGCTTCAATAAAACGTGTACTGCCTTTCTAAGAAAAACCTTGAGATACGCAAGCTGATTAATGACCTAAATTAATACTAGCATTAATTACACTACGTTACCATAAACGAACGGACAGATGGACTTAGGATAGAAAGAAGGGAGGGCTGATCGGAGGAACACATGCAACACTAAACACGCGTCGCGCGATACACAATTGCTGCCATCACGCGTGTAAGGCCACATGCACTAGCTTTTTTTTCAAATCGACAGTGGAAAAAAAAAACACTACCCATACGAGAGTTAGTTTTTAAAAAACCTGAAAATTCTTATTAGGAAATATGACATTATACTGGTTTACGTTTGAAAACATTACAGTACCCAGACACCACATCGTATTCGAAGTAAACAGGAGGTAGAAGAAAGTGCATATTTTGAACGCAGCCACTTAGCTCCTTTAAATTTGTATATTTGGGTTCCTTAGGACTTGCTGACAAAGAATATGTAAAACGTTACGCAAATAGTCTAGGAATTACCAAATTATAGCCAAAAGAAATAGTGAGGGATGTCAGACAACACCCAAATCAGAATCGCTCAGTGGCAGATTTTCACCCCACCATTGTACGGGAAATGGGTCTCTATGTTAAATCCGATTTGATTGGAGCGCAATAAATGTAAGGCTAAACACGATTAGTCGGGCTATAAATACTATCTTTCGTTGTCAGGGGAAACGGGAGTAGGAGTACTTTTTTTCAAACGATTGGGTAGACATGGCACGATTGGTTAGACCTGCCAATATAGTCAATTAGAGGCGTCAGGTCACCACCACATTTGCAAATAAACTTACTACAGAACCAGTGCGTTGAGCACCAGTGCATATTTTTCTAAATAAAAGCCTGGGACATCGGCAGATCGAAATTGTGTTATATTCAGTGCCAGTCAACGTAATTCTGTATTATTTCCATGAATTGTGGTAAGCTTGAAATATTTGATATCTTTTAATGAAAATTGAATGTAAATTGATAATTTATGTCTGTATATATGTGTGGTTCAGTAGCGAACATGAGGTAAAGCCTCTATAGTGCTCCAGCCTGAACAGAAGGTGTCGGAGGAAAGTGAAACTAAATGGAATTGCCAAACAGTACACTGACACCTATTTTATTGACTAGAAAGAAATAATGCTGGAATTGCAGAGGCGTAGTAACCATTAGGGAGGAATATACTGGTGAAAATTGTTTCAGATGAAGATAGCAGTTGGCCTACCGCTCTGAACTCAGTGTTTGCTATATGTATTGTGCTCAGTGTAGAAATAGAGTATAAATTAGTTCTGAAGTAGGAGGTACAACCTTCTTGTTTCAGGGACTGTGGTCCTAAAGTTATTGAGCAGCACCTGGTCAGAGCTTTGCTGAATCCAGAGGCGGACAGCATACTCCTTGGTCCATATAGCAAACAGTGAGGTGTCTCCAGAACACAGGGGAGCAATCGAGCAGAGGAGTCTTTTCCTGCCGACATCACGAAAGATAAGCCTATGTGGCCAGCGGAGCTCAACATTATGTAACCCCATCTTAAACTGACATTGTATAAAAATAAGAGGGGAAATTAATTGTTTTAATGAACGGAACTGAGAACATCTCCAATACTAGTTCCAACAGAAACAAACACTTGAAGTCATGATGACAAATAACAACATAGCTTGAAAAAACAAAACCAGTATTACCTCATATTACTACTACACAACTGACACACATAGGATAATATTAATAAAATATGTCACTACAAGATTCATATTGATAAATTCTGTACATATAACTTGTAATTAAAATTGATTGTGATTCCTGGTTCACTTTGTATTTGAATCAGGACACATATATATTAATGAAAAGTACTTAATACATATTGATATTTGAAAATTTACCAGTGACTCATTTAATATAGTCTCATAGAGTGTTATATGTATGTGAGTGTCAAACTGTTGTCAAGTGTGGTGGAATAAATTAAATTGTTTATCTGTCTGTTATTGTTGTGACTTACACTTCATCATTTACAAAACCCTAGACATTCAACGTAGTCATCACAATATTCCAGAATAATTCTGACTGAGGTATAAATATGTGGTAGCAAGTAAGGTCATCTGTAATACACTACACTTATTAGATACAGATACCTTCACAGCTGATCTCAGTCAGTACACTAAGTCCCCTATAAATATTTATAATATCCCACTTTACCACATATATTGGGGTCTCGCTCTCGGGATTTTGAATCTTTCCCTATTAAAAATATTGGGGGTAATTCACTTCAGGGAATAATAGAATTAAAAAGTATCCTTGGGTGAAAATAAATAACGTTGAGCTCTCAGTGCCTGTAGTGTCCTTAGATAATTATTGAAAGATTGAATTGTTTACATTTACATGTTAGACAATGGCCGACTTGGCAAAATTTCGATCTGCTGCTGTACAGACTGCGAAAGAGTTAGGAATGGACGGGCAAATTATGATTGCTTATGTCACTGCTGAATGTGACAAATATATTGAACGGGAAGAAAGAAGATTAGAAAAAGAGGCCGAAAGAAAATTAGAGGCTGAGACTAAGAGGCTGCAATTTGAGGCTGAGGCTAAGAGGTTGCAGACTGAGGCTGAGGCTAAGAGGTTGCAGATTGAGGCTGAGGCTAAGAGGTTGCAGATTGAGGCTGACAAAGAGGCTAAAGCATTGGAAGCCGAGGAAAGAAGACAGGCTGCAGAAAGAGAAGATAAGAGATTAGCTGCAGAAAGGGAAGCAGAAAAGGAGGAGAAGAGATTACAAAGGGAACATGAGTTACGACTAAGGGAGTTTGAGTTTCAAGGCCATGCTCCTGAAAATGGTGCCAGTCCCTTTACCTCTGATGCCACTGCTAGTCAGGGAGCCTCAACCTCAGCTATGAACTTTCATTTAGATCATTTTGTTGAGAAAGACGATGATATTGAGAGCTATCTAAATAGATATGAACTATTAGCTACCACATATGGGTTAGAGAGAGAAAGGTGGAGCTTAAAGTTATCTCAAGGGCTTCGTGGGGCAGCTTATGAAGTTTTTGCCAAAATGAGCAGAGGTGATCAGGAAAATTATGACATGCTAAAGCAGGCTCTTTTGTTAAGATATGAAAAGAACGCAGAATTTTATAGGAAAAAATTTAGGAATGCTAAACTACTGTCAGGTGAAACCTATCACCAGTTCTCTGCACGAATAGAGACATACTTGGAGAAATGGACTTCTCTGGGGAAAACCCAAGATCTTAAGGAAATGATCCTTATAGAACAATTAAGAGAGTCCATGGCTCCAGACATGAGAAAGTTTCTCATGGAACAAGGTGCAGAGAGGCTGGGTGAGTTGCTAAATGTTGCTGAAAGGTATCAAGCAGCTCAGGCAGAAGTATCAGGTAATAAGAAGAAACAGGTGGATAATTTTAGGGCACCACAGGACTTTAATAAATTTGATCCTAGAGATCAAAACAAAGGTAAGCACCAGTTTGATAGGCCACGGTATGACAATAAAAATAAAACCCCACAATTCGATGAAAGGAAATATGATGAAAGAAAATCTTTCAACCAAGGGAAAAGGTGGTGTAAAAATTGTCAGATGGACAATCATGACACTGACCGTTGCAGAAGGAAACCTGTGTATATGGCCACCCTTCAGGTCAGGTCGACCTCAAGACAGGAGGAGGATATTATGTTGGATACCACTCCAGAAGAGATGAGGAAGGCACAGGCTGGGGATAAGACCCTCAAGCCTTGTTTCAGGAAATTGTCAACTTGTCATACAACTCCAGGCAAGGGAGATTTTTACATGAAAAACAAGTTGATGTATAGGAAGACTGGAGCTAGATCCAAAGGTCAGGGACAGCTGGTACTTCCTAAAAGATATAGGGCAGAAATAATAAGGAGCCTACATGTGAAACCAGATGGGGACCATGAGAAAATAGGTACCATCATTCAAAAGGTGGCTCACAATTATTATTGGCCCAAAGCAAGATGGGACATTGAGAATTTTGTAGAAAGGTGTAGCATAGCACATGAGGGAACACCCACAAGTGGGAACATTGATCAGGACCTGGACACGCCAAGGGGCAAAATTAGGCCTGAAAATACAAAGAGAAATAAATTTGATAAAGTGGACCAAAGGGAATGGGAAGCCCCTTTTCACGGACAAGCTTCACTTAACTGTTTTACAATGGCCACTATGCAGAGAGTGCAAAAAGATGTCTTACCCCAGGATAAGCCGAAAATCCCTCAATCGGACTTAAACAAACTGGAGGAAGAGGATGTAGAGAGGAAATCTCTCATCAAGAATTTTAAGTGGGGAGAAAGCCCCAGGAAAAAAATTGGTAGCGGTCGTTTTGTGCATGATAATTCTGGGAAGAAAAATCATCACTATAGAGCTTTGAGTGGAAGAGACCATACCGGTGCATGGACAAATAGGTCCACAAAATTAAAGGTCCATATGTAACGCTGTTAAGAACGTGGACTGATGAAAAAGCAGAGGAAAATATTACATCCTCATACCAATATGTGAATGAGCTGACCACTCGTTTAAAAACTGGCTGGAAACTTGCCAATGAAAATTTGAAACAAGCCAGGAAGAAACATGCTGCCTATTATAACCGGAAAGCTAAAGACAGAGATTTGGCTGTGGGAGAGAAGGTACTGCTTCTTCTACCTGGTAGTCAGAATAAGTTACAAATTGGATGGCAAGGTCCATATACAGTTCTAGAGAAGGTGTCTAGAACCAATTATAAGATAGATAAGAAGGGGAAAGAAAAAATCTATCATGTGAATCTCCTGAAGAAATATTTGGAAAGAGAACATCAGGAAGAGACACACTTGTTGACCTTGTCCATTGCCATGGAGATGAAAAAGGAACCACTTTCATCATTTGAATATCCATTACACCCCTGTGAGACAGCGGCACAGGTGAAAATCAGTACACATTTAACGAAAACTCAGAAAGAGAGAGTGCAACAGGTTCTAGATACTCATACAGAGGTGTTAACAGACCGACCTGGGCATACAAACTTATTGGAATATGATATGAAACTGATAGACCCCACACCTGTCTGTATGAAACCATATTCGATTCCTTTTGCTAAGGAGAAAGCTTTGAAGGAAGAGATAGACTATTTGTTGAAGGAAGGAATTATTTCACACAGTGAATCTTCGTATAGTTCCGGTGTTGTACTCTTAAGGAAGCCCTCTGGAGAACATAGACTCTGTATAGATTACAGGAGACTGAATGCTATTACAGAAGGACAGGTGGATCCATTGCCGGATACAAATCAGTTGTTTGCCAGACTAAATAAAGCTAAATATTTCTCAAAAGTGGACCTGAGTAAAGGCTACTAGCAGATTCCAGTAAAACCTGAGATCAGACAAACTTGTTGGATGTAAACAATTCGGAGGAACGTAATGAATCCCTGAGTTGCCTCTTTGATTGAGGATATTCCGAATGTTTCATACAGGCTAATAAGAAGATTATGGGATCCACTACGAAAACTCTGCTATCACCAGGTATATGTTATCTCCTCATAACGTACATTTTGAGGAAAATCTAATGTTCTCTGGACATGTCATTGCGCAGACTCAGAGAAGAGAAATGGTGAATACGGTTGTGAAGCAGCATTAAGACAAGCAGTCACACTTGCGGCTGTTCAGTAACATAACCGAAAAATATTATTGGTTGTAGAGGTCTGAGGCAGATTTCATGAGTAGTGCTTACTCTGAATGGACCCAACTACATAAAACCATGATAGCACAACAGCAGAGTAAAGTCAAGTTGACTTACATTTATCTATGTGTATATAGAATAAAGGACTGACATAAGATGTCTGTTTTAAGAGGGGAGATGTCGTGAAATATTCTAATCCACATATATAAATTAAAACGTAAATGTAAAGCCTAACAAATAACTTCAATAAAAGGAAAGAAGAATGGTAAAGAACAGTGCTGTCACAATGACTGTACTCGAAATCCCCCTTGTTTTCTACTTCGTCTGCAAATTGTAACGTTTCACGTTGATAGTAAAAGCCTACTGCATCATTACACGCTTGCTTCAATAAAACGTGTACTGCCTTTCTAAGAAAAACCTTGAGATACGCAAGCTGATTAATGACCTAAATTAATACTAGCATTAATTACACTACGTTACCATAAACGAACGGACAGATGGACTTAGGATAGAAAGAAGGGAGGGCTGATCGGAGGAACGCAGGCAACACTAAACACAGTCGCGCGATACACAATTGCTGCCATCACGCGTGTAAGGCCACATGCACTAGCTTTTTTTTCAAATCGACAGTGATAAAAAACACTACCCATACCAGAGTTAGGTTTTAAAATCCTGAAAAACGCTTATTAGGAAATATGACATTATACTGGTTTACGTTTGAAAACATTACAGTACCCAGACACCACATCGTATTCGAAGTAAACAGGAGGTAGAAGAAAGTGCATATTTTGAACGCAGCCACTTAGCTCCTTTAAATTTGTATATTTGGGTTCCTTAGGACTTGCTGACAAAGAATATGTTAAACGTTACGCAAATAGTCTAGGATTACCAAATTATAGCCAAAAGAAATAGTGAGGGATGTCAGACAACACCCAAATCAGAATCGCTCAGTGGCAGATTTTCACCCCACCATTGTACGGGAAATGGGTCTCCATGTTAAATCCGATTTGATTGGAGCGCAATAAATGTAAGGCTAAACACGATTAGTCGGGCTATAAATACTATCTTTCGTTGTCAGGGGAAACGGGAGTAGGAGTACTTTTTTTCAAACGATTGGGTAGACATGGCACGATTGGTTAGACCTGCCAATATAGTCAATTAGAGGCGTCAGGTCACCACCACATTTGCAAATAAACTTACTACAGAACCAGTGCGTTGAGCACCAGTGCATATTTTTCTAAATAAAAGCCTGGGACATCGGCAGATCGAAATTGTGTTATATTCAGTGCCAGTCAACGTAATTCTGTATTATTTCCATGAATTGTGGTAAGCTTGAAATATTTGATATCTTTTAATGAAAATTGAATGTAAATTGATAATTTATGTCTGTATATATGTGTGGTTCAGTAGCGAACATGAGGTAAAGCCTCTATAGTGCTCCAGCCTGAACAGAAGGTGTCGGAGGAAAGTGAAACTAAATGGAATTGCCAAACAGTACACTGACACCTATTTTATTGACTAGAAAGAAATAATGCTGGAATTGCAGAGGCGTAGTAACCATTAGGGAGGAATATACTGGTGAAAATTGTTTCAGATGAAGATAGCAGTTGGCCTACCGCTCTGAACTCAGTGTTTGTTATGTATTGTGCTCAGTGTAGAAATAGAGTATAAATTAGTTCTGAAGTAGGAGGTACAACCTTCTTGTTTCAGGGACTGTGGTCCTAAAGTTATTGAGCAGCACCTGGTCAGAGCTTTGCTGAATCCAGAGGCGGACAGCATACTCCTTGGTCCATATAGCAAACAGTGAGGTGTCTCCAGAACACAGGGGAGCAATCGAGCAGAGGAGTCTTTTCCTGCCGACATCACGAAAGATAAGCCTATGTGGCCAGCGGAGCTCAACATTATGTAACCCCATCTTAAACTGACATTGTATAAAAAATAAGAGGGGAAATTAATTGTTTTAATGAACGGAACTGAGAACATCTCCAATACTAGTTCCAACAGAAACAAACACTTGAAGTCATGATGACAAATAACAACATAGCTTGAAAAAACAAAACCAGTATTACCTCATATTACTACTACACAACTGACACACATAGGATAATATTAATAAAATATGTCACTACAAGATTCATATTGATAAATTCTGTACATATAACTTGTAATTAAAATTGATTGTGATTCCTGGTTCACTTTGTATTTGAATCAGGACACATATATATTAATGAAAAGTACTTAATACATATTGATATTTGAAAATTTACCAGTGACTCATTTAATATAGTCTCATAGAGTGTTATATGTATGTGAGTGTCAAACTGTTGTCAAGTGTGGTGGAATAAATTAAATTGTTTATCTGTCTGTTATTGTTGTGACTTACACTTCATCATTTACAAAACCCTAGACATTCAACGTAGTCATCACAATATTCCAGAATAATTCTGACTGAGGTATAAATATGTGGTAGCAAGTAAGGTCATCTGTAATACACTACCCTTATTAGATACAGATACCTTCACAGCTGATCTCAGTCAGTACACTAAGTCCCCTATAAATATTTATAATATCCCACTTTACCACATATATTGGGGTCTCGCTCTCGGGATTTTGAATCTTTCCCTATTAAAAATATTGGGGGTAATTCACTTCAGGGAATAATAAGAATTAAAAAGTATCCTTGGGTGAAAATAAATAAGGTTGAGCTCTCAGTGCCTGTAGTGTCCTTAGATAATTATTGAAAGATTGAATTGTTTACATTTATATGTTAGACAATGGCCGACTTGGCAAAATTTCGATCTGCTGCTGTACAGACTGCGAAAGAGTTAGGAATGGACGGGCAAATTATGATTGCTTATGTCCCTGCTGAATGTGACAAATATATTGAACGGGAAGAAAGAAGATTAGAAAAAGATGCCGAAAGAAGGTTAGAGGCTGAGACTAAGAGGCTGCAATTTGAGGCTGAGGCTGAGAGGTTGCAGACTGAGGCTGAGGCTAAGAGGTTGCAGATTGAGGCTGAGGCTAAGAGGTTGCAGATTGAGGCTGACAAAGAGGCTAAAGCATTGGAAGCCGAGGAAAGAAGACAGGCTGCAGAAAGAGAAGATAAGAGATTAGCTGCAGAAAGGGAAGCAGAAAAGGAGGAGAAGAGATTACAAAGGGAACATGAGTTACGACTAAGGGAGTTTGAGTTTCAGGGCCATGCTCCTGAAAATGGTGCCAGTCCCTTTACCTCTGATGCCACTGCTAGTCAGGGAGCCTCAACCTCAGCTATGAACTTTCATTTAGATCATTTTGTTGAGAAAGACGATGATATTGAGAGCTATCTAAATAGATATGAACTATTAGCTACCACATATGGGTTAGAGAGAGAAAGGTGGAGCTTAAAGTTATCTCAAGGTCTTCGTGGGGCAGCTTATGAAGTTTTTGCCAAAATGAGCAGAGGTGATCAGGAAAATTATGACATGCTAAAGCAGGCTCTTTTGTTAAGATATGAAAAGAACGCAGAATTTTATAGGAAAACATTTAGGAATGCTAAACTACTGTCAGGTGAAACCTATCACCAGTTCTCTGCACGAATAGAGACATACTTGGAGAAATGGACTTCTCTGGGGAAAACCCAAGATCTTAAGGAAATGGTCCTTATAGAACAATTAAGAGAGTCCATGGCTCCAGACATGAGAAAGTTTCTCATGGAACAAGGTGCAGAGAGGCTGGGTGAGTTGCTAAATGTTGCTGAAAGGTATCAAGCAGCTCAGGCAGAAGTATCAGGTAATAAGAAGAAACAGGTGGATAATTTTAGGGCACCACAGGACTTTAATAAATTTGATCCTAGAGATCAAAACAAAGGTAAGCACCAGTTTGATAGGCCACGGTATGACAATAAAAATAAAACCCCACAATTCGATGAAAGGAAATATGATGAAAGAAAATCTTTCAACCAAGGGAAAAGGTGGTGTAAAAATTGTCAGATGGACAATCATGACACTGACCGTTGCAGAAGGAAACCTGTGTATATGGCCACCCTTCAGGTCAGGTCGACCTCAAGACAGGAGGAGGATATTATGTTGGATACCACTCCAGAAGAGATGAGGAAGGCACAGGCTGGGGATAAGACCCTCAAGCCTTGTTTCAGGAAATTGTCAACTTGTCATACAACTCCAGGCAAGGGAGATTTTTACATGAAAAACAAGTTGATGTATAGGAAGACTGGAGCTAGATCCAAAGGTCAGGGACAGCTGGTACTTCCTAAAAGATATAGGGCAGAATTAATAAGGAGCCTACATGTGAAACCAGATGGGGACCATGAGAAAATAGGTACCATCATCCAAAAGGTGGCTCACAATTATTATTGGCCCAAGGCAAGATGGGACATTGAGAATTTTGTAGAAAGGTGTAGCATAGCACATGAGGGAACACCCACAAGTGGGAACATTGATCAGGACCTGGACACGCCAAGGGGCAAAATTAGGCCTGAAAATACAAAGAGAAATAAATTTGATAAAGTGGACCAAAGGGAATGGGAAGCCCCTTTTCACGGACAAGCTTCACTTAACTGTTTTACAATGGCCACTATGCGGAGAGTGCAAAAAGATGTCTTACCCCAGGATAAGCCGAAAATCCCTCAATCGGACTTAAACAAACTGGAGGAAGAGGATGTAGAGAGGAAATCTCTCATCAAGAATTTTAAGTGGGGAGAAAGCCCCAAAAGAAAAATTGGTAGCGGTCGTTTTGTGCATGATAATTCTGGGAAGAAAAATCATCACTATAGAGCTTCGAGTGGAAGAGACCATACCGGTGCATGGAC
Source organism: Oreohelix idahoensis (assembly GCA_024509875.1). Lineage (NCBI taxonomy): Eukaryota > Metazoa > Mollusca > Gastropoda > Stylommatophora > Oreohelicidae > Oreohelix > Oreohelix idahoensis. Next base: position 863,657 of record JAMPIV010001772.1, on the reverse strand, counting down.
AAATAGGTCCACAAAATTAAAGGTCCATATGTAGCTTTGTTAAGAACGTGGACTGATGAAAAGGCAGAGGAAACCATTACATCTTCATACCAATATGTGAATGAGCTGACCACTCGTTTAAAAACTGGCTGGAAACTTGCCAATGAAAATTTGAAACAAGCCAGGAAGAAACATGCTGCCTATTATAACAGGAAGGCTAAAGACAGAGATTTGGCTGTGGGAGAGAAGGTACTGCTTCTTCTACCTGGTAGTCAGAATAAGTTACAAATTGGATGGCAAGGTCCATATACAGTTCTAGAGAAGGTGTCTAGAACCAATTATAAGATAGATAAGAAGGGGAAAGAAAAAATCTATCATGTGAATCTCCTGAAGAAATATTTGGAAAGAGAACATCAGGAAGAGACACACTTGTTGACCTTGTCCATTGCCATGGAGATGAAAAAGGAACCACTTTCATCATTTGAATATCCATTACACCCCTGTGAGACAGCGGCACAGGTGAAAATCAGTACACATTTAACGAAAACTCAGAAAGAGAGAGTGCAACAGGTTCTAGATACTCATACAGAGGTGTTAACAGACCGACCTGGGCATACAAACTTATTGGAATATGATATGAAACTGATAGACCCCACACCTGTCTGTATGAAACCATATTCGATTCCTTTTGCTAAGGAGAAAGCTTTGAAGGAAGAGATAGACTATTTGTTGAAGGAAGGAATTATTTCACACAGTGAATCTTCGTATAGTTCCGGTGTTGTACTCTTAAGGAAGCCCTCTGGAGAACATAGACTCTGTATAGATTACAGGAGACTGAATGCTATTACAGAAGGACAGGTGGATCCATTGCCGGATACAAATCAGTTGTTTGCCAGACTAAATAAAGCTAAATATTTCTCAAAAGTGGACCTGAGTAAAGGCTACTAGCAGATTCCAGTAAAACCTGAGATCAGACAAACTTGTTGGATGTAAACAATTCGGAGGAACGTAATGAATCCCTGAGTTGCCTCTTTGATTGAGGATATTCCGAATGTTTCATACAGGCTAATAAGAAGATTATGGGATCCACTACGAAAACTCTGCTATCACCAGGTATATGTTATCTCCTCATAACGTACATTTTGAGGAAAATCTAATGTTCTCTGGACATGTCATTGCGCAGACTCAGAGAAGAGAAATGGTGAATAAGGGTTGTGAAGCAGCATTAAGACAAGCAGTCACACTTGCGGCTGTTCAGTAACATAACCGAAAAATATTATTGGTTGTAGAGGTCTGAGGCAGATTTCATGAGTAGTGCTTACTCTGAATGGACCCAACTACATAAAACCATGATAGCACAACAGCAGAGTAAAGTCAAGTTGACTTACATTTATCTATGTGTATATAGAATAAAGGACTGACATAAGATGTCTGTTTTAAGAGGGGAGATGTCGTGAAATATTCTAATCCACATATATAAATTAAAACGTAAATGTAAAGCCTAACAAATAACTTCAATAAAAGGAAAGAAGAATGGTAAAGAACAGTGCTGTCACAATGACTGTACTCGAAATCCCCCTTGTTTTCTCCTTCGTCTGCAAATTGTAACGTTTCACGTTGATAGTAAAAGCCTACTGCATCATTACACGCTTGCTTCAATAAAACGTGTACTGCCTTTCTAAGAAAAACCTTGAGATACGCAAGCTGATTAATGACCTAAATTAATACTAGCATTAATTACACTACGTTACCATAAACGAACGGACAGATGGACTTAGGATAGAAAGAAGGGAGGGCTGATCGGAGGAACACATGCAACACTAAACACGCGTCGCGCGATACACAATTGCTGCCATCACGCGTGTAAGGCCACATGCACTAGCTTTTTTTTTCAAATCGACAGTGGAAAAAAAAACACTACCCATACCAGAGTTAGGTTTTAAAAAACCTGCAAAACGCTTATTAGGAAATATGACATTATACTGGTTTACGTTTGAAAACATTACAGTACCCAGACACCACATCGTATTCGAAGTAAACAGGAGGTAGAAGAAAGTGCATATTTTGAACGCAGCCACTTAGCTCCTTTAAATTTGTATATTTGGGTTCCTTAGGACTTGCTGACAAAGAATATGTAAAACGTTACGCAAATAGTCTAGGAATTACCAAATTATAGCCAAAAGAAATAGTGAGGGATGTCAGACAACACCCAAATCAGAATCGCTCAGTGGCAGATTTTCACCCCACCATTGTACGGGAAATGGGTCTCTATGTTAAATCCGATTTGATTGGAGCGCAATAAATGTAAGGCTAAACACGATTAGTCGGGCTATAAATACTATCTTTCGTTGTCAGGGGAAACGGGAGTAGGAGTACTTTTTTTCAAACGATTGGGTAGACATGGCACGATTGGTTAGACCTGCCAATATAGTCAATTAGAGGCGTCAGGTCACCACCACATTTGCAAATAAACTTACTACAGAACCAGTGCGTTGAGCACCAGTGCATATTTTTTCTAAATAAAAGCCTGGGACATCGGCAGATCGAAATTGTGTTATATTCAGTGCCAGTCAACGTAATTCTGTATTATTTCCATGAATTGTGGTAAGCTTGAAATATTTGATATCTTTTAATGAAAATTGAATGTAAATTGATAATTTATGTCTGTATATATGTGTGGTTCAGTAGCGAACATGAGGTAAAGCCTCTATAGTGCTCCAGCCTGAACAGAAGGTGTCGGAGGAAAGTGAAACTAAATGGAATTGCCAAACAGTACACTGACACCTATTTTATTGACTAGAAAGAAATAATGCTGGAATTGCAGAGGCGTAGTAACCATTAGGGAGGAATATACTGGTGAAAATTGTTTCAGATGAAGATAGCAGTTGGCCTACCGCTCTGAACTCAGTGTTTGTTATGTATTGTGCTCAGTGTAGAAATAGAGTATAAATTAGTTCTGAAGTAGGAGGTACAACCTTCTTGTTTCAGGGACTGTGGTCCTAAAGTTATTGAGCAGCACCTGGTCAGAGCTTTGCTGAATCCAGAGGGGACAGCATACTCCTTGGTCCATATAGCAAACAGTGAGGTGTCTCCAGAACACAGGGGAGCAATCGAGCAGAGGAGTCTTTTCCTGCCGCCATCACGAAAGATAAGCCTATGTGGCCAGCGGAGCTCAACATTATGTAACCCCATCTTAAACTGACATTGTATAAAAATAAGAGGGGAAATTAATTGTTTTAATGCCAGGAACTGAGAACATCTCCAATACTAGTTCCAACAGAAACAAACACTTGAAGTCATGATGACAAATAACAACATAGCTTGAAAAAACAAAACCAGTATTACCTCATAGTACCACTACACAACTGACACACATAAGATAATATTAATAAAATATGTCACTACAAGATTCATATTGATAAATTCTGTACATATAACTTGTAATTAAAATTGATTGTGATTCCTGGTTCACTTTGTATTTGAATCAGGACACATATATATTAATGAAAAGTACTTAATACATATTGATATTTGAAAATTTACCAGTGACTCATTTAATATAGTCTCATAGAGTGTTATATGTATGTGAGTGTCAAACTGTTGTCAAGTGTGGTGGAATAAATTAAATTGTTTATCTGTCTGTTATTGTTGTGACTTACACTTCATCATATACATACCCTAGACATTCAACGTAGTCATCACAATATTCCAGAATAATTCTGACTGAGGTATAAATATGTGGTAGCAAGTAAGGTCATCTGTAATACACTACCCTTATTAGATACAGATACCTTCACAGCTGATCTCAGTCAGTACACTAAGTCCCCTATAAATATTTATAACATCCCACTTTACCACACCATGTTTTCCCATGACTTCTTCGAATCCAGTGTTGACTGTACCTATCTTTGCATTCATGTCACCCATCAAAATTGTGATGTCTCTTCTTTTTCCTTTATCCATAATTTCCTGTAGTTTAGTATAAAATGCTTCTTTCACAGACTCTTCTTTGTCATTAGTTGGTGCATAACATTGGATGACATTTACATGAATTTTCTTTTTAGCTGTTTTGAAAGAAGCTGTTATTATTCTGGGTCCAACAGCTTCCCATTCAATTAGTGCTTCCTGTGCTTCTTTAGATAACATAAGAGCTACCCCTTCACTGTGGTGTGAACTTTCGTCTTCATGTCCTGAGGACAGCACCAATTCACCTGTGATGAGTTTCTTCCTGTCTACCCCCTTCCACTTTGTTTCACACCTTCCCAGAACCTCGATTTTGTATTCCCTCATTTTTGCCTGCTACTTGCGCCACTTTCCCTTGTTCGTTTAATGTCCGAACATTCCAGGTGCCAAATCTGGAAGTTCTCCTAGAAGAAAGAAGGTTAGTCAGCAACACAGACTCCTTTCGGCTTTCTCTGTGTTGCATCATACGCCTCCCCGCGAGAGGACCTTCCCCTGTCTTGGATGGCTGTGTTTTATTTTCTTTATTTGACTTGTCCATATTTGTTGAAGTTTTTTGTGGTTTAAATTTTTTTACAGGATGGTGTAACCGGCCCCATGCCCAACCCTCCTTAGTCGCTTTTTACGACATGCTTGGTAGGGGACAGTGTTACTATTCTTTGCTTCCCTTTCGGGCCCCGGTAACACACATATATATATATATATATATATATATATATATATATATATATATATATATATATATATATATATATATATATATATATATATATATATATATATATATATATATATATATATATATATATATATAGTTCCTATGTTGTTTAGCCTCAGGTGGCTTAGACGCTAGGTTAAGTTACACAAATGTTGCTGACAATATATTTCGCCACATCTGGCTGATGAGATTGATATAAGTAAATCTGGTAATAGTTCTGGTCCAGTTAATATTATAATTTAATGGTTCTATTCTGGTTTCTCTCATGAAAATGAGGAAAATTGGACCACACAGGTGACAGCAAGAAGCTCATCAATATTAAATATCCCTGGATGCTTATAATATTATAAGTTCGTATGATCATAAGTTCATATGGCCATTAAAAAATCGCTAGTACTCAGGTTGATCAGCCTAGATTTTAGGAAAGAAAATATAACCATTTAACCAAATTATCAATATCATATCTAACACGTGTTAAAATAGGAACTCTTCACCACTCCGTTATAAATTAGATTTAAAACACACGTGTCTAGCTTATCCTATCTTTTTTAATGCGTGATATGAACACTAGTCATTTATAAAATGGATAGAAGTAAATAATATATACCGTCAGTATACAGTTATTAAATGTATGTACTAGTCAATTTAAAACATCTCTTACTGGGAAATAGCGAGTAATTAAATTTACTTTACGGCTGAAAAAGATTTAGCTATAAGTTATTTAATTAGCACAGAAAATCTCAGTGAAACATAATGAAAACTTTAAACACACTAAATCACTTAAAGGCTAGTATATAAATTACCGCAATCAGAAAAATGAAACACTCCACAAAAATCTAATAATTTTCACTCTGTACGAGAAATCTAAGATATCGAGCTAGTGAATTTCAGATAGATTTCTGAACAACTGATCATGGCTATCGGAGAGACATGGTATATATCCGTAAATTCCGTTCTATCGCTCTTTAATGCGAAAGTCACACCTACTGCCAGACCCGAGCCCATTTGCCGTTGGATTCTTGAATCAAAGGTAATTTTACCACCTCTGCCGCCGACAACCTCTCTGGCTTGACTTTCATCATCTCCGTCTTGCCGAATATCAGCTACGCAATTAATTCCCCTGAAAGTTTTACGATCCAAGGTCCGTCTCAGACTTAACATCGCCCCTGATCAAAGAATCTATTACGCCATGCTCCGCGCTCTCTCTCTCTCTGTGTTCCACCGTGCTTAATTTCCAAACGGCTCACGTGTTAATTGCACTAGTGAATCCTTCGTTCATGTAGCAAAAAATAAACTAGATGGGGATGGGCAAAAGTGGGTGATCACTGCTGCACTATTTCCATCTGTGACAGTATTTATATGTGTGTATGTATGTATGTGTATATATATATATTGTAATTATATATATATATACGAGGCGCATTTTTTAAGTAATTCCCGTTTTAAAATAATAATAAAAACCATCATATATAAAAATGATCTATTGCAGCCAAAAGTGGACCACACATTTACATTATTTCTCAACATAGTCACCATTGACTTCAACACATTTTTGGTATCGTGGCACCAGGTTCTTAATTCCAGTGACAAGGAAGTCTGCCGCCAGATGGGTGCCGAAAATGTTAACCGATGAACACAAGCAGAAACGCCTGGCTTCGGCTCAAAAATTTTTGCAGCGCTATCGAAATGAAGGAGATGAATTTTTGGGCCACATTGTTACTGGAGATGAGACCTGGATTTCATACACAAACGTCGAATCAAAGCAACAGTCGATGCAATGGCGACACTCATGGTCCCCGAAAGCACCATCTGTCAAAAAGATCATGGCCACTGTTTTCTGGGACAAAGAAGGGGTCATGTTTATTGATTTTCTTGAACGTGGAAAGACAGTTAATGCCAATGCTTATTGTGACACTGATAAAACTTAGACGTGCCATCCATAACAAAATACGTGGGTTGCTGTCCACTGGGATTGTGTTTTTGCACGATAATGCTCGACCTCACACCGCAGATCGAACTGTTCAATTGTTGCAAAAATTTCACTGGGAAATTTTTGACCACCCGCCCTACAGCCCCGATCTCGCGCCAAGTGATTACCACCTTTTCATGCACCTAAAGAAGTGGCTGGCATCCCAGCAGTTTGAAACTGATGATGAACTGCAGACAGGCGTTAATGAATGGTTCAAGACACTGGCGGCAGACTTCCTTGACACTGAAATTAAGAACCTGGTGCCACGATACCAAAAATGTGTTGAAGTCAATGGTGACTATGTTGAGAAATAATGTAAATGTGTGGTCCACTTTTGGCTGCAATAGATCATTTTTATATATGATGGTTTTTTTATTATTTTAAAACGGCAATTACTTAAAAACGCGCCTCGTATATATATATATATATATATATATATATATATATATATATATATATATATATATATATATATATATATATATATATATATATATATATATATATATATATATATATATATATATATATACAGTACTTTGCAAAAAAAAATGGCAGTCATATTTTCGCAACGCAGCACACTCATAGAAGCAAATAATAATAAAAACTGTATGTCCAGAGGAAGATTGGTATCTCCCCTATCTATTAACAGTGGTTTCAGTACAATATAATGTTGCCTTCTCCAGCAATGCAAGCCTGGATGCGGCGAGGCATACTTCCCACAAATGTTTGTAGGTAATTGAGAGTCAGACTGTCCCAGTATTTTTCAGCTACCTTCTTCAATTGTTCAACGTCTCTGAGTCCACTCTTTTTTAAATGATTCTTGAGTAGTGCCCAAACGTTTTCAATTGGGTTTTGATCGGGACTGTTGCTGGGCCACTTCAGCACTATCACATTCTTCTCTTGCAGCCATGCTTTGGGGGTATGAGCTGTATGATTTGGGTCATTGTCGTGTTGAAATGTGCACCCATCGGGGTACATGACCTGCATAAATGGCAGAAGGTGTCCCTCTAGTATGTCGATGTACCTTTCTTTCGTGAGAATTCCTGTGAAAACACACAGTGGGGTGGCACCTCTTGCTGACACCCCTCCCCAAAGATGGAATTTCTGGGTATGTTTCGGTCGCTGGTACACAGGCATTACAGAGCCTTTCGTCCAAATATTTATTTGAGCAGGATAAGACCAAATAGAACATTCATCTGAAAAAATCACATTGTCCCATGACAAATTTTGGTGTTCGTGGCACCAGTTCATGCGCATCTGTTTGTGAGTCTCTGTGAGCAATGGTGACGAAATTACCCGCTTTTTTTGTTTAATTCATCCTGTGTAGCTCCCGGTTGACAATAGCATTAGATACCTCTGGGCTTCCCAACTCGATCATGCGCTGCCGTATGTTTTCTACACTCTTCATTGGCCCAGCCCGAACGATTTGGGCGAGACACCGATGGTCCTTTGTGACCAAAATTCTTGGCCTCCCACTACCTTCTTTTCGCTCGATTCCATTACCTGCTTTTAATTTACTCACAACTCTGTAGACAGTCCGCTCAGGAATGTTCAAGGTTTTAGAAATGTTGGAACATGTTTGATTTCTTTCATTCCAAAGCTGTGAAATTAACATACACTTTGACTTTGTATCCATTTTCTGCCACTAGCATTAGAAATTGTCGTCTGCTCTATTATCAAGGGACGTTACTCTACGCTATTTTTTTTTTTACTTTTGGTAGTGTTTGCTCACTTAAGTGGAGTGCAAATTTCTGGCAGGACATGCATATTTAATTAGATTTCAGCTTATTTAGCTGAGCAATATGACTGCCATTTTTTTTGCAAAGTACTGTATATATATATATATATATATATATATATATATATATATATATATATATATATATATATATATATATATATATATATATATATATATATATATATATATATATATATATATATATATATATATATATATACTGAAGCACATTAAAAACGCACCACCTGTATAATCCAGGAACAGAGTGTGTAATGTGAATATAAGTATTTACAAGTTTACATATTTGGAATCTTTATTCATTTTCCTATGAATCCATGCTGGTCATTAATTTGTACATTTGATTGTTATGAAATTCATTGCATTCTGTGCAGGCAAGGGAGAAAACCGAAAATGCAACCAATAAAAAAATTCATTCACACTATCCTCAGTATCTGGTATGTCCACCGTGTGCTTGCAAACAAGCTTGGCAGCGGCTCTGCATGGAACGCACAAGTCTCTGAAGGAAATTCCGCGGAATCAAGTCCCATTCACGTGTAAGAGCAGCTTCGAGCTGTTGCAGATTAGCTGGAGAACCTTGCCTGTAGACTCTGCGTCCAAGCTCGTCCCACAGATGTTCTGTAGGGAACATGTCTGGTGATAGGGCAGGCCAATCAATCGTCACAATGTTCTGTTGCTGTAGATATTGCTGCGTAATGCATGCGGTGTGCGCACGTGCGTTATCCTGCTGGAGAAGCTGCAAGTCTGGATAATTTGTGAACGCAGGAGCAACCAATGCGTCCAGAATCTCATCTCGATATGTCACAGCATTAACATTTCCACGGAAGACGTGAAGAGGCAAGCGATAGTGAAAACTGAATCCTCGCCAAATGTGAATACTGCCACCTCCAAATCGATTGTGCTGACGAACACAGCAATCTGCAAAGCGCTGTCCACACCGTCGCCAAATCCGCATACGTCCATCAGCAAAGGATATGTTGAATCTGCTCTCGTCTGTGAATAGGACAGCATTCCACTGCAGTCTAGTCCATCTGAAATGTTGCTCTGCCCATTGCAGGCGCTGCTGACGATGTCTGTGAGTCAAAGTTTAGCCCAACATAAGGTCGTCTTGCAGTAAGGCCTGTATCTCTGAGTCGTCGTATGACTGTCATTCGAGAGACTTGCCCATGTCTACCCACTATTGCTCTTGCTGTTTGACTTGCCGGGAGAGAACGATTCCTTAGGTGACTCAGCACAATATGACGATCTTGCGCATGGGTAGTAACTCGTGGTTGGCCACTCCGAAGTCTATCCCGGGCACTGCCAACGGTTCCATAACGTTCATTGAGACGTACAATAGTGCTGTGGTGGCAATTCATCCTTCTCGCAATGGCCCGCGAGCTCATTTCGGTCTCCAACATACCAATGGCTCGTTGGCGGTCGTTTTCAGATAGTCGTGGCATTTCAAGCACATGTACTGGGTGTTTTGTCTCAACGGCCTTTTTATACCGAGTATACTGCCACAACGCGTACACATTTTCAGGGTCATAACTGTTGGGAATCGTGTAGCACGTGTAACTTTCATTGTTTTCATGTAGTCTGTACACAAACCCTTGGGTTGAATCATGCACTTTCCATTCCAGCAGCCATTCGCTCTCTACCTCATGACAAACACGGGGAAAATCCATTCCCATACTTTTTTTTCCAGCTTCTCGGCATCAGTATATATAATAGTGGTGCGTTTTTAATGTGCTTCAGTATACATACATACATATTTAGCCAACTTGTTATATAGACGGCGTGAAAAACGACCTTGGTCAGCGATCAAGCAATGTTTTCACCTTAATGGTTCACTCAACAGATATAATATTCGACCAATCAATCGATACCCTTTAGCTCCCCAAGGAGCATAGGCCTTCAACAAACACATGCCAAGTCCTCCTTTCACGTTCCAACAGCTCACGTTCTTTTCACGCTTTCCTCATCAATTTCACTGACTCCAGCTCTCTTCTACATGTGTTTTTTTTATAAAATCTACCTCTGCCTCTCTTCGGGTAACCAACTCTTCTTTGATGCCTCCCTTCCGGTCTATGACAGCTCTGAGGTATTTAAAGTGGTTGACCTGCTCCAGGACCTGTTCTCCCAGCTTAATCTGATCCCTTCTTTCCTCTCGTGATACCACCATGGATTTTGTTTTAGAGCTGCTTATGACCACCCCTCTCCTCTCCAGCTCTTCCTTCCAGACTTGCAGGTTGGATTGAAGATGTGCCTCTGATTTAGCAATCAGTGCAACATCATCAGCAAATGCTAGCTCTGAAACACAGACCTGTCTCATCTTCCAGTACCCCATTGAATACGTTATTGCCCTCTCGTTACATACCTTGATGACATCGTCCATGAGGAGTATGAAAAGATAAGAGGACAGGATATCACCTTGTCTTACACCAGTGCTGGTCCTGAACTCTTCTGACTTATAGTTTGCCGTCCTCACATAATTTCTGTAAGACTTGTAGAAGCTCTGTATATCATGAATCAGAGATGCTGGAATTTTCCTCCTTGCCTTGTCTATCTCTTTGCTTTTAAAATCCGATAAAGAAAATTAAAATTGTATATGTTGTTCATGAAATATAAATTTTTTTATATGTGTATACATAATTCTGAAACACTCTGTATTGTATGTGGTTACACGCAGTTTTCTCGCGTCTCCTCTTTAATTTATCTTGAGTGCATGATAGCGCAGTTACTTCTAGTTCGTATTTTGTTATTTTATTAAGCGTTTTCTCCTTTGTTTTTCTGTGTGCGTGCGAAAATGAATCCGTTTTTCAGTAAATGGGAAGCTTTACAAATGCATCAGTTTTCCTTCAATTTCATTATCTCAGTAAGTTCCGTTTAATTATTTTTCCATGACCTTGTCGCTTCGTTTACACTTCGAGCACCTCCTTAACGGAAATCCAGCTAATTTAAGACTGTCATGCCGGCGGCAAATCCTATAGATCGTCGTGCTGTAATTGATATCGCTTCGTCCTTGGTAAATCCCATATTGTCTCTGACACAAATCGATCATGTCGCGGGGTGAGCGGTCCTTAACTCTTTACAAGCCTTCTTTTATTCCTTGATTATCGTTCGTTAGTCTTAGTGGTCTGTGGCGAGAATTCTTAATGAACCGGAGACCAGCTCCGGTTAATTTAAGCGGATGTCTGAAGTGGATGTCTGACGGACGAGCAATTCTGAAAGCACGGCGAGCTGAATGTATAAAGCAACATGTTTTGTTTTGTTTGTTTTTTTGTTTTTTACCTTAGGATAACAGCTTTTTGCGACGTTATTTTGTTTGTGTTTGAGATTGAGAGAGTGAAAGAGAGAGAGAGTGAGAGAAAGCGAGAGAGAGAGAGAGAGAGAAATAGAGAGAGAAATAGAGAGAACAACATAGTGATGATAGGAATATGCACAAAATAGGGTATACAGTAATGATGTATGGATATTAGCTAATGCATAGTCGCAGTGACGCTTTAGGGCATCGATCTATTGGGATGACTCGTTAACCAGAGGTGTAATATTAATTGTGGTGTATTAATTAGGGAAGTCACTGACCTCTTAACTTCAGGGTAAGCCTGATCGAGCTATAATTAAGTCTGTGAGAATAAATGAGAATTATTTACCGTTGACTGTCAGTTGGTGCCAGTTTGTCTGGAAAAATGGTGTAATCCTATATAAAAAACGTGATGTTTAAATACATAAGAGTGCACATAAATTTGTACAAATGAACCAAAAAGAAATGTCATCCAAACATGAAAGATGTGTGTGGGCGTAGACTTGACTTGGCTTTTCCTATAGCCATTTAGAGTTAAGACAGTGAGACGTATTTATAAAGTATGTAGGGATTGTTCGGGAAATGATAGGTGCATAGCGATGTGACTGGAACCCAATGAGATTCATAGCCACTCACTTTGACACAAGAGTGACAGAATCTAGGGTGGAGCTAGTAAACATGGTGAAGGTGCAGAATGAGTGCACAGGCTCAGCGAGTTCGGGAGTTATTTCCTTAGATCATAGCAGGAGATAGAGTTGTTTGTAGTTCACCGACAGCTACAGAAATGTTGAACTTTAAAAAAGTCGGGGATTCCAAGCCCGTGTAGTTGAGAGTCAGCAGTCAGCAGTCATGCTAGTAACAGAAGAGAAGTCCAAGAAGTTAACTATTAATAGATAACAGGGATGCAGTTCTTTTGGCTGTTAGAATTATTCTGGTTGGATGCTGTAATAACTGATACTGAAGCAGCAAAAATAATGCTTAATTTCTGACAGTTGAAGAGACATATAACTTGTAAGACACGTTACGAAAACGAGAATCTGCTAAGCTGGAAAATAAAGGCAGGTTACGTGATTTCAGTTTCCCTATGTGATAGATGTTATTTCCAAAAATAGTAACATCAGTAGAGTGAACAGACCCGGCCTTTGTCATATCCGATATCATTGTTTTATTAATATCGCATGAGATCAGAATGTAGTCTGGCATATAATGTGTAGCTGATGTTTTTGTTCTAATCGGGAGCGCAGCATTACTACATTAGTAACTTCATGCAGTCTGGCATATAATGTGTAGCTGATGTTTTTGTTCTAATCGGGAGCGCTGCATTACTACATTAATAACTTCACATAGAAGTCGCAGCTCGTAAATATAGAATACAACAGCACACATTAATACGTAACTTCCGGAGAGAGAAAAAATGTCGTGGCGGAAATCATGTTCAGTGGAATTTAAGAAAGCTGGTCATTGCGCTTTTGTGTCGAGCTGAAAGCAATCACTGGGATGCAAGTCGTTTCCAACGAGGGTTAAAAAAAAACTAAAACAAAAATCACTAGGTGTGACAGAAACAATTTAAGAATGGCTCCATGTGGTTCCAGGAAAGGTTGGGGGCGGGGTGGAGGAGATGGAGGGGGTCCAAAGAGAGTGAGAGAGAGTGGATAGAACTACTGCTGCCTCGAGCAGTTGTAAGAGGCATTTTTGGTAATTTGATTCAGAATCTCTGTCGATTTTCTCGTCGTTAGAACCTCCTTATTCTTACCTTTGATTTTTGTCTCCCCTCTATTTAATGCCTTAAGTTTAATGTAATCTTCCAGACTTCGCAAGTGTCAGTCATTGTTCTAGACAATCCATGAAGTCTATTTACTCATATACCTTTTACTCGTCTAGACAGAGGCGTCCGAAATGCTTTCATGCTGGTCGCTTTATATCTTCAGATATCTTTTGATTCAGGAGAGAGCTCCCTAATTAGTATTCATTTGCAGTCATTTATATCTAACTTTCCGCAAGCAGACGGGAGAACGCGAAATACTGCGCGACCAGGGCCTTTTCATGTCCCTTACGTTGCTCCGTCTTCCGAACTTTTGCAAGCCCGGACGCTAGTGACCGTTTATCAAATCTCGAAGTCAAAATGGGGACCTACTTCTTTAGTGGTGTCGTATCGGGAAAAATCTTCGTTTCCCCGAGCCTTTCACATTGCTTAGACTTACCGTCTATTCGACCATGTGCATTAGAAAAAAGAAAAAGCAGATGTACTCAAAGAAAGACATTTTCCCTATAAAAGGTAGCACTTTACACTTACCTCTCACTAGCAGCCAGCGAACCAAGGATTGCTTATGTGAAGTGGATAATCGAATTAATCGTATTTCAGTCACTATAGGGAACGGACATTTTTTGCTGTTTAGGTGAGCGACCCTTAGTTATGTTAGAGAGTTGCACTGAGTTAACATGTAACTGAATGCTAACTGAACTGTGGTAAATATATCTATGTTAATTATTTTCCTAATTAAATAACTGAAATATTTTAGCTAAGCAACTTAATTGTCGGGTGTGGACAATCTCTCGGAGAGGAACAACAGTATAACGTTTTACTTCAGAGAAATTCATTAATACTTTCGACCTCACAGATCTTGTGTGTAATTTGGTTGGGTTATTTTTTTTGTGGCGGGTCACCAACAAAAAGGAAAGCCCCGACGGCATTTATAAAGTTTATTATTTTATTTATCACTGTTTTTATAGTTATCGCTTGGAGCGATCAACAAACTTACTCCAAGTGAATTCTACAAGCAGCCAGAATATCTGTGTGTGTGTGTGTGTGTGTGTGTGTGTGTGTGTGTGTGTGTGTGTGTGTGTGTGTGTGTGTGTGTTGTGTGTGTGTGTGTGTGTGTGTGTGTGTGTGTGTATATATATATATATATATATATATATATATATATATATATATATATATATATATATATATATATATATATATATATATATATATATATATATATATATATATATATACGAGGGAAGGTCAAAAAGTAATGCCTCCTATTTTTTATGTATGTAAATACTGCATCGGTGTGCAATTTGTAAATTTATCAGGATTCCTCAAACACTCTTCTGCACTGTATAGCATTACCAACCTGTTTCAGTAACAGGTGGCACCACTGTAACAGTTTAAAAATGGCTGCCAAAGACGTTCGGTTAAAACAACGTTATGTCATAGAATTCCTCAATGCTGAAGGCGAGACCCCAATTCGCATCCACGAACGTTTGAAGAATGTTTATGGAGATTCAACAGTGGATGTTAGCACTGTCCGACGTTGGGTACATCGTTGTGATGAAGCTAAAGTAGGTCAATCCTCAATGGCTGACGCAAAGCGGACTGGCCGTCAGTCTACCGCAGTGACTCCACACAACATTCATCGAGTTGATGGCATCATTCGTGGTGACCGTCGGGTAACACTGGATGAACTTTCTTCCATGTTGTCCATTAGTAAAGGCAGTGTCCAGAACATCATTAAAGACCTGGGTTATTCAAAAGTTTGTGCACGGTGGGTACCCAGAATGTTGACAGACAGACATAAAGAAACAAGGAAAACCATAGCCATCAACCTCCTGCACCGTTACGAAACTGAAGGAGAAGAGGTTTTATCGAATATTGTGACAGGTGATGAGACATGGGTTCATTTTTTTGAACCAGAATCCAAGAGGCAGTCAATGGAATGGCATCACACAACATCGCCGACAAGAAAGAAGTTTAAAAGTTCACCATCTGTAGGGAAAGTTTTGGCCTCCGTGATTCTTCTCGACTTCTTGGAACAGGGAAACACGGTGAATGCAGACCGTTACATTGAAACTTTGAAGAAGCTTAGATGTCGTCTTCGGCGACTTTACCCATTAAAAGATCAGAAAACTGCACTACTGTTGCACGATAATGCCACGCCACACACCGCTAAACGCACAATTGATGCGATTGCAGAGTTTGGCTGGACATTATTACCACATCCCCCTTACAGTCCCGATGTTGAACCTTCTGACTTCCATCTGTTTGGACCACTGAAAGAAGATCTTCGCGGACATCACTTTGAGGACACAGAGACCCTTAAACGCGCCGTACGCCAGTGGTTTAGGAAAAAGGACACAAATTTTTACCGTGCGGGGATACATGCCCTTGTGAGAAGATGGAAAAAAAACTAACAAATAACGGAGACTACATTGAAAAATAAATTTTTGAAGTTCAGACCTGGGGCTACATTTCAATGTGAATTTTATCTGTTTTCTTGCCTATTGAATGAAATTAAAAATTACGAGGCATTACTTTTTGACCGTCCCTCGTATATACAGCAAAACCTCGCTCTTTCAACGGGATAGGAACCAGAGCACTGACGAAAGTCGAAGCATAGCCTTTATTTAGATTGCAAATGGATTAGGGCCGCCAAAAAACGTAAATAACTAACTATATAACACTTGGGAATGCGTGCAACACCTAAATAAACATAAGAATAAATAAAATATTTGGTGTTCTAGCCACTATTTACTGTTGTCGAAATTGAGATCCACCCTTTCTCAATGTGACATAATTTGTGCTCTCTCTTCTCCTCTCAGGCAGTATTGAACTACATTTGTTGTGCGTACTCAATTAGGAGCATTATTCTGTTGTTAGCACCCTCTTTTTCCCTACTGTTCACGTTTCACGCTTCGATGCATGACAGGGCCAGACAAGCGTATCGCCCATCCCTGAGAGATTAAGTCCCTAAAAGGTGATAATACCACTGTGGTGAAGTGGGATGTTATAAATATTTATAGGGGACTTAGTGTACTGACTGAGATCAGCTGTGAAGGTATCTATATCTAATAAGAGTAGTGTATTATAGATAACCTTACTTGCTGCCACATATATATATATCTCAGTCAGAATTATTCTGGAATAGTGTGATGACTACGTTGTATGTCTAGGGTATGTGTATGATGAAGTGTAAGTCATAACAACAACAGACAGACAAACAATTTAATTTATTCCACCACACTTGACAACACTGTGACACTCACATACATAAAACACTCTACAAGGATATCCCAAAGGAGTCACTGATAACTTTTCAAATAACAATATGTATTCATTGCTGTCATGAATGAATATGTGTCCTGATTCAAATACAAAGGGAACCAGGAATCACAATCAATTTTAATTACAAGTTATAAGTACAGAATTTATCAATATGAATATTGTAGTGACATATATTATTAAAAGTATCCTATGTGTGTCAGTTGTGTAGTAGTAATATGAGGTAATACTGGTTTTGTTTTGTTCAAGCTCTGTTGGTATTTGTCATCATGACTTCAATAGTTTGTCTTTATTGGAACTAGTATTGGAGATGTTCTCAGTTCCTGATATTAAAACAATTTACTTCCCCTCTTAAGTTTATGTTACAATGTTATTTTAAGATGGGGGTACATAATGTTGAGCTCAGCTGGCCAGATCAGCTTATCTTGCGTGATGGCGGCAGGAAAAGACTCCTCTGCTCGATTTCTCCCCTGTGCTCTGGAGACACCTCACTGATAGCTAAATGGACCAAGGAGTATGCTGTCCGACTCTGGATTCAGCAAAGCTCTGACCAGGTGCTGCTCAATAACGTCAAGACCACGGTCCCTGAAAACAAGAAGGATGTACCTTCTACTTCATAACTAATTGATACTCTAGTTCTACACTGAGCACAATACATCACAAACATTGAGTTCAGAGCGTTAGGCCAACTGTCAGCTTTATCTGAAATACTTTATACCAGTATTAACCTCCTTAATGGTTACTACGCCTCTGCACTTCCAGCATTATTTCTGTCTAATCAATAATCTAGGTGTCAGTGTACTGTTTGGCCATTCCATGCAGTTTTACTTTCCTCCGACACCTTCTGTTCAGGCTGGAGCATTATAGGCTTTACATCATGTTTGCTACTGAACTACACATATATACAGGCATAAATTAACAATTCACATTCAATTTTCATTAAAAGATACTGAATGTTTCAAGCTTACCACAATTCATGGAAACAAACACAGATACGTTGACTAGCAATGAATTCTGGCACAAATACTGGCACAAATACTGGCACAAATTCCCATCTGCTTATGTTCCAGGCTTTTATTTAGCAAAAATATGAGCTGGCTTCAACGCACTGTTGCTTTATCAAGCTTATTTGAACTAGTGGTCTCGAACTAACGCTCCTAAGTGAGTATATCAGCGAGTCTGGCCAATGGAGCCACGTTTCGACAAGTGTTTGAAAAAATTTTAACTTCCTACGTCTCCCCTAACAACCAAGGATAGCATTTATAGTCCGACTAATCGTGTTTAGCCTTACATATCATTCCAGCCAATCAGTTCAAATGTAACTTGTGGCCCATTTCCCGTACAATGGTGGTGTAAAAAAATCTACCACTGAGCGATTCTGATTTTGGGTGTTGTCTGACAGCACCATCATTTTATTTTGGCTATAACTTGTTAATTCCTAGACTATTTGCATAACGTTGTACATATTCTTTGTCAGCAAACCCTAAGGAACCCAAATATATATTTTTAATAGAGCTAAAATGCTGCGTTCAAAATATGCAATTCCTTCTACCTCCTGTTTCGAAGATGTGCTGTCTGGGTACTGTAATGTTTTCAAACGTAAACCCATCTATTGTTATCTTTTCTAATAAGCGTTTTCCAGGTTTTTTTAAAACCTAACTCTGGGAAGGTTAGTGTTTTTATCACTGTCCGTCCGAAAAAGTTAGTGCATGTGGCCTTACACGCGTGATAGTAGTAATTGTGTATCGCGTTACGCTTGTTGGGGTGGCATTAATAGCGAGACGCGTGTTTAATTTTGCATGCGTTCGGCTTTCTGCCTCTCCCCTCTCTCTATCCTTTAGTCCATCTGTTCGTTCGTTTTGGTAACGTAATATAATTAATGTTAGGATTAATTTAGGTCATTACGCAGTCTGCCTCTCAATGTTTTTCTTAGAAATGCAATACCCGTTTTAATGTGTTGTGGAAACGCTTGTATTTATGCAGTGGCTTATATTTAACGTGGAAACGTTACAATTTGCAGACGAAGCATAAAACAAAGGGGGATTTCGAGTACTGTCATTGTGACAGCACTGTTCTTTACCATTCTTCTTCCTTTCTTTATTATATGTATTTATTAGGCTTTATATTTACTTGATAATTTATATATGTGGATTAGAATATTTCACGACACCTCCCCTCTTAAAACAGACATCCCATGTCAGTCCTTTATTCTATATACACATAGATAAATGTAAGTCAACTTGACTTTACTCTGCTGTGGTGCTATCATGGTTTTATGTAGTTGGGTCCATTCAGAGTAGGCACTACTCATGAAATCTGCCTCAGACTTCTACAACCAATAATATATTTCGGTTTTGTTACTGAACAGCCGCAAGTGTGAATGCTTGTCTTAATGCTGCTTCGCAACCCGTATTCACCATTTTTCTTCTCTGAGTCTGCGCAATGACATGTCCAGAGAACATTATATTTCCCTCAAAATGTACGTTATGAGGAGATAACATATACCTGGTGATAGCAGAGTTTTCGTAGTGGATCCCATAATCTTCTTATTATCCTGTATGAAACATTCGGAATATCCTCAATCAAAGAGGCAACTCAGGGATTCATTACGTTCCTCCGAAATGTTTACATCCAACAATTTTCTCATCATTCTAGAGAAGACACTAGGCGCATTCTTCAATCCAAATGGCAATCTATTAAACTCATAGTGTCCTTCTGAGGTACTAAACGCTAGGTATGGTCTAACCTCAGGCTTTACTGGAATCTGATAGTATCCTTTACTCAGATCCACTTTTGAGAAATATTTAGCTTTATTTAGTCTGGCAAACAGCTGATTTGTATCCGGCAATGGATCCACCTGTCCTTCTGTAATAGCATTCAGTCTCCTGTAATCTATACAGAGTCTATGTTCTCCAGAGGGCTTCCTTAAGAGTACAACACCGGAACTATACGAAGATTCACTGTGTGCGAAATAATTCCTTCCTTCAACAGATAGTCTATCTCTTCCTTCAAAGCTTTCTCCTTAGCAAACGGAATCGAATATGGTTTCATACAGACAGGTGTGGGGTCTATCAGTTTCATATCATATTCCAATAGGTTTGTATGCCCTGGTCGGTCTGTTAACACCTCTGCATGATTATTTAGAACCTGTTGCACTCTCTCTTTCTGAGTTTTCGTTAAATGTGTACTGATTTTCACCTGTGCTGCTGTCTCACAGGGGTGTAATGGATATTCAAATGATGAAAGTGGTTCCTTTTTCATCTGCATGGCGATGGACAAGGTCAACAAGTGTGTCTCTTCCTGATGTTCTCTTTCCAAATATTTCTTCAGGAGATTCACATGATAGATTTTTTCTTTCCCCTTCTTATCTATCTTATAATTTGTTCTAGATACCTTCTCTAAAACTGTATATGGACCCTGCCATCCAATTTGTAACTTATTCTGACTCCCGGGCAAAAGAAGCAGTACTTTCTCTCCCACAGCCAAATTTCTGTCTTTCGCCTTCCTGTTATAATAGGCAGCATGTTTCTTCCTGGCTTGTTTCAAATTTTCATTGGCAAGTTTCCAGCCAGTTTTTAAACGAGTGGTCAGCTCATTCACATATTGGTATGAAGATGTAATGTTTTCCTCTGCCTTTTCATCAGTCCACGTTCTTAACAAAGCTACATATGGACCTTTAATTGTGTGGACCTATTTGTCCATGCACCGGTATGGTCTCTTCCACTCGAAGCTTTATAGTGATGATTTTTCCTCCCAGAATTATCATTCACAAAACGACCGCTACCAATTTTTCTTTTGGGGCTGTCTCCCCACTTAAAATTCTTGATGAGAGATTTCCTCTCTACATCCTCTTCCTCCAGTTTGTTTAAGTCCGATTGAGGGATTTTCGGCTTATCCTGGGGTAAGACATCTCTTTGCACTCTCCGCATAGTGGCCATTGTAAAACAGTTAAGTGAAGCTTGTCCGTGAAAAGGGGCTTCCCATTCCATTTGGTCCACTTTTTCAAATTTATATCTCTTTTTTATTATCAGGCCTAATTTTGCCCCGTGGCGTGTCCAGGTCCTGATCAATGTTCCCACTTGTGGGTGTTCCCTCATGTGCTATGCTACACCTTTCTACAAAATTCTCAATGTCCCATCTTGCTTTGGGCCAATAATAATTGTGAGCCACCTTTTGAATGATGGTACCTATCTTCTCATGGTCCCCATCTGGTTTCACATGTAGGCTCCTTATTAAGTCTGCCCTATATCTTTTAGGAAGTACCAGTTGTCCCTGACCTTTGGATCTAGCTCCAGTCTTCCTATACATCAACTTGTTTTTCATGTAAAAATCTCCCTTGCCTGGAGTTGTATGACAAGTTGACAATTTTCTGAAACAAGGCTTGAGTGTTTTATCCCCAGCCTGTGCCTTCCTCATCTCTTCTGGAGTGGTATCTAACATAATATCCTCCTCCTGTCTTGAGGTCGACCTGACCTGAAGGGTTGCCATATACACAGGTTTCCTTCTGCAACGGTCAGTGTCATGATTGTCCATCTGACAATTCTTACACCACCTTTTTCCTTGGTTGAAAGATTTTCTTTCATCATATTTCCTTTCATCGAATTGTGGGAATTTATTTTTATTTTCATACCGTGGCCTATCAAATTGGTGCTTACCTTTGTTTTGATCCCTAGGATCAAATTTATTAAAGTTCTGTGGTGCCCTAAAGTTATCCACTTGTTTCTTTTTATTACCTGTTACCTCTGCTTGAGCTGCTTGATACCTTTCAGCAACATTTAGCAACTCACCCAGCCTCTCTGCACCTTGTTCCATGAGAAACTTTCTCAGGTCTGGAGCCATGGACTCTCTTAATTGCTCTATAAGGACCATTTCCTTAAGATCTTGGGTTTTCCCCAGAGAAGTCCATTTCTCCAAGTATGTCTCTATTCGTGCAGAGAACTGGTGATAGGTTTCACCTGACAGTAGTTTAGCATTCCTAAATTTTTTCCTATAGAATTCTGCATTCTTTTCATATCTTAACAAAAGAGCCTGCTTTAGCATGTCATAATTTTCCTGATCACCTCTGCTCATTTTTGCAAAAACTTCATAAGCTGCCCCACGAAGTCCCTGAGATAACTTTAAGCTCCACCTTTCTCTCTCTAACCCATATGTGGTAGCTAATAGTTCATACCTATTTAGGTAGCTCTCTATATCATCGTCTTTCTCAACAAAATGATCTAAATGAAAATTCATAGCTGAGGTTGAGGCTCCCTGGCTAGCAGTAGCATCAGAGGCAAAGGGACTGGCACCATTTTCAGGAGCATGGCCCTGAAACTCAAACTCCCTTAGTCGTAACTCATGTTCCCTTTGTAATCTCTTCTCCTCCTTTTCTGCTTCCCTCTCTGCAGCTAATTTCTTTTCTTCTGCTTCCCTTTCTGCAGTCAATCTTCTTTCTTCTGCTTCCCTTTCTGCAGTCAATCTTCTTTCTTCTGCTTCCAATTTCTTAGCCTCAGCCTCAATCTGCAACCTCTTAGTCTCAGCCTCAGCCTGCAACTTCTTAGTCTCAGCCTCAGCCTCAAATTGTAACTTCTTAATTTCCCTTTCAGCCTCTAACTTTCTTTCGGCTTCAAACCTTCTTTCTTCGCGTTCAATAAATTTGTCACATTCCGTGGTGACATAGGCAACCATAACTTGCCCATCTAATCCTAACTCTTTTGCAGTCTGAACAGCAGCAGATCGAAATTTGGCCAGGTCCGCCATTGTCTATCAGGTAAATTTATACAATGTCTAACCAACAATTCAATCTCTAAATATATATCTAATGGACAACACAGGCACCGTGAGCTCAACCTTATTTAATTCCACCCAAGGATACCTTTTAATTCTTATTATTCCCTGAAGTGAATTACCCCCAATATTTTTAATAGTGAAAGATTCAAAATCCCAAGAGCGAGACCCCAATATATGTGGTGAAGTGGGATGTTATAAATATTTATAGGGGACTTAGTGTACTGACTGAGATCAGCTGTGAAGGTATCTATATCTAATAAGAGTAGTGTATTATAGATAACCTTACTTGCTGCCACATATATATATATCTCAGTCAGAATTATTCTGGAATAGTGTGATGACTACGTTGTATGTCTAGGGTATGTGTATGATGAAGTGTAAGTCATAACAACAACAGACAGACAAACAATTTAATTTATTCCACCACACTTGACAACACTGTGACACTCACATACACAAAACACTCCACAAGGATATCCCAAAGGAGTCACTGATAACTTTTCAAATAACAATATGTATTCATTGCTGTCATGAATGAATATGTGTCCTGATTCAAATACAAAGGGAACCAGGAATCACAATCAATTTTAATTACAAGTTATAAGTACAGAATTTATCAATATGAATATTGTAGTGACATATATTATTAAAAGTATCCTATGTGTGTCAGTTGTGTAGTAGTAATATGAGGTAATACTGGTTTTGTTTTGTTCAAGCTCTGTTGGTATTTGTCATCATGACTTCAATAGTTTGTCTTTATTGGAACTAGTATTGGAGATGTTCTCAGTTCCTGATATTAAAACAATTTACTTCCCCTCTTAAGTTTATGTTACAATGTTATTTTAAGATGGGGGTACATAATGTTGAGCTCAGCTGGCCAGATCAGCTTATCTTGCGTGATGGCGGCAGGAAAAGACTCCTCTGCTCGATTTCTCCCCTGTGCTCTGGAGACACCTCACTGATAGCTAAATGGACCAAGGAGTATGCTGTCCGACTCTGGATTCAGCAAAGCTCTGACCAGGTGCTGCTCAATAACGTCAAGACCACGGTCCCTGAAAACAAGAAGGATGTACCTTCTACTTCATAACTAATTGATACTCTAGTTCTACACTGAGCACAATACACCACAAACATTGAGTTCAGAGCGTTAGGCCAACTGTCAGCTTCATCTGAAATACTTTATACCAGTATTAACCTCCTTAATGGTTACTACGCCTCTGCACTTCCAGCATTATTTCTGTCTAATCAATAATCTAGGTGTCAGTGTACTGTTTGGCCATTCCATGCAGTTTTACTTTCCTCCGACACCTTCTGTTCAGGCTGGAGCATTATAGGCTTTACATCATGTTTGCTACTGAACTACACATATATACAGGCATAAATTAACAATTCACATTCAATTCTCATTAAAAGATACTGAATGTTTCAAGCTTACCACAATTCATGGAAACAAACACAGATACGTTGACTAGCAATGAATTCTGGCACAAATACTGGCACAAATACTGGCACAAATTCCCATCTGCTTATGTTCCAGGCTTTTATTTAGCAAAAATATGAGCTGGCTTCAACGCACTGTTGCTTTATCAAGCTTATTTGAACTAGTGGTCTCGAACTAACGCTCCTAAGTGAGTATATCAGCGAGTCTGGCCAATGGAGCCACGTTTCGACAAGTGTTTGAAAAAAATTTAACTTCCTACGTCTCCCCTAACGACCAAGGATAGCATTTATAGTCCGACTAATCGTGTTTAGCCTTACATATCATTCCAGCCAATCAGTTCAAATGTAACTTGTGGCCCATTTCCCGTACAATGGTGGTGTAAAAAAAATCTACCACTGAGCGATTCTGATTTTGGGTGTTGTCTGACAGCACCATCATTTTATTTTGGCTATAACTTGTTAATTCCTAGACTATTTGCATAACGTTGTACATATTCTTTGTCAGCAAACCCTAAGGAACCCAAATATATATTTTTAATAGAGCTAAAATGCTGCGTTCAAAATATGCAATTCCTTCTACCTCCTGTTTCGAAGATGTGCTGTCTGGGTACTGTAATGTTTTCAAACGTAAACCCATCTATTGTTATCTTTTCTAATAAGCGTTTTCCAGGTTTTTTTAAAACCTAACTCTGGGAAGGTTAGTGTTTTTATCACTGTCCGTCCGAAAAAGTTAGTGCATGTGGCCTTACACGCGTGATAGTAGTAATTGTGTATCGCGTTACGCTTGTTGGGGTGGCATTAATAGCGAGACGCGTGTTTAATTTTGCATGCGTTCGGCTTTCTGCCTCTCCCCTCTCTCTATCCTTTAGTCCATCTGTTCGTTCGTTTTTGGTAACGTAATATAATTAATGTTAGGATTAATTTAGGTCATTACGCAGTCTGCCTCTCAATGTTTTTCTTAGAAATGCAATACCCGTTTTAATGTGTTGTGGAAACGCTTGTATTTATGCAGTGGCTTATATTTAAGGTGGAAACGTTACAATTTGCAGACGAAGCATAAAACAAAGGGGATTTCGAGTACTGTCATTGTGACAGCACTGTTCTTTACCATTCTTCTTCCTTTCTTTATTATATGTATTTATTAGGCTTTATATTTACTTGATAATTTATATATGTGGATTAGAATATTTCACGACAACCACATTGACTGCAAGTAAATGTGAGCACGAAGTGTTTGCTAAGATTGCATAATTACTTCCGAATTGACAGGAAAAATGTAAGAAGTTGTAACGTAAACATTGACAACATTTGTCGGATGTAGCAACTCCTTATACGGAGGATGACTGTTTGAAATTTTCGAACTCATGAGTCATACAGAATACTGCATGAGGAATTCATAATATGAACTTTGAATGTATTGGCTGACATTTGAGGCGCCAATAAACAATCACGCGATTGGAAGATTTGTCAGAGCGCCCTGCAGGAAGCGTGTTGAGTGCTACGATATAACGTAGGAAAAGTTTGACATATGGCACTGCATTCCTGAAATCGTCAATGTAGACAGCACAGACCTTGCCACAGAAAAAAATAGAGTCAGGATTCTGAATTTTTAGGAACGGAAAAACGTAGTAAAGCATCTTTTAACCACTGGAAAAGAAAACTCGCCAATATTAATACGGAACCGGACTCCTACAGAAACTACTCACTATTCACAGAGGAGTTCTAGAATAAGAAATAATATTCCAGAGGTGTGTTCGAGGCATCTGTGTTAAGTTGCCAAGACGTCTAATATGTGCCTAGTTACTAAGTTGGTGGTACGGATTGGAGAGACCATTTGAGGTTATACCCACGTTACCAGTCTGTGGTTCAAAGTTTAGGATCGACAAGTGAAACCTACATCCCACGGGTGGTGAAGATCCATGCCTGTCCAGAAGCGGTTACCTCCATAATCCTTTGGAGACGTGCCCTTGCCACAGAGACGAATTGACGGAACCTGCAGCACCAACATTTCAGCAATTTGAAAGCTAAGTTATAAGTTTAACAGGCCACCGCAAAAGACTATATTTTCATCTCCCAAACCGAGATCTATGATGAACCATAATTTTTCATAATTACCATTTGATATTTATTTATATTTGTTTCAAAGTAATTGAGCATTAAATTTGTATATGTTGATTTTGATAAATTCATAGTTGAATTAATCGTTACAGAGAGAAAGACATATGTATGATCCAGAACTTCTAGTATATATTCATTAATATATGTATACATATCTATATCGAGCTAATAAAAGGAATTTCGCTAAATTAAATCAACTGGGGGCTTGAACGAGCAAATCATTTATATCCATCTTCACAAAAGGTGGCGGGTCATATACAAAGTTAACGTGCTAAGACTCATTCAGCATTGTTCTTGGCTTCTGAAATATCTTGTGAAGACTCCCTCGAGGTAGATCGAGGTCACAAATGAACCCTGTATCTATAGCACGTTTCACTAGCTTTGCCCTCAAACAAATGTAATTATCTGATTAACCGTCGAGCGTATTAATGCCATTTTTTGCATACGATGTTATATTGGGTTAGACCCAACAAATATATACTTTATATCTGTGCATCTTGTCCAGTTCCCATAAACGGATGAAATCCTTTGATCTTTGTCGGCATACTAATTATTGTGTATCGAGAAAAGAAATTTTACCACTTCATGCACAGATTCTGTGAATTGATTAGGCAAAGGCGTGTCTGCTATTACAATAATGTGGCCATCACGTTTGCATATGAATACCTGTTGAAGATGATTTCTTAAATGATCTGCATGCGAGATACTCGTGACATTGTTTGTCATTGACATTTAATGCGCTACCAAACTGGACCTTTCTTGATCTAATTATTTCAATAGGTATCACCTCTTTGCGGTTCATAAATATCATAATGGAACGTTGCTCCTCTAATGTGCTTGTAAATAACGGTAAGGTCATCTTTAAAGAAATTAAACTTCATCCGAATCATAATCAGATGTCTCTGAGAAATTGATAATCAATCTCGGCTGAATGAAGGACAAACCATCATTCTTCCAATATTCCTCTTCCTCTTGTAACACATGGTTCTCACATTTCTTCCAATAATCCCTGGCTATATTGGAGATGGCGGCTTTTATAAGTATTTCAACATCTTTTAATTTGAACGTTCTGTTTTCTGTTGCTACCTGTTCCTTCTTATAAGCCATGCCAGCAAAATACTATTACAAATCATAATGAAAAGGATGCAACAAAAGCTAGAAACAGAAATAAACGAAGTACAGGCGGGTTTTCGACCAGGTAGAGGCACTAGAGATCATATATTCAACATGAGGATCATCATTGAAAAGTGTAGAGAATTCAACGTTGACTTACATACTTGTTTCATTGATTACACCAAAGCTTTCGATTGTGTACAACATCAGCAATTATGGGCTATTATGAAAAATATGGGATTTCCAAACCACCTTATACAACTCATCGCACTGCTGTACCAAGAACAACAGGCAGCCGTAAGAATAGAGGGGGAAACATCAGAATGGTTTGAAGTACAGAAAGGGCTAAGACAAGGCTGTACCCTTTCCCCTTACCTGTTTAACATTTATGCCGAGAATATCATGAGAAACGTAAGAGATGAACAAGAACACACAGAGTGTGACTCATTTAACATCGGCGGGTACCAGATCCCGGAAATCAGATATGCTGACGACACAGTCCTCCTATCGACCAACCCAGAAGGACTTGAACAATTAATTCTGTCCACCAAAAAACACAGCGAGGCCCAGAATCTATACCTAAACACCAAGAAGACCAAAGTATTGACAACGGACAAAATAAAGACCAAACCAGAAATTGAAATTGATAACGAAGAACTGGAAAGTGTTAATGAATTCGAATACTTAGGATCAATCATCAACAGCTCTGGCGACTGTGCAGTAGAAATTAAAAGAAGACTTGCAATTGCTTCACATAAACTAATACAGATGAAAAACCTGTGGCAAGGCACAAGCAAAGAAACAAAGTTACAACTGATCAGAGCATGTATATTCCCAGTAGCAACATACGGCTGCGAGACTCGGACACTCAATAAAACAGTTGCAAAAAAGATTACATCATTCGAAATGAAATGCTACAGAAGGGTGTTGAGAATACCCTGGACAGAAAAAAAGACCAACAGAGAAGTACTGCACTCACTAAACGTACAGGAACATTGGCTCCTAAATACCATCGCAATAAGGAAGCTGAAATTTTTCGGTCATATAAAAAGACATAATAGTCTGGAAAAAACAGTGATGGAAGGCATGGTCCCTGGAAAAAGGGGAAGGGGTTGACCTAGACGACGGTGGACCCAGGACATCACAGAGAGTCTGAACTTGTCTTTGGCTGATGCAGGTCGACTTGCCCAGAATCGTGATGCGTTCAGAGTAGCTGTAATGGAGACAACGTTCTGGAAAGAATACGTCACATGATGATGACCTGTTCCTTAATTTTAGCTCATACTAATTCTATTGGGTTTAAGTGAGAATGGTAAGGAGGCAATCTTAAACATCTGTGACCATGTTCATGGATTGCCTTGTCTATGTGAAATATCTTTGTATGCTGTGTCTGTTTTACAATTCCAAGTAATTCAGGCTTCAGGGACATTTCGTTGAATGGAATGTTGTTTATGGTCAGCCAAATCTTTATTACATCTTTAGTACTTGATGAATTAGGAACTTTATCTTCTGGTGCCACAACGTTGTGATATGAAACATTGTCCATTATCAAACACGACGGTCTATCCAAGGAAGGGAGTACATGATTCACAATCCAATCTTGAAATATCTTGCCATTCATCTCTGTATGATAATCCCTATTATCTGTGGATATTGAAACAAATATGAGTTCAGTATTATTTAGAAGCCCATGATGGCTGCTTCCTGGATGTGCAATTATTAGGCGCTGTCCTTTGCTGCTTGGTACTAGTCTCTTAGTTGTCCCATCAGATGATTGCCATTCTCGTTCATTACTGCGTGCGCATTGATCCAAGTTTCATCTAAATACACAAAATCATAACAATCTCTTCTCATTTCTCTGAC
Organism: Oreohelix idahoensis; assembly: GCA_024509875.1. Classification (NCBI taxonomy): domain Eukaryota; kingdom Metazoa; phylum Mollusca; class Gastropoda; order Stylommatophora; family Oreohelicidae; genus Oreohelix; species Oreohelix idahoensis. Next base: position 834,633 of record JAMPIV010001772.1, on the reverse strand, counting down.
CTCCCGTAAATATTTGCTTCTCATTGCAACTATATGAGGCTTCTCACAAATAAGGTTTCTACCACCAAAATATTTTCTAAAAGTGAATCCCAAACTCCTAATAGTCCTCCATAGCGTAGATTTGGAAATATCAATGTCATTATCCTTTCTTAACCAAATTTTCAATTTCCTTAAAGTCACTGCCTCATTATTGTGAAACATATTGCAAATTTCTCTGCGGATCAATTCTCTGTCAAAATTATCCACCACTCTTGGCCTAATTTTCGTGTGTAAAACACTGGAATTAGAAATTGCAGATGTCGCTATCCAGCGGTGCAATGATCGTTTGATTATCCCCATGGCATGAATAGTCCTCTTTTGTGGGTTTGAAATAGAATGATATAGTTTTCCACGAGTAGCTTCATTGCAGAAATACTTAAAAATCCTATTTGTGATTAGCTGTAATGTCATAAAATGTACTCGCAGACTCATTTTCCGACTTAACCACACAATACTTTTTGTAGACACGCCACTGATTGACAATGTGTGGGTAACACCGGATATAAACTGTTTTGTGTTCAAGAAGTGCAATTTCACGCAAAAATCATGCCAATTGTTTGATAAACCAATTATGTGCAAATGATGTCGTATAATTTACTGTAGACATTTCAAAATGTGTGTGTGTGATGTGTGTTGGCAAGTAGACTTTTGATATTATATCGCAAAGAAACGAAAATTGAAACCAATGGCTGCATTTTAATGAAAAATTTAATTCATAGGGTCTATACCATTTCAAATTCACACACAAAATTTTACTTATATGCGTTATATATTCGCTGAGATATAGCATTTTGAAGTTGGGCAAAGCTAGTGAAACGTGCTATAGGTTGTCGTATGTCACTTAAAAATCACACTTAGCGATCGGGACTATCCTACTACTTCTGCACTTCACAAAATTGGCAGTCCAGTTGGATACATTTGCCTTCTTTTTTTTTTTTTTTATTCATCTTATCACATCTGTCGCGTAGCGAGTAAGGGATATGAGAGAAAATTAGATTAGAATTATATAAGCGCAAGCTTAAATATCACGATGTCTAAATTCAAAGAACTTAAGAATTCAACGTAAGGGCCGGCTGCAATGATCCCTCCTTACGTTGCATTGTAATATCATGGGTTCTGTTCGCCATTATCAGTAGTGAGGGAAGCAACGACACGACATTGAAGACCAGGAGGGGAGAGATGGGCATCATGACGGTTTTAAAAAAAAAATTATGTGTCATTTCTTTTCTTGATACAATACTTTTTACTGTTGTTATCAGCCATCAAAGTTAACATCGGTACTGAGATGGGGGGAGGGGGGGGGGGGGTGTGTGTGTGTGTGTGTGTGTGTGGTGTGTTTTTGAATTTATAAAAAAAAAATTAAATACGACATCTCACAGTTAACTTTAGAACGTGAAACATCAGATGACGCTCTTGGAGTCCTCGTCTTATAACCTGGGATGTGCACATTTTTTTTGATTTTACCCCCTTGAACGAAAAATTTATGGTAATTAGGAAATATGGGGAAGAAGTTTCTATAACAAAATAAAAGCGGGTCTGAGCAGATTGCAAACCGAGTTTTATCGCGAAGGTCGGAATGATACATGGACAGAAGCATGGGACATAAGTTTGAAAAGGAGAGAGCCACATACAATTTACTCAGAAAGCCAGCTTTAGTTCTGTGAGCCATAAAAAATGCACATTCTGCCTAACCTTCACCACGATTGTTTATTTTGGAAGGGAACTCCGGCCCATGCTTGCCTACTAGTTCTATCAGTGTCAGCAAAACTCGGAACTTAGCAGTCCATTGATGAGATTCATGTTCTTCTTTAAATAGATATACTTACTTAGTCGTTCCTCTTCTACCGTGAGGTGTAGAGGTTTGGAAGAGAGAGCACCATTCTATCATATCGGCTGCTTTAAATAGATATTCTTACCGTAATTCCTTCCCGAACCACCTCCTATCGCAACCTTATATTGTGTCACGTGTTCCGTTAAATCATTTGAGACAGAATAAATTACTCGATCTGTGTGAGATTCAGCTGACATTAGAAGTCACTAGAAGAAAGGTCGAACCTTGCCGCACATTATCAGTTCGGAGACGACCTTATGGCTTGATTTGTATATTTATTAGCTGTCATGGAAGTACCAGAGTTTGTTTTCACCGGCTTTTGTTCCGGTCTCCTATTCATTTTGATTTCCTTGTGGTGTTTCACAGGAAGTTTCTCGATTGCTTTTTTATGGTAATGTGCGATCGTGTCAGAACTGGTTCAAAGAAGAGAAACGAGGAGATGCATGGAGCAGTATCAAACTACCAGTTGAGTTATAGTCTTGACATGATTCTCTTCTTTAACCCCCAACAATCCTCGCAACAGAGTGAATTGTTTGTTAAGTTCGATATCATCGTCACTCCTGCAAATGTAAGTATTTAAACATGAGAAGATAGATCAATGTTTGTACATCGGCGCTGCACGAGCCAACAGTCCTGTTTAGGACTAGCTGTTTTCAGGGCTTCATCATGCTGGCTGATAAAAGCTAGTAGTCCATTTAATGGCTTAGTTATTATCACTACTTCAATTGACAAAGTTCACTTTTTTTTAGTGGCAGTTGTGCTCTGATATAACCGACGGACTTCGGTTTAAGCTGAAAGGTAAGCGCCTCGCCACAAGAAGCAACATCAAGGGAGGAATTTGGGATTTGTACATGAAATATTTTATGCCTGTATCTCTTTACTAAACATAGATCTAGAATAGAACATCGAACATACTTTGTATATTTCTTAAATCGCTTCACAAAATATATTGACCTTAAAATTTGATGAAATTATTGTCTTTCAATCAATAAACGTTATGCTTATAGTAACCAAGTCATGATAGAGAGAAAGGAGTGAGAGAGGGACTTAAGAGTGAGGAAGGGATGACAAGGTGACGCATGCAGTGAAAATCATTTTTGATTCATTAATAAAAGACGTCAGAAACCTGACTGAACTTTTGAAACACATAAAAAGGATTTTGTTATAACTTTTTTTCAGAACCAAATGATGGAATTTTAATGACGTTAAAAACCAAATGTTGCTTCATTTATTCCTTGAATGTTCTAATTCCACATTCTTCTACCTTCTTTATATTTGGGGGTTCCGCGACAATATTTATGAGATGTAGGCACATGTCAATAGAATTATTATTCAGATGCCTCAAGCATGGTGACACCCAATTAAACCGCGAGATAAATAGAAAAAGCAACAATTGTTTTGGCAGCTGATATTTGGAGATCAGATTTGAAGCAAAAACGGTGGAACTATTGTGTACCTTGCCATAACGAAGAGATTCTCCAGACATACTTTTATGTCATGTCATGAGAATTTTTCTCCATCTGGTTTTTTTTCGTAATTTAAAAACAATGTAATTTAATTGGTAAAGAGGAACATTGTTGTATGATTATGTATATTGTCTTTCTTCACCCGACAAAACTGTTTTGTTTACGAGTTTGAATTTCAAGACAAGATCGTTTTAAGAGTAGTAAATTTGTGATTTATAATTAGTTTTGTCCAGACGCTACCAATTTATTTAATGGAAGGGCTGCAGCGGGGCTAGCAGGTTTTGTTGCGTCTGTGGATTTGAACAGTGGCTAATAGTTCAATGAGCGACAACTAATTAAGCAAGCCCTAGCAGTTTATGTGGCAACTGTTTGTTTAAGCAAGTCTTAACAATTCATTAACTGACTGGACTGTAACAAGGGCTGGCATATTCTTGAGCCCCTGAAAGTTTAATACATAATCGCTAACAGTTCACATAGTCATAGTGGCTTTAATTGAGTGCCAGCATTTCATCGAATGACTTATTTCCTGGAGTGACTAAATGTTAGCTATGCAAACTTTGTGAAATGAAGATCTATGTAACATACGGAATTGGAAGATTTCTGTGAAATACGCAAAAGGAAGATCTGTGTACAGAACGTGAGAAGAAGATAAATAAGTGTAAAATACGTGAGGTGAAGATCTTTATAAAATGTCTGAGATGAAATAAGTGTAAAATATGTGAGAGGAATATCTGTGTAAAATACGTGAGAGGAAGATTTGTGTGAAATACACGTGGGGAAGGTTACGTAGCGTGAAAAGTTGCCGTCACTGCAGTTTGAAGCGAATACACCAAGAGCTTTGCTGAAATAATAGTGCATATTTTTTCTTTTAATTAAATAGAGAGATCCTTTCCCTGCTGCAAGTTTAAAAAATGAAAGAAAGAAATTAGATCTCATCTTTATCATGCAGCCCAGTTATCTGCCATCATAAGCTGTCAGCAACCGAAGATCTCACTCCAGAGCAGAGGAAGATGACTAGACGATATTAAGGATATCCTGAAGAAATGTGGTCCGGCGCTAGCCAAGCATGACACGTAGCGCAGCGCCATAACTGTATCTACACGACCTTGCTTGACGACATAGATGGCATGGAAACTACATAAAATCAGTGGTGGTGATGATGACGATGGCTACTGTTATTGTTTTTGCTGGTTCAATCACCGCTTATTCAGTTACAGTCAGGGTGTTGCTATGTATACTTGTAGCGTTCCTCAATCCAGATCTGGTGGCGTAACATTGACAGTCGTGAGAATCCCTCTAGAGTAGAGAACCCCAGCTCGTGACATTGCATACCCAGCCATTAACACCGGCCTGGCCGCGGCACCTACAAAAAAGCCATAGAAACATTTCCTTAAATAGGTAGAAGGGGTAAAGTAAAAGTAGTCCCATAGCAGATACTGCCGTAAGGGAGTAAAGTGTTAGAGATTTCACTATGTCAGGTCCAGCATCGAGAGATGGGGTGACCAGTTCCCTTCCTCCCTGCCTTCTCCTTTCCTAACTCAAGAGCAAAGCCAGGTACCAATTTACAGCTGGGTAGACTGGAGCGTGTTGATATCGTGAACCGAACCCGTCACGTTTGCCACGCGAAACCAGCACTTAACCACTCCAGAAGGGGTAGAAAGAATGAAAACTCGTAACCCTGGGGATCGGAAAACAAACACACACACCCTAACATCAATAAATCTTTGAATAAACTACGAAGCTGAAACTACAACTGTCACAGCCATTCACTTTTCTGACGATTTCTTGATTGTCCAGATATTGATCAGGGCATCGGGTCTTCTATTTTAATTAATCATGCTGACTTCCGACAAGGCTTGATGATACAAAAACTGCTGAGCAGTCCAGACCGACGTAAGTCGTGAAGCTGCTAAAATAGGCGTCGAATATCAATAGCAATTGTATTGAATTAAATTTACGTTAATTAACACGTGGTGCATAAGATAGTTAACAACAGTGGAGCGGAGTTTGGCCTTAATGGGATAATTTTCAGAACCCATGCGTTGAGAACACTGAAAATGTAATAGTGTGATATCTAGATGTATTGCAGTTTGCGCGATATTGTTGTTATTGTGGTATACTTTTGAGGCATTAGTTGTTTTAGTAGTACAATCGTGGGTACATTTATAGCAGCTACAGTGGCTAACAGGTAAAGATTGTCAAACTGAACAAGCACGTAACTCACTGGGAATATATTCCAACATGGAAAATGGGTTTGAATTATAGTTTTATAGAAAATGTACCTAATTTCACAGCTGACTCAATGGCAGTAGTAACGGCATTAGAATTGTTTTTACCAGTCTTCCCCAGGCGACGATTCTAACAGACTCGCTTTCAGAAATTTAAGCTCTAAGGAACATAAGAGGATGCAGTAGACCACATACAGAAAAGGAAATATTTTGGCAAATAATTATATGATATATACCAGAGCATAACCATAAGCAGATACAATGCAGAATGAAAATACTCTATGAGAGGGGACTACAGGTGGGTCTGAAAACACACATGGAAAAGACAAAGATAACGAAAATAAAACAGCAACACAAAAGTTACAGATATTCATAAATGGGTGCTTGCGTAGAATATAAGGATTGACATGATATGACAAGAGTCACAAATGTAGAACTGATGACAAGAACCAGACAAGTGCCAGTGGAACAAGAGATGACAAGATCCAGACAGGTGCCAGTGGAACAAGAGATGAGAAGAAGACACTGGTGATGAATAAGACACATTACAAGGCAGTCCTTGCTCTGGAAATCCCAGGGAAAGAGAGGCAGAGGTAGACCAAAAAACAACACATGGAGAAGAGAACTGGAGATTTGACCATGACGAGGAAAACTTGGAAGGAACTTGAGCTAATGGCACGTGACAGTCGACCTTGACGTGTTTGTTGAAGGCTTATGCACCTTGAGGAGCTAAAGAGTATTGATTGATTGACGTACCAGAGCGTGACGGGATTTTCTCCTCTGCTCTGCAATAGTGGTCCAAAGATGGCCAAACTTAGAGTATAAAAATGAGGGTCTTAAACGGTATCAACATTCGCTCAAGATTACTCTTGACAGAGATATAAATAGGAGAATGATGCTTCTATTTTAGGGAGCGTCGCAGGATTTTAAAGAAAAGGAAGCATAACAACTGAGATCATCTAAGCTGTCATGAACTTATTAGTTTCCCGGCCCTTCTGTGAGGATATATTGACTGGTATTTACTTAGCCTCCAGCTGAACGTGATTCAGCAATTATTACTTTAATAGCTCTATATGGTTATGTATTTAAAACACATCATACGGGTCAGACGTACAGTTCAGTCAATAATGATTAATCCAACAATACATTTATAGTTACAGATAAACAGGTTTAATAAACACTTATTTACAATGTAAAATAAATAAAGCTGTTTATAAAAATGAAGCGATGATATATCTCATCGTCGGATGATGTTAAATTTTGGTGGATGATAAGAATTTTTTTTTTATGTGCATTGGCTGAGCTTGTATGTTACTTAACTACTGGTCTGGGGTCAGTTGGCTTCTGCTTCAGTCGCTGTTGGTTCCCACGGGTGCCTTAGTTGTTCCTTCTCTTCAGTAGTCAAATACTGTGGCAGTAGCACGTCCTTTGCGACAAGTCCGGGGTAACTGCTTAGGTTGCCCAGGCAAGCGTCTTCAAGACCCGTCTGATGTAGACGTCTAGCGTCGGCTGCTGGCAACTTGTGCCACAAACTGAGAGGGACTCAAATATATATATATATATATATATATATATATATATATATATATATATATATATATATATATATATATATATATATATATATATATATATATATATATATATATATATATATATATATATATATATGAAATTTACTAAAGTGCTTGTATAATAAAGATGTACACCGTGATATCATCCACTGCCTGTTCTCACTGGAGCCTGAGGCCACCTCTGCTGTTGGTTCCTTTTGAGGAAACCCGCACGAAGCAGTCACGAGCTCTTGCAGTGGTGCTTCATGTGTCAAGTTACTTGCAGTGATGAGGTTGCCAACCTCTTATGTCACTGTACATCCACAAGCAGATTATATATGTCACAATGAAAATATAAAATGTACCTATTACAACTAACCCGATATCGGGTGAGCATAGACTCTTTGCTCAGGAAACGTCCGGACATTATCGGGCAACGTATTAAAGATGCCGTTTCTTCAGGTGGGTTAGGTATGTAACTTCGTGCACTCTTAAGGTGCAAAGTAATGTCTCTGGAGTTACTCCCTTCTAAGCTTATAATTCACTTCCAGTCCTATGGCCTGTCCTGCATTTGGACCCTAATACTCCCATGTTCCTGGCTGTCTATGATTTCTTCTTGACGAAATTGGAAGTCTGCGAAGTTGCCTAACAACATTGTTGAATATAAACGGCATTTGTGCCCACACACCCATGTTGCTTCGTTGAGGAGAGATTCATCAGTAGTAGTCTATCTTAGCATCTCAAACGCCAAATCAATTGCAAATAAGTGTCTGATTTTGGTAGCGCCCCCCCCCCCACACACACACAGACACACACTCCTACTACCCTCATGTAGAACATTACTACATGACATCATAAGATATTACCCTTTACATGATATTTTCAAACTTCATGCCATATAAGGTCTTGCCATTTCCGTTGTTACTTATTTAGTTTACAACTCACTACTATACAGATCTATCACTGATACTATCTTTCTCGTAGTTCATTATCACAACAAAGTCAATCTTCCGGACGTAGTACATTGTTGTGAGGAGTTGATTTTAATTTTTCGGTTAACCAGCCTGTCAGCTACGCGCAGTGCCTACCTCTGTTTTTGTCCACGCACTATGTTAATTTTATTGATACTTTGGACGCATTGTCGCTCGTTTATCTACGTGTCAGTCTTAGTTCTGACAGCGTTAGAGGACGCCCCCACACGCGTAACTTTTTTTCTGCTACATTACCCAACAAAAAAGATTATGTTGTCCGTCGTCCAATAGTCAGTCCCCTCGTTCGTTTGAAATCGACGAAAGAAATAAGACCTCTGGTCGCGCAACGCTTTTCTTGTCCACTGGCTCGCTAGGGTAAACTTTTGATACCCGGCCGCGCCTAGAAATCTCCGTCAAAGGAGAGACAGGACCTCTTTCATCTTGTCGTATAGAGGGAGAAGCAAAAGTGCTGTGAAAGTGTGTTGCCGCTCCTTCTGTACACATGCACGACTTAGAAGCATAGTTGGGGCTAATTTTCAGTATATAAAGGAGTTCTTTAAATCCATCCGTTTGCTTGCAGCAGCGAACACCGGTCACGCAAAGTAGATTACTATCTTCTAGTTATACAGTCGCGTGAATTCCTCTCACGCTTACTCGGAGAGGCATTCCTCTGACACTTCTTCGGAGAGAATTCCAGCGGATTCAATTTCTTTTTGGGATGACAGCCGGTAAAGTTTCTGCTAGTCACACTAATAGCTAGTATCGTCTTTAATCTACGGATTAACAGGAGCCCAAACGAGCAGTACCTAACGTGCCACACAGCCAACGGCTTTCAGTGAGCTGGATAAAATGCTCAGTTGTTATGGTCATAGCAAACGTGGGTTTTTTCAGTCAGCACTAGACTAGACCCGTAGAGCACAGATCTTATCTGTTTCTGGAAAACAAGCCCGTGTGGTATCAACCAACTGTCCTTGGACATATTTATAATTCTTTCTGCCCCTTCCCTAGACAACACCAGACACTAGTGATCGACCAGAGACACGACTTTTTTGTTGTTGTTGCTGCTCAGAGCTTCAAGATTGGAAACATTGGTCACAGCGGATCTCTGTCTTCTTTTCTTTGATTCTTAGCCGCCAACTGTCAAAGCAGTCAGTGGCCATCACGCCTGGTGGCGCCTTGTAGAGCAACAACAAATTGATTCCACTTTGCTCTGTCGGTGGCCATCCTTCGTACAGTGCCCCAACTCTAGTTCATTCTTTGCATCTCAGCCTCCACAGTCCTCCGCCAAGTTTTTGGTCGGCCTCTCTTTCGTTTTCCTTCAGGGATCCATAGCATAGCTGTTCATGTGATGGCATCGGGGTCTCTTCTGAGGACATGGCCAACCCAGCTCCAGCGTCTGCCAGCTATGATGGTGTGCATGTCCTCTTGCTTACCCCGAGTAAGCAGGTCTTGGTTGGTGATGGTATTCGGCCAAAAGATTCGGAGAATTTTTCTTAGGCATTTTGTGTGAAAAGACTTCCTGCGCTACAAAATCAGCCAGCGAACGCCCAGACTATGTTTTTCTTGTGTAGTTCCTCATTGGGAGGTGTTGTTCTGTCCAGTGTCGTAACTGTGTAATTCTTCTTCTTCCGTCCTTAGCCGTAGACCGACCAAGCAGTCTGTGGCAATTACGCCTTGCGGCGTCTTAGGGCAACAAGAAATTATCCGTTGTTCCGTTACGCCTAAAGGCGTTTATTGGTACAACAGAATATTAATTGTTGTTTCCGTAATCAATGTGACTAGCAAGCGGTTGATCAATCCGCTGTGCCCGAACTTGCCCTCGTGTGTACTTGTCTTCTGCCGCTATAAAACCACTGCACCATCGAGACGTCTGTCCAGCCAAAATTCTTCTCGGGACCGAAGGTCCGCGAAAAAGAGCAATCTGGAACGGGCACAACACCTTTCGCTGCCTCCACCATGCTGGGAGGACCCGACAACCGGGACCACACACAGCCTTGAGAGGACAAAGATCGCCTGAGGCGAAACTGTGTAATTGCGTGTTTCATATTCCTTCTTACATTTTCTTTCTTTTACACTTTTAATGTGTGTGTGTGTGTGTGTGCGTGTGTGCGTGCGCGCGCACTCAGTCACATTGTTGGTTATTTCTTATGTGATGCCATTCGGCTTAGTTATAATTTTCTCCTTTGATTTTATGCAAATATGTTTTGATACCATCGCAGATGGTTGAACTGGTTATTTATCTTTCATTTGTACGATTTAGGTATTTATTAAAGCGAGGCAAAAGATTGATACCAAACAAGCAGTTTTCCCAAGTTTCCATGTGTCCTCTCTTTATCTGTATAATCAAGAATTAGAGGGAAGGCGCGCCTTCGACTGACTAATTCAAGAGCGAAGGTGAAAACCAAGATTGAGGTCTCTCAGTAACCTGTTATCTTGATTGTTGAACGTCACGCATAGTGAATCGTCATCATTGATTCTGTCTATCCTACTCTTTTTGCATCTCACTTTAAATTTGCTCTCAATCTGGAAACCTGCGCCTTCCATATTCACATTTAAATATTCACCCTACCACAATCACTCTTCCTGTCACAATCTTTAACAAGGTTGGTATCGTCCGACATTCCAATGAAATCGGCCGTTGATGGCAAGTCTTGTTAGCGAACTTACACCTTCCTCCAGATACCACCTGTTATCCATATCGGACAACTGAGACAGCATGTTTAGTGGCAATTATCTGCAACCTATGTTCCCATATCAAAGGTTGTTATCTACCTTCCTCCAACGAACGTCTGGGTTTTCACTCTTTGCTGTTTGACGGTGTTTGTTCAATCAACCCGTCTCGCTACTTACAGACACCTTTTCCGTCTGCCGTAACCTGTTACATAATCTTGTACGCAAACAACTTCACTTTGCGATAATAGAAATCAATGTTGCTTCGAAAACGGGTCAAGCTGTTAGGTACTATTAGGGAGTGACAAGATATGATAAGCTAACCTTGGTCGAGGAGAGAGGAAAAAGCTGTGTCGTGCTTAGATAGGTTTTAAAGCTATGTAAGGTCCCGCCTGAGTATAGGAGATGGTGATAATACGTGAGAGGTAAAGGTGTAAGAAATAGATTTTCACGAGTGGATAGTTTAAGGATAAGATCTGTCTCTGGACTGAGTAGTTTCTCTAGTCCAGCTTATCTATACGACTATAATTTAGTACAAGACAATCTTGCACCTCCCATATATTGAGAAATATAAGTTACACTAAAACACTCACACACAGCTATGTAACAACAAGACACACAAACGTGAAAACTATGGTAAATTTGGGTATGGGTCTGACCAACACACACGCAAAGGTTAGTTCTTTTGTTGTTTATTATCATTAAACTTTAAAACATCGAATATCTAAAAGAGAAAGATCAAATACATCAGAATTACATGCATAGAAAACTAACAGAATACCTATGCCCTCCCCTCATTGAGAAGAAAAGACCCAACAAGTTAATCACCCCCAAAGGTTAAAGGTTAGCACTAGGTTACAGTATAGACAGTAAAGAAAGAACACAGTTCCCACTAAACGTTATCCAATAAAATTAAACAATAGTCAAACAGAGTGCAGATGATACAATGTTTCCTGTACTAAAGAAAATATTTCACTCTCTCTCTGTCATACGTGGTCACACAATCTCGCTTCTTACCCTATTTCTTGGTGAAACAATCTGTTGGACGTAAAATCCGTGAATATGTATATAAGGTCCAGAGTATTTATCGTCCGAATTGGGCCCCAGTTCCTCCTTTCAATAATTACATTTTATAAGGGGAATGCCTAATTTGGTGGTTGATTTCCTGGATAATCAATGTCACCTTGTATAGTTAATGCCGAGACTCTCTGAGATCTGGTGCTCACGGTAAACAGTAGGAAAACATCTGATTGCTAAACTGTTAATTATTGTTACTTGATGATGATGGTAAATCCTATCGTCTGGCTCTGATGAGTGCCGATTCTGAAATAGCGTAACTCTTCTGGGTTTAAAAAAGCCACTTGGATACGTCTATCAAAAGTCGGGAGAATTGTTATATCTTGCACACCCCAGTGGGCTGATAAAAATGCAAAAAAATATATATATGGGTATTTGTAAGGCCAGTTAAAATTTACTATTAAAATGTTCGTTGGTCTCTGTGGCCGGTCCTGTTCAGAACTGAATTTGGAGACGCGTAAGCCAACAGAAGACAACTTTAATCCAGTCAGTAAAAATAGAGACAAGACCCAAGATATAGACCAAAATAAAGCCAAATAAAAAAAAAAAACGCTGGTCGCCGTTAATCAGGTCATGCCTAAGGATAGAGGAACATTATGAAAAAATTACTGCTAATAATATCTACATATAAGCACACGTTGTCTCTAGCCTATTCCTATCTGGTCAGTTATTATTTAATGTATCCATACGCACACTTTAACAAGTATCGCCTGTCGCTAAGTAGCTATTAGAGGGTCGGCGTCAGTTTGTTTAGTCGCATGATATTTAAACAAGAGTCACTTACTAAATTACACAAAATATAATAAACGTGAATTCTATTCCGTCAATTATCCGTCGTGCCTAGTGTATTAATTAGTCAACTAAACCGTCTCTTTCTGTGTGATAGCGGGTGATAAAATTAACATTACAACTGAAATATCTGGATTAAAAATAGCTACGCGTTAATTAATTCGCTAGTTCTATAGCACGTTTCACTAGCTTTGCCCTCAAACAAATGTAATTATCTGATTAACCGTCCAACGTATTAATGCCATTTTTTGCATACGATGTTATATTGGGTTAGACCCAACAAATATATACTTTATATCTGTGCATCTTGTCTAGTTCCCATAAACGGATGAAATCCTTTGATCTTTGTCGGCATACTAATTATTGTGTATCGAGAAAAGAAATTTTACCACTTCATGCACAGATTCTGTGAATTGATTAGGCATAGGCGTGTCTACTATTACAATAATGTGGCCATCACGTTTGCATATGAATACCTGTTGAAGCTGATTTCTTAAATGATCTGCATGCGAGATACTCGTGACATTGTTTGTCATTGACATTTAATGCGCTACCAAACTGGTCCTTCCTTGATCTAATTATTTCAATAGGTATCACCTCTTTGCGGTTCATAAATATCATAATGGAACGTTGCTCCTCTAATGTGCTTGTAAATAACGGTAAGGTCATCTTTAAAGAAATTAAACTTCATCCGAATCATAATCAGATGTCTCTGAGAAATTGATAATCAATCTCGGCTGTATGAAGGACAAACCATCATTCTTCCAATATTCCTCTTCCTCTTGTAACACATGGTTCTCACATTTCTTCCAATAATCCAATTCCAAGTAATTCAGGCTTCAGGGACATTTCGTTGAATGGAATGTTGTTTTTGGTCGGCCAAATCTTTATTACATCTTTAGTACTTGATGAATTAGGAACTTTATCTTCTGGTGCCACAACGTTGTGATATGAAGCATTGTCCATTATCAAACACGACGGTCTATCCAAGGAAGGAAGTACATGATTCACAATCCAATCTTGAAATATCTTGCCATTCATCTCTGTATGATAATCCCTATCATCTGTAGATTTTGAAACAAATGTGAGTTCAGTATTATGCATGTGCAATTATTAGGCGCTGTCCTTTGCTGGTACTAGTCTCTTAGTTGTTCCATCAGATGATTGCCATTCTCGTTCATTACTGTGGTGCGCATTGATCCAAGTTTCATCTAAATACACAAAATCATAACAATCTCTTCTCATTTCTCTGACCTTGCGTAAATATTTGCTTCTCATTGCAACTATATGAGGCTTCTCACAAATAAGGTTTCTACCACCAACATATTTTCTAAAAGTGAATCCCAAACTCCTAATTGTCCTCCATAGCGTAGATTTGGAAATTTCAATGTCATTATTCTTTCTTAATCAAATTTTCAATTTCCTTAAAGTCACTGCCTCATTATTGTGAAACATATTGCAAATTTCTCTGCGGATCAATTCTCTGTCAAAATTATTCACCACTCTTGGCCTATTTTTCGTGTGTAAAACACTGGAATTACAAATTTCAGATGTCGCTATCCAGCGGTGCAATGATCGTTTGCTTATCCCCAAGGCATGAATAGTCCTCTTTTGTGGGTTTGAAATAGAATGATATAGTTTTCCTCGAGTAGCTTCATTGCAGAAATACTTTAAAATCCTATTTGTGATTTGCTGTAATGTCCTAACATGTACTCGCAGACTCATTTTTCCTACTTAGCCACACAATACTTTTTGTAAACACGCCACTGATTGACAATGTGTGCGTAAAACCGGAAATAAACTGTTTTATGTTCAAGAAGTGCAATTTCACGCAATTTCACGCAAAAATCATGCCAATTTCTTGATAAACCAAAAATGTGCAAATGAGGTCGTATAATTTACTGTAGACATTTCAATATGTGTGTGTGTGATGTGTGCTGGCAAGTAGGATTTTATATTATATCGCAAAGAAACAAAAATTGAAACCAATGGCCGCATTTTAATTCATAGGGTCTATACCATTTCAAATTTACTCACAAAATTTCACTTATATGCGTTATATATTCGCTGAGATATAGCATTTTGAAGTTGGGCAAAGCTAGTGAAACGTGCTATAACACCTAGAAAATCACAGTGAATTTAAGATGCTAAAACTTTTAACACTTTAATACGCTTAAGCACAAATTTATATATTACCAGAAATCCAGAAAGAAAACACCACGAAACTATTAACACATCTATTCCCAATGGTTCTAGATAACGTGTTTAGACTCTCCGAAAAAATCTGAGCGACACTGATAACTGATTTGGGAAAGACGCAGTTTATATACGATCATGTTATTATGATGTCTAGAAGATGTGAATTTTCACACTCTTGTTTCCTAGCAGAGAAATCTGCAACTACGTTTCCCAGATAAAAGGTTTACGGTCGCTTCTGTCGGCCGTTGCTAACCGACAACAGAGGCTTAAACCGTGTAGCGGGCTTCCTTCCGAGATTTTCCAGCTTCTCGAGATCAAAGCGTTATCTTTCCCTGTATGTACGAGCATCACAGGATTCTCGGGGAATTTGTTTCAGCCCGTGCGGCTACTTCAAAAGAGGTCCGTTATTTCCACGTGCATCTGTCTGGTGTCTAATGATTGACAGATCGCTCGCGTGAGAAACCCATGTAAACAAACGTGCTATGAATGACAGGTTGCGAAAGTTGGTAAACAAACTCGTTTGTTATGGTCAAGTAAAAAGAGGCGTGGATTAAAAGGTGAGTCAGACAGGCAGAGAAATGAGTGACTTTGTTAGCGAATCTTAGGACGCTAACGGGAAAGCAAAGGTTGTCGGATGCTGTAGGCTAAATTTCCATTATACGTCACAAGCTGTAAGGAGCGGGTGAGAAAAAAGAAAAGGAAGGACACAGAAGAAATTTAAAGAAGGTCACAGAAAAAATGTACCAATCGAAGATTTTACATGTTACACCGAGGATGTTCAGTTCATCACGAGACCTCACACCACCCTGAGAAATTCCTAGGGTCGGCTCTGCTCATATAGCATGAAACCACCATTTAGCCGGCCCTCTTGCAAGAAGATGACACAAAAGCATTCATATGTTTTTGCAACAGTAGGTTCTGTATTATTTTGATTTACATAATGAAGTTACCAGCCCCACGCAAAAGAACCATGTTGCCAAGTCAGCAAATGACAGCAGTTGAATATATTATCTATAGTTAGTGGCCCAAGTTAGCAAATGACAGCAGTTGAATATATTATCTGTAGTTAGTGGGCCAAGTCAGCAAATGACAGCAGTTGAATATATTATCTGTAGTTAGTGGGCCAAGTTAGCAAATGACAGCAGTTGAATATATTATCTGTAGTTAGTGGGCCAAGTTAGCAAATGACAGCAGTTGAATATATTATCTGTAGTTAGTGGGCCACGTCAGCAAATGACAGCAGTTGAATATATTTTCTGTAGTTAGTGGGCCAAGTCAGCAAATGACAGCAGTTGAATATATTATCTATAGTTAGTGGGCCAAGTTAGCAAAGGTCAGCAGTTGAATATATTATTTGTAGTTAGTGGGCCAAGTCAGCGAATGACAGCAGTTGAATATATTATCTGTAGTTAGTGGGCCAAGTCAGCAAATGACAGCAGTTGAATATATTATCTGTAGTTAGTGCTCTCTCTCTCTCTCTCTCTCTCTCTCTCTCTCTCTCTCTCTCTCTCTCTCTCTGTCTCTCTCCGTGTGTGTGTCTCTCTTTTCTTCCTCGTATTTGTGTGTGTTTTTTTGTTTTTTAATCTCATTAAATCTTGAATGTACTGAGGCGCTGATATCAGCTAATGACCACTGTAATCTTCAAGGGGAACATCTGTGGCGAGTGTAACATATGAACAGTGAATTATGTAAGTGAAGGGTTCGTATCCGTTGTGTTGCGATGGATCACGAGGTATGTCGCGAAAATTACACCTTTTTTGAAGTCATCCTTTTAACATAATGCAGTACCAGTAATATAACCTTAATGTTAGTGACAAAGTCGTACCGGATTGGTAAAGTGTGTCACCATTTTTTTTTTTTTTAAACTGAGTCAGGTGTAACTTTTACTAACGCCTTCTCTCTCCACCCCCGGCCCAATCTTTTCAGTAACTGACAGGAAATGTTTTCGCCACGTGGCAAAATTAAAAAAAAACCACACTGTGATTTAGTACGAAAGTAATAAACAGAAATCTCAGATACACATTTCACTTGTTTATTTTGTTTAATTAAACGAATATCGTCAGTGGTTCCGAAATTGAGACGATGGCTAATAGAAATTATTACTATTTGCATTTTTACTTTTTTTCCCACAAATTTTCTTATAGCTTGTTGACTTGGAGAGAGACGAATTTCCTGTCATATTCTTTCTGGAGAAGTCGTTACCATTAGCTATTCATTACCGCACATTTGAATCTCTGTCTTGTAAATAGGCTCGTACTTTTAATGTGTACTTAAAACGCAGACGTGTATGCGTCAGTGTTAATTTACAAAGCCTTCGTTTATATACATAGCAGAATAAGGCTGCATATCAATGTAAATTCCACAAATGAAGTAGTAGTGAAGAATAAGCGAACAGATTCGATAAAGATCAGTGGTCAGAGGATTGAAGTAGTGCATAGCTTTGTCTACTTTAGGAAGCAATAATGACTGGGAAGAAAGAACAATACTAGGATGTCATTTGCAGGATAAATAAAGCCTGATTTGCTTTCAGCATTGTGGAACACAGCAACTCTTTCCGAGAAAACAAGTGTGGTAAAGTGGGATGTTATAAATATTTATAGGGGACTTAGTGTACTGACTGAGATCAGCTGTGAAGGTATCTGTATCTAATAAGTGTGGTGTATTACAGATGACCTTACTTGCTACCACATTTATACCTCAGTCAGAATTATTCTGGAATATTGTGATGACTACGTTGAATGTCTAGGGTTATGATAATGATGAAGTGTAAGTCACAACAACAACAGACAGATAAACAATTTAATTTATTCCACAACACTTTACAACACTATGACACTCACACACATAAAACACTCTATAAGACTATCTTAAATGAGTCAAGTGTTAAAGTTTAAAAATATATGTATTAATTCCTTTCAATAATAGATATCCTGATTCAACTACACAGTGAACCAGGAATCACAATCAAATGTAATTACAATTTATATTTACACAATTTATAGTTATGATCTTTGTATTGACATATGTTATTATTAGTATCCTATGTGTGTAAGTTGTGAAGTAGTACTATGAGGTAATACTGGCTTGTTCAAGCTTGGTTGTTGTTTGTCATCATGACTTCAAGTGTTTGCTTATGGTGGATATAGTATTGGGAAAAGTTCACAGTTCCTGTCATTTGAAACAATTTATTGTCCCTCTTTAATTAATCTACTGTCAATTTTTGAGGGGGGCACATAGGATTGAGCTGCTCTGGCCACAGAATCTTATCTTCTGTGATGGCGGCAGGAACCAGTATCCTCTGCTCGCTTGCTTCACAGTGTTCTTGAGACACCTCACTAGTCGCTATCTGGAGCAAGGAGTATGCTATCAGCCTCTGTATTCAGCAAAACTCAGACCAGGTGCTGCTTCAATAAGTTATGACCACGGCCCCTGAAACAAGAAGGTTGTACCTCCTACTTCAGAACTAATTTATAATCTATTTCCACACTGAACACAATACATAACAAACACTGAGTTCAGAGCGGTAGGCCAACTGCTAGCTTCATCTGAAACAATTTACACCAGTATTCTTCTCCTTAATGGTTACTACGCCTCTGCAATTCCAGCATTAGTTCCTTCTAGTCAATAAGATAGGTGTCAGTGTACTATTTGGCAATCCCATGCAGTTTCACTCGTCTTCAACATGTTTTGGTAATGGTGGAGCAATCTCTAGGTTTTGCCTCCTGTGTATTACTGAACCACACACACACAGACATACATTATCAATTCACATTCAATTTTCATCAAAAAGATATCAAATATGTCAATCTTACCACAATTCATGGAAATAATAAACAAATACGTTGACTGGCGATGAATTATGGCACAAATTCCGATCTGCCTCTGTCCCAGGCTTTTATTTAGAAAAATATAATCTGGATCTCAACGCACTGTTTCTTAGTAAGTTTATTTTAAAATGTGGCACTGAACAGACGCTCCTAATTGACTATATCAGCGGGTCTAGCCAATAGGGCCATGTTTACAAAGCTTTTGAAAAAATTTACCCTTCCTATGTTTCCCCTAACAACCAAAAATAGTATTTGCAATCCGACTAATCATGTTTAGCCTTACATATCATTCCCGCCAATCAAATCGGATTTAACATGGTGGCCTATTTCCCGTAAAATGGTGGTTTCAAAACATGCCACTGTGTGATTATGATTTGGTGTTGTCTGACATCCTCACTATTTTCTTTTGGCTATAATTTGTTTAATTCCTAGACTATTTGCGTAACACTTAACATATTCTTTGTCAGCAAGTCCTAAGGAACCCAAATATATAAATTTAATGGAGCTAAGTGGCTGCGTTCAAAATATGCATTTTCTTCTACCTCCCGTTCACTTCGATACGATGTGGTGTCTCGGTACTGTCAGGCTTTCAGACATAAAACAGTATAATGTCATGTTTACTAATAAGCATTAAACAGGTTTTTAAACCTAACCCTCGTATTGGTAGTGTTTTTTATCACTGTCTATTTGAAAAAAAAGTTAGTGCTTCATGCCTTTCGCGTTGGGGGTGGCATTAATTTTATATCGCGAGACGCGTGTTAGTATTGCATGCGTTCCTCCTTCTCTCTCTACCCTAAGTTCATCTGTCTTTTCATTACGCGGTGTATAAAATGAAATTAATGCTAGTATTAATCTAGGTCATTAATCAGCTTGCGTATCTCAAGGTTTTCTAAGAAATACAGTACACGTTTTATTGTTTTGTTGAAACGCGTGTGTGCTGCTGAAGGCTTTACTAGTAAACGTGAAAGCGTGAGAATATGCAGACGAAGTAGAAAAAGGGAGATTTTTGTTCAGCCATTATGGCATTCTACAACGTAGGTGTACGCTATTGGAAAGCACGGGTCTTTACCAGTCTTCTTTCCTTTTATTGAATTACTTCGTTAGGCTTTACATTTACTTTTTAATTTATATATGTGGATTTAGAATGTTTCACAACAACAAGTTGTAATAAAATGAAGCTGTTCAACACGTATGTACAATCTGCCCTACTCTATGGCTCAGAAGCATGGCATGTCATCAAGAATAGCTCGTCCCAACTTCAGGCCTTACTCAACAGTTGTCAGTATCGCATCCTCCGTATCAAATGCCCAGTTGTAATAGCAAACACAGAACTCTGGAATAGACCTAGATGACAAGCTTACAGTTAGAGATGAAAGAAAGAAATGGGAGTTGGATCGGACACACATCGGAAATATCCAGCAAGTATAACCAAACATGCCATTGACTGAAATCCGCGGAGACAGAGAACAGTGGGGAGGCCAAAGATAAACAGGAGAAGAACGCTTGTACGCAGAACAAAGGCAACCAGGCTATCGTGGGTAGAGTTGAAAAGACGGTCCAAAACAGAAATCAGCGGGAAGCTAGAACTGCAGTCATGTATTCCACATGAAGCGAAGTGTAAGTTTATATACTAATGAAGGTATCTAGACGTTTTCATGTAGTACTATAAAATCACATACTGTTTATATAAGAAGTGTAAGTTTATATACTAATTGTCGTAGATTTATAAAGATAGGTCAGAAGAACCGGGTGATCCAGGATCAAACCCGGGTGACGGCATTTGAGGATTTTTCGTCGACCGGGATATGGACTGGATTAACTCGAGACCTGGCGAGGACATTTGAAGGAGTGTCGTCGACCAGGGATTGGCGGCTCCTGAGCCGACCCAGCTGTAATGGGTACCTCCGAAATCGGAGAGTATTTGCCTGAATGGCGAGGGACACCTGTCTCTGTACAAGAAAAAAGAGATACTCACGTAAAATCAATGTCAGGTTAGACATAAAAAAATAATAACCTGAGATTTCGCCACGAGTATTAGCGGGCGTACGAGGAAAAAAAAAATCCTAGATACAGTTATCAATATTGGTAATGTCAGGTTTCAGTGGCAAACTTGGCCCCAGTCCAGCCTTAACAGTAACTTTATAAAGGTGGACGCCAGGTTTGGTGAGGTAATCCTGGATCGATCTTGTCACCTTGACTAGTTAATGCTAGAAGAATCGAGATAAGGGTTCACCACAAGGAATGGAAAAACGAATACTTCTGGTATATGGACTCAGCTAGTTGCTACAAATGGTTATTGATGTTGGTATGCGAAACAATTAAGAAAATTCCAAAGAAAGATCTTCTCATCGTGTTAGGTGATTGGAATGCTAAAATAGGGCCAGCTGCATACGGTCAGTGGGCTGGCACAGTGGGGAAATTTGGGACAGGAGAAACCAA
This sequence comes from Oreohelix idahoensis, assembly GCA_024509875.1. Taxonomy (NCBI): domain Eukaryota; kingdom Metazoa; phylum Mollusca; class Gastropoda; order Stylommatophora; family Oreohelicidae; genus Oreohelix; species Oreohelix idahoensis. The sequence goes on along the minus strand of JAMPIV010001772.1, from coordinate 813,544 downwards.
CGATCGAGGACTAAGGCTACTAGAATTTGCCAGCAACTATAAACTAACCCTTGCAAATACACTATTTTCTCATAAGTTATCAAGAAGAACAACGTGGCATGCCCCGAAAACTGAGATACATGGCCAAATTGATTTTATTCTTGTATCCAAAAGATTCAAGTCCAGTATTAATAAAGCCAAGACTAGGACTTGTCCTGGCGCCGTCATTGGTAGTGATCACGACATGGTATTGATGACGCCCAAGCTTAAACTCAAAAAGAACTATAATCAAAACAGATGTTCTCAGTTAAGATTCAATTTAGACAAACTGAAAGATCCAGAAATCGCGGGAATCTTTGAGGCAACTGTTGGAGGAAAATTCGCAGCTCTCAACTTTTTGGAGGATGATATCAACTCAATCACAGAGAACATGAAAGACGTGCTCATTGAATCAGCAACAGAAATACTTGGTAAAAGAAAGAAAATAAACAAACCATGGGTTACAGATGACATTCTGAAGTTATGTGATACACGACGAGAAATGAAAAAGGTTAAGAAAGAGGTTCCTGAAGCAGCATGGCAATACAGTATGGTGAATAAAAATATTAGAAAGAAAATGAAACAGGCCAAAGAAAAATGGGTAGCTGATCAATGTGAGTCCAATAATACGGGGCTAATAAAAGGTAACAGCAAGGCAGCTTTTGACACATTAAGAAGACTATCAAAACCCCAACAGCCCAGGGTAACTGTCATAGAAGATAGCAATGGGGCTCTGCTCAATGAAAAGACAGCTGTAATGAGAAGGTGGACAGAATATTGTAAAGAATTATATAACTGTAAACTCGACACTGACTGTAGCATATTAAACAACATTAAGTGCAAAAACAGGGAACTCGGAAATGCAGCAATATTACGGGAAGAAGTGGAAGAGGCTATATGTTCGATGAAAGCAGGGAAGTCACCGGGTGTGGATAATATCCCAGCAGAGCTCTTGAAATATGGAGGACCAGATATAGTAAAAATCATGACAACAATTTGCCAGAAGATATGGAGTACAAAAAAATGGTCAAAAGAGTGGACGCAGACATTAGTAATACCGCTTCTAAAGAAAGGAAATCTAAAAATGTGCAAGAACTACAGAACCATTAGCCTTATTAGTCATCCAAGTAAGGTGATGTTAAGGATACTTTTGAACAGAATAAACCAGAAATCAGAAGAAATCTTGTCCGAGGAACAGGCTGGCTTTAGACCAAAAAGAAGTACCTCAGAACAAATCTTCAATATTAGATTACTGATCGAAAAACATCTCCAGCATCAACACGATTTATACCATAACTTCATCAATTTCACAAAAGCCTTCGATCGAGTCTGGCATGAAGGCTTATGGCAAATAATGAGAACCAGGAGAATTTTTCAAAACAAACTGGATGTATCCTGTCTCCAGTGCTCTTTAATATATATCTAGAACATATTATGCAGGAGGCTCTCTGCGATTATAAAACAACCATATCGATTGGAGGCCGACCTCTTTGCAATCTACGTTTTGCTGATGATATCGATCTGATAGCTGGAACAGAATCAGAACTTCAAGACCTTACCTCTAGACTGGAGAAAGTAACAAGAACGTATGGGATGGAAATTAATATAGAAAAAAGCAAGATATTGGTGAATAGCCATACGAAACATGTTCCGACCAACATTATGTTAAATGGGCAAACGTTAGAAGAAGTTAACACCTTTAAATATCTCGGGTCCACTATATGTAGTGATGGAAGATCAAGTAAAGAAATCAAGACAAGACTTGAGATGGCCTCAGCTGCCATGACAAGGCTGAATGTGATCTGGAAAAGTAACATCAGTTTTCCTGTGAAGATCAAATTATACAAATCACTCGTATTATCTATTCTCTTGTATGGGTGTAAGGGCTGGACACTCACTGCAGATATGGAGCGAAGGATTCAGGCTTTCGAGCATAAATGTTATAGAAGAATTTTGCGCATTTGCTATAAAGAGCACAAAATAAATGTCTATGTTAGAGAGAAGATAAACACCTATGCAGGCCACCAAGAACCACTTTTGTCAGTAGTGAAACGTCGAAAGCTTGCCTGGTTTGGGCATGTAACTCGTCATGACTCCCTTTCGAAAACGATCCTCCAGGGAACAGTCGAAGGTAAACGGAGAAGAGGAAGGCAAAGAAAATCCTGGGCTGATAACATCAAAGAATGGGCAGGACACGGTTTTTCCACACTTGTACGCATTGCTGAGGATAGAGAGCAGTGGAGGACCCTGTCTGCTGATGCTTCCACCATGGCACCCCTACGACCTATGACGGGTTACGGGTTGAGATGATGATGATGCGATTGATTAGATAGATCCTACCGGCTAACTCTGGTGGGTGCCGATTCTGAAATAGCGTGATTCGTCTGGATAAATATCCTCTTGGAACAAAACGACTATCAGAAGTCGGGAGAACAGTTATTCACCACAATGGGCTGATAAAATGCAAGAAACTATATCTGGGTATTTTGTAAGTCCCGTTAAAATTTTACTTATTAAAAGGTTCGTTCGTCTCTGTGGCCCGTCCTGTTCACAACTGAAACTTTGAGACGCGTCAGCCAACAGAAGACAACTTTACTTCCACTTAGTAAAAAGTCGAGATACGGCCCAAGATATGGTTAAGTAAAAAAAAAAAACGCTGGTCGCCGTTGAACAAGTTGCCTAAAGGATATAGGAACATTATGAAACACTTACTGCTAATAATATCTACATCTCTCATCCTCTCCGTCATTCCTGATTAAATTAAAAGGCGCACGTTATGTCTAGCTTATCCTGTCTGGTCAGTTATTATTTAATCTTTAACCAATATCACACTTATACAAATATCGCTTGTCATTACTAGCTATTTGTTTCGCCACATGATATTACACTAGTCACTTATATAATTACACTTAATGAATTTGAAGTGAATTGTATTCCGTCAATTATCAGTCGCCTAGTGTATTTATTAGTCAACTAAACCAACTCTTTCTGGGTGATAGCGGGTGATTAAATTTACATTACAACTGAAATATCTGGAATAAAAATAGCTATGCGTTATTTAATTCGCTAGTCTTAACACCTAGAAAATCCCAGGGAATTATAATGGTAAACTTAACACATCAAATCACGTAAATGCTAATTTTTATTACCACAATCAGAAATGAAACAATCTCCACGAAATGCTAATAACACACTTTCACAATGGCTCTAGAATAACGAGCTAGATTATCCAAAAAATCTGAGCGACAACTGATAATGGTTAGAGGAAAACGCGGTTTATATAGGATCATCGTATTTTGATCTCAGAAGGCTGTTACTTTTCGCACTTCTCGTGTGTAGCAAAAATTCAGGAAACTAATTTCCCCGATCAAAGGTTTCTCGTTCACTTTTGTCGGCCGCTGCTAACGACAACAAAGATTAGTGTATGTAGCGGGCTCCGGTCTGCGAATTTTCCTGTTTCTCGAGATCAAAGGGTTTACCTTTCCCTGAATGTATGGACATCACAGGATTTGCTCCCCCTCGTAGAGAAACTTCAAAAGCTTTTACCTCCCACGTGTTTTATACGTGCTATCTGCCAGTTATCATAATATTGACAAATCAGCTCGCGTGAGAAACTCAGGTAACCAAACGTGATTTGCTTCCCTGAATAAATGACAGTTTTCGGAGTTTGTAAACAAGCTCGCAAACTCGTTTGGTATGGTCAAGTAGACTCAAAGAGGCGTGGATTAGAATGTGAGTCAGACAGTCAGAGATTGCGTGGTTTTGCTTTAGCAAATGGTAGGCATTAAATGGGAAAGCAAAGGCTGACAGATTACTGTATCACTATTTACATTTCCACGTCACACTAATGAAGGTATCTAGACGTTTTCATGTAGTACTATAAAATCACATACTGTTTATATTGTTATTGTTATACAGAATTGACATGATTGCACTCCTGGCAAACCCATAGGTGCTCAGTCTCCATAAGTATATGTCGAAGAGTGTGAATGCTAACTGTTCCTGCAAAGGCGATTGTATCACTAATTTACATTTCCACGTCCACAACTAAATGAAGGAATCTAGGACTATCCCCATGTTAGTAATAAAAAATCACATACTATTTTATATAAGAAGTGTAAGTTTGTATACTAATTGTATCTAGGTTGTAGTACTATAAAATCACGACGTTTTATATTGCAGAATCTGATTGCACTCCTGGCATACTCAGTCCCATTTCTGCTGTGAATGCTTACTCGTTTTTGATGCCAAATTCTCCTCAACATTTCTGCTAGCCTTACTGAACCAACAGTCTGAACCTTGATGATTCATCTATTGCAGTGTCATTCTCTAACAGGCGATCATTAATTGTTCTCAGTATATCTTATATTAGAGGCAACCGACATGAAACTCGATATACTGGGAGTTGCAGAGGCAAGACTTTTGGATACAGGCTACATAACAAGAGACCAGTACACGCTTATACACTCAGGAGGAGAAAAACACGAAAGAGGGGTAGGAATGTTGATAAAGAAGGAGTTAGAAAAATACGTATGTGGATACTGGACACACAATGACAGAATGATGTTACTAAAGATGAGAGCAAAGCCATTCGACATATCAATCTTACAAACTTATGCACCAACTAAAGATTACAGCGAGGAAGAAATAGAAGAATACTATGAAGAGCTACAACACACACTTAAACCAGTCAAATCTACAGGTGTGTTGATAGTAATGGGTGATATGAATGCAAAAGTAGGAAAAGGAAAATACAAGAAAATAGTAGGACAGTATGGATTAGGGACAAGAAATGATAGAGGAGACAGACTTATCCAGTTCTGTGAAGAAAACCAGCTGGTCATATGTAACACTTTTTTTGAACATCACCCAAGGAAATTATACACATGGAAAAGCCCAGGAGATGTAACACGAAATCAAATCGACTATATCATGATAAAACATAGATTTAAGAACAGTGTCACAAGTGCAAAGACACATCCTGGCGCCGACATAAATTCAGATCACAATCCAGTTGTCATCAAAGTAAATATAAAGCTGAAAAGAGCAGGAAACAGAAGACAGGAGGAACCCCAGATAGAAATATCAGCGCTGAAACAACCAGATATAAAACAGAAATATTTAATCGAAGTCAAAAATAAATACCAACAGTTATTGACAGAAAGCATGGAGCAGTATAGAAGAGAAAACCCAGAAGAAAAAGCAACCGCAAAATGGGAATGCTTAAAAACAAGCATACAATCAGCAAATGCAAATTTACCTAAAAAGGAGTCTAAGAAAAATCAAATTTGGATGACAGATGACATCTTGAATAAAATGGCACAAAGAAAGAAAGCAAAAAATACTCCAGAATATAAAACAATAGACAATGACATACGTACTATGTGTAGAGAAGCAAAAGAACGGTGGATAGAAACAAAATGTAAGGAAATAGAAGACTTGGAAGCGAAGCACATGACAAGAGATATGCATGAAGAAATAAAGAAATTATCAAATCGGTCGCGGTTTGCACAAGGAGGAAGCTGTATCAAGAACAAAAATGGTGTAATATTACTTGATGAGAAAGACATATCAAACAGATGGGCAGAATACGTAAAAGAACTATTCGAGGACAACAGAGGTAAAAAACCACCACCAGATTCTAATGAAGGCCCACACATTCTCAGATCAGAAGTAGAGAATGCCATTCATATGATACAAAAAGGAAGATCAGCAGGCATGGATAACATAAACATTGAAATGATAGAAGCTCTGGAGAGCTTTGGTATAGATACAATCACAGAAATATGCAATGATATATACAATACAGGATATTTACCACACGACATGAAGACATCAGTTTTTATAACATTGCCCAAAAAACCAAATGCAACAGAATGTTCAGACTTCAGAACAATCAGCCTGATGAGTCATGCAATTAAGATACTGCTCAAAATCATACAGGAAAGAATAAAAAGTAAAGTAGACAGCGAAATCCAAGAAGAACAGTTTGGTTTTAGACGGAACAGTGGAACAAGAGAGGCAATATTTTGCCTAAGAAGATTAGCAGAAAAATATACAGAGGTCCAAAAAAGTATGTATATGTGCTTCATTGACTATAAGAAGGCTTTTGACAGAATCCATCATGAGAAAATAATTTGAATGCCTCAAAGACATAGGTATTGATGGAAAAGATATAAGAATACTCAGTAACCTTTATTGGGAGCAAACTGCCACAGTAAGATCGGGAAGGAATTATTCACCATACATAGACATAAAAAGAGGTGTCAGACAAGGTTGTGTGCTGTCCCCCTGCCTATTTAATTTATACACCGAAAAAATTTTCAAACAGATACAGGAAATACCAGGACTGAACATCAGTGGAAGATCAATAAACAACCTTAGATATGCAGATGATACCGTGTTGTTAGCTGAAAGCGAACAGGAGTTACAAGAACTAGTGAAGCAAGTGAACAGTATAAGTCATGAATATGGACTCGACATTAATATTGAGAAAACTAAAACTATGATAATTAGCAAAACAGACGATAAACCCACATTAAAGATAAGCGTAAATGGGAAAATCCTGGAACAAGTCAAGAGCTACGTATATCTTGGTCATATAATAACAGAAGATGGCAGATGTGAAACAGAAATCAAGAAGAGAATAGGAATGGCCAAAGCTACATTCAACAACATGAAACATATACTGACATCCAAACAGTTATCTCATAAATTAAAACTGAGAATCATAAAGTGTTATATATATTCTGCATTTCTGTATGGTGCAGAAACATGGACGATGAATAAGCATTTGGAAGAAAGAATTGAGGCTCTTGAAATGTGGATATATAGAAGAATGGGGCGTATCTCATGGAAAGAGATGAAAACAAATAAGGAGGTCCTAGAAAATCTAGGTATGAAAAGAGAACTAATGAGAGAGGTCAAAGTTCGGCAGCTAAAATACTTTGGCCACATAAAAAGGCATAACACCTTGCAGAAGACCATAACAGAAGGGAGAGTTGAAGGTAAACGTGCAAGGGAAAGACAGCGCTATAAGTGGGAAGATAACATCAAGAGATGGACGGGAAAGAGTTTATCAGAGTGTACCACCAAGACAAGAGACAGAAGACGTTGGAGATCCATTACAGCCAACCTCCGTTGTGGAGATGGCAACTGATGATGATGATGATATCTCTCGTATCCATATCTAGTGTCCCCACTATGGGTGCTCTTGATGCTAGTCTGTCAGCTCTTTCATTACCACATACCCCAGCATGACCAGGACAGTATATCCACACCAGCTCTTGTAGACTGGAAGCTTCTATGAATGTTTTCCATTCATGCCGCAACCAACCACTATGAACCTTCCAAAGCGTGGACTGAGAGTCTGATACAATGATAGCCTTTGTTAATGAAGTTTCAAATATCCACCTTAAGCAGTTTCAAATATCCACCTTAAGCCTGCAGTAACAAGACTATGCGCATCCCTTCATTCTGAATGCGTTCTAGTCGTTCACATTATGTTACTGACAGCGTGAGTATTCCCAGTCCATACTCAATGACCGATATGACTAGCTGTTGATAAAGAAGAAATAGTAATCTCTGCTCCAGAAGCGCCGCGGCCATTATTTTCAGGGCTGCTAGACCTCTCCTGCATTTCTGTGTGATTTGCTCAACATGGTACTTATATGAGAGCCCGCGAACAAATGTAACTCTGAGGTATTTCAGCTTTTCTTGCCTTTCAATCCTCTGTCCATTGAGAGTAATATCTGGGAGGTCTGCTTTCACAATGGAGTTGTTCAAGGAGCACCACATCACGCAGGCCTTGTTGGGATAGACTTTGGAGCCAGTTTCCTCGCACCATTTAGACACCTCCTGTAGTGTGCCATGTATGCTATTAACCATTTCTTGTCGGTCAGAGCCAGTTCTGTAAATGAGTATATCATCAGCAAATGTCAGTGTTCGTCCCAACCCAGCTGGTTGAATGGTGGCTACTTTTGCTGTATAGATATTAAACAGCACCGGTGATAGTGGAGAACCCTGGGGTAGTCCCGGGCAAATGAGCATTGGATCTGATGTCCATGTTCCCACGTGAAATGCCACTGACCTCTCAGTTAAGGCAGCTGCTATCCATGTTGTAAGCCATGGGTTAACACCGCAAGCCATTACACTGTTTATTAATGTTGCAAAGTTCACACTTTTATAAGCATCCTCTAGGTCATTTGCTACCGCAACCGTTTCTCGCTTATCCTGGAACCCCTCGTACACATCATAAGCAAAGTTCCGGCGTTACCCCATGTTACTTTCATGGGCCTATAGCTGCCGAAAGTATCAGGTAGGATCTGTGCATTTTCGAGGTGATTCATTATTTTTCGTGCTACTATCTTTCCTAGTAGTTTACCATAGACATTCTGCATTGTAATAATTCTGTAGCTGCTGGGAATATAGCAAGTATAAATTTATATACTAATGAAGGTATCTAGACGTTTTCATGTAGTACTATAAAATAGGGTTATGCAGGTGAGGCGCGGCCCCTGGGCTCCAAATTTTTGGAAGGCGCAATACTGTTTATATAAGAAGTGTAAGTTTATATACTAACTAGCAATAACCCGTAATAATGACGGAAGTAAATCAAATGATAGATCTGTCCATGCACCCTGAACACATATTTTCCACCTCCAACGAAGCGATGGATTTGGGCACCCATGGATGCAAAGCCCAAGACGGAATTATAGGAACGGATATTTTCCTTAAAATGTCGATGTTGTGGATGCGCTGGGTTACTCAAAAGATCCTTGAGATACGGAGGAAAAGGACGTCTCTGCTCTCCTTCTGGCTCCAACAGCACTGTACCTTTATGGCAGCAATATTTGAGTGTACCATCGGTTGATCTTTCCATTTGAAAATTGAGAGTGACAGAACTGATATTCCGGATCCATTGGGCCGCAGTTGTTACAGCAACTGCATTCTCATCAAAGGTATCATGATTTGGAATTGTTGGACTACGTGCAGCTCTTGATCGTCTTGATCAGCTGCTGCTCTACGTTCGGTTGCTTCTTCTGAAGTCTCGTTTGCTCGTTGTGATGCTCTCAACTGACGAATGCGAAAAGCTTCTGCAGCGCGTTGAGATTCATGCTCTTCTGCAGACTGATTTGCTCGTTGTGACTGACGCTGTGCTTGTCTTTGTGCCGCTTCCTATTGTCATCGTATTGCTGCTTCTTCTAGAGTCTCTTTAGCTCGTTGTGATTGACGCGATCGTCTCTTCCTCTTAGCATCTGCAGCTCGTTTTGCAGCCATCTTATCATTTTGATCCATAATAATAAGTCTGCAATACTTTAAATTACAATTTTGTCTAGAAGAAAGGTTATTTTTAACAAAATGATGAGTTAAATCCGTTTCCGGAATTAAACTGGGTTCTACACCGACTTTTCTTCGTTGAGTGTTACTATTTTCGGGAGAGTACATATAAGGGAAACAATACAATTAATGTCTAACTTTCAACCACAGTTGCATCCCTTAGATGTGACCGACGTACAAACGGCGAGAATTATGGATTGTGATGTAATGATGAAGGTATATAGACGTTTTCATGTAGTACTATAAAATCACATACTGTCTATATAAGAAGTGTAAGTTTATATACTAATGAAGGTAGCTAGGCATTTTTATGTAGTTCTTTAAAATCACATACTGTTTATATAAGAAGAGTAAGTTTATATATATTAACTAAGGTATTTAGGCGCTTACATGTAGCATTTAAAATGACATTCTGTTTATTTAAGTTTACTTTAGTTTTACTTTTTCTGTTCACTTTTGCCGGGAAGCCGAAGTGTGGAGCTGACGTGTTTGTTCTAGAGCCTAGTGTGTCGCGGTGGCTGGTGTAAGCCTAGTGTGTCGCGGTGGCTGGTGTAAGCCTAGTGTGTTGCGGTGGCTGGTGTAAGCCTAGTGTGTCGCGGTGGCTGGTGTAAGCCTAGTGTGTCGCGGTGGCTGGTGTAAGCTTAGTGTGTCGTGGTGGCTGGTGTAAGCCTAGTGTGTCGCGGTGGCTGGTGTAAGCCTAGTGTGTCGCGGTGGCTGGTGTAAGCCTAGTGTGTCGCGGTGGCTGGTGTAAGCCTAGAGTGTTGCGGTGGCTGGTGTAAGCCCGTGTTGATATAGAATTTATGTGATGTTGTCTGTTGGTCTTTTCCCTACCCAGAAACAAGATTTTCTGCTGTTTTAGGCGCGTAGTGCTAATTGATCGGGTCCCATTGTCGAGAATTACTTACTTTTCTGACTTTCAATATAACTGATGCATGATGTAGTTCCAGTGGCGTAACTAAGGTGATGCAGGTGAGGCGCGGTCCCTGGGCGCCAAATTTGGGGGGGGGGGGGCGCAATTTTGTAGTTAAAAGATGCAAAAACTCCACTTCTGATTTAAAACAATCCAGTTTATCCGATTTCACATGTATGTGTAGGTATCTGTAATTGTAGGACAGAATTCGGTGTTGATATGCTGCAGAGAAGAGCAACAGTCCAGTTGAGAGTTTGTTTGGAAGAGAAGGGTTGGAGGAAGTGGGTAGTTTCAAGTAGGTAGGGTTTCATGTGTCAGCAAAAGAAAAAAATAGAAGTAAAGGTTAGGCGCAGATAAGATGTTGGGACAAAAGTTCTAGGAGCATTGAAAGCCTTTTGGAAGTGCAGAGCTTTGGGAATTAGGGCTAAGAGAAGGTTGTATAGTCTTGTGACGTCGCTATTTAGTTCCACATCGGATTTTGTCGGAGTTCATTCCACAACAGTGTTTGTGCATGTGGTATTCATCGCTATAGTATTGCCATTTTGCCTTGCTCTCGCGTTTCTCTAATTTATATGTCCAGTGTGTGTTTATTTTGTGGCTCGATATAGTTGTCTTACTGCTACGGTCATAACACAATATTTTTTTGCATTTTTTTTTCCTATTCGAGAAAATCGTACCTGTGAACGTCCAGAGCACGTCTTGCTTCAATAACTATTTGTGGTGACAGCGATTTCATCCAGGGAATATTAAGACACCAAATTTGGCGTCCACCTTGTAATTATTATTCGATATATAGGCTGGACTGGGGCTATCTTTTGCACCCCACCTGACAGTATATGCTCAGGGACTATTGTATGTTTCCAATGGATAACAACATCACTAGTAGGTAAGCGAGATTGTGTGTGGCCACAGATGACAGAGTGAGAGATAGAGAGAGTGAATATTTTCCTTTGTATAATCATTGTACTAATTTTTTTATTTTTTTTTTATTTCGCCAAACTGAGTATTTTACTGAGTAGTAATTTAGGGGGAACTTGTTCTTCATAGTCTATTCTGTAATCTATTGCTTATCTTTGACCTTTGGGTTATTAACTTCTTTTGGGATCTTTTCTCAACAAGGGAAGGGCATTTATTCGATTATTTTCATATATCTGTAAACTTGATTTATATTGATTTCTATATGGTTGATGTTGTAAGAAGTTTAAGTGATAATAAACTAAACAAAACTTAATTTAACGTGTTGGTCAGACCCATACCCATTTGTCCATAGTTTTTCACGTTTGTGCGTATTGTTGTCACATAATTTTGTGTGCGTGGGCGTGTGTAGTGTAACTTATATTTCATATAGGGAGAGAAAGGTCGTCTGATATTAAAATATAGTCGTATAGATAGGCCGGTCTAGAGGAACTACTCACCCCAGATACTGATCTTCCTGTTACACCATCCCCTCGTGAAAATCTATTTCTTACACCTTTATTCTCACATATTTACCACTATCACCTCTGCTCAGACGGGACCATAAATAACTTCTGACCTATCTATCTAAAAAATCACGACAATTGCATACAGTTTATAGCAAATCAGAACCATGCATTGCGTGGCCACAAGGAATCCCTTAGGAAAAGGAAAGCAATATTGGAAATTTCCTTGGGTAACTAAAGTTGTTGGCAAACTTTGATCATGTCATGAAAGAACATCTCAGTAATGTGAAAAAGCACCCTGGAACAACATCATATATTCCTTTAGTGCAGAATGAATTTATTCAGCGGATGGCTTGTGGGTGGGGGCGGGGGGGGGGGGGGGGGGGGGGGGGGGGGGGGGGGGGGGGGGCGGGGGGGGGGGGGGGGGGGCGGGGGGAGGGGGGGGGGGGGGGGGGGGGTGGGGGGGGGGGGGGGGGGGGGGTGGGGGGGGGGTTGGGCACCAGAAATTGTTACAGAGCATCCATAAGGCCAACTATTTTGATCTCATGTTTGATTCTAGTCCATCTCAGGCACATTGGGAGTAAATGGCACAAACAGTTCGTTATGTTGATATCGGTTTCAGAAGAAAACAATTCACGTAACAGCCTTTCCTTTGATTTATCCAATTAAAATAAAAATATGCTGAAAGCATTGTGGAAGTGATTTTGGAACAACTGGAAAAAGTCTAAATGCCATTGGTAGACGGTCGACCTCAGTGCTGTGACACTGCTGCAGTTATGGCTGGTTATAAAAGCTATTTTTGTCAACTGTGATAATTATCCTCTCAATTGGCGGGAATTCGTGCAGCTCCCCATGGTGCACTGATGGTGACATTTTTTGGTAAAATGGAGTCACTTTAGTCATTCTTTTCACGTTCTACTCTCCCTTGGCGACATCTGAAAGATGCCACACCAATAGTTGTCCAATGGGAATCTGAAACTCGATGGAGTTCAAGAACAGAGGCTGTGCAGCCAGTTCATGAATACTTTGATATTATAGTGGACGTTCTGCAAAGCAAGATTGACGATCAAAATTAGACTGCTGATACAAGAGGGGACGCCAAGCAGGAGCTGAATCGAATGTTGACTTTATATATTTTGACTTTGCTTGGACTTTGGAACAAAATTTTTGTTCGAGTTGATGGTGTTCAAGAACGACTCCAAGATCATATCATGACATTTCATTATACTGCTTATGATTTAAAAGCCCTTCACGGTTATTTTATCGAGAATCATTTGCTAGTGAATCACTTGAAGCAGGGCTGAAACTGTGTGGTGAATGGAATATTCAAGTAGAAAGACGCCGCAAAAAGAAGAAATATATGCCCGTTGAAAAAGCCAAGTATGTAGGGCTTGTTCAAAAGAAGAAGAAATGATGAGAATAATGAAAGAAATTATCGATCGCCTCCATTATGAAATGGAAGAACGATTTGTCTATCCATGACTTGGATTCAAAATTTGGATTTCGGTTAGATGTTAAAGTATTTTTGCTTGACTCAAATGAAAGCAGCAGCAATCATGGCTTAAATATCTTTATGAAAAGTTATCTCAACCGTGGACATATTTACAGCACTGATATTCATGGTTTTCAACTTCATGAAAAATCATAACTTGTAAGATGCTTCTGAAAAGCTGAGCAAATGTTGCGATTTCAAAAGCTGAAGAATTCAAGTTTATTATTCAGTATGGAGATGAAAATGTTTTTCCGAACCAAAGAGTTGCTGTTCAGGTAATGCTGACTTTTGCAATTTCAATTTCCAGCGATGAGCGATCTTTTAGAACGTTAAAATTGATCATATTTGAGAGCTTCTGTGGAACAAGGGAAACTATCTACTTTAGCCTTGATCAGCATTGAACGTTTAGGAAACTGAAATAAAAAATTGTGATGACATTATTCATCAATTTACCTCAGCTATAATTAGAATTTTAGTGTGAAGTTTCAAATTTAAATATTTAGTACAATAAACAGTCAATTCTTTTGTTGTTTTCAGAATTTTTTTCTAAATACCAGCAACAATTTATTTATATACGCACTTTTAAAAATTAAACGGCATTGACAAAATGAGATATAAGTACGTGGTTATAGTTATAACGTGATTATAGTTATATTATAAAAATATATCAACAACAATATAAGTTTCATTTTTTAACAATAAACGTGTATGTTGTTTTTATTTTGTAATCGGTATTATAACGAGTAACCAGTCTGAGTACCAATATAAAAATTCAGCCAGAATTTTAAAGAACAGTTTTCAAGAAGCGCCATTTTTTTATTTGCCCTGGACGCCATCAACCATATTTACGCCGCTGTGTAGTTCCTACAACTTTTTTTTTTACGCCATCATTCTCTTTCTTATTGTACTTTTTTGTTATTTTATTATTTAAGTAATATTTAGGATACGTGTGAGAATAAATGGATTCAGTATGGAAGATGAGAGAAAGGAAGGGCAGAATGTTAGACGGGCCTGCGTGCCCAATTCTAAACCCTTTGAAAATAAAGTTCGTTCGTTCGTTCGTTCTCGTGGTAACATTAATCATGATGATGATGGTGATGGTGATCATCATCATCATCATTTTCCTTTATGTTTCTTACAGAACATTGGGCCCCCAATGAGTTAACCCCCTTGTAGGAAACCTGCATGAATTATCCACCATGCAATTTTAATGGTGGCTAATGTGACCACCATGCACAACCTCTTATTAATTACAACATGGGCGGTAACATTCATGGCTTTTCTTAAGCATCTCATCTCACAAGTTGTGAGTTTCCTCCCCTGTTCTATTTTATTGTTTGACACTGATATCAAATAGTTGGTACGAAACTGTAATCGGACGAAGTATGGCTTGAGTTTTCCCCAAGGGACCACTACGCTAGCTGTGAAGGCCGGCTCTGGTCAAAATTAAAAGTCGCAGGCCAACGGGGCAATGGCACTACTGTCACTGGTCTAGCAAGCCGGTATAGGTTATTCCATTGCTGACAAGTCTAAATAGGACCACGAACGGACGATTTTATAAGCGGGATTTGATTCCGAAACTGTATATAATTACGCGCCTTTAAAACTATGAAAAAATGTGAATAACCGTCGCTGATGTTTGTTTCCTTTCATGCACTCACTTGTCTTCTCTGCTGTGTGTAATGCCTCGATATAACGTATTACGTTGGATCAAATGCGTTTGTTTAGCCTCTTGATCGGTCTTCCGCTTTAGCTCTCACACAACTAGAAAGCAGTTTTTTTAAGCCAACCCCGCATGTATTATTTAAGGACCTCACACAGTCTGTTGCATTGGTATGATGTGTTTTTAATTCTTTCTGCTCCTCCTCTCATACACACACAATCGCTCACACAGCTGGGGAAACAATATGTTATGTTAGTTCATCTTAATTCAGTCTGGGACATTTGCGTGGGGGCGCACTCGATACTCACTTTACCATTCATTCTGCTCTTCTACACAAGGTCAGCGCTTCGCTGTCCTGTGGACCAAAAACCAAGTAAATCGAACTATGCACTTAACACAGGAATGCTTGCTTTGTTCCGTATATCAAATGTCATGTACTGTAAATGAACCACAGCTTGCTAGTGCTGTTGCCGCTGTCACATCTTAGAGGATGATATTGTAACTTTAGCGCTAATGTTCTCCTCTTCTTCTTCAAGTATCATGCCTTGTGGCGTATGCGATCATTTCTATCCACAGTTAACGCTAAATGCGAGTCACGTAATGTTGTTATATTCTATCTATTTAACAAGTCATCACAGAAGAGGTACGTTTTGGTACGTCAAATAATTCTGCATATTGAAAAAGAAAATACAGGCATACCTCACTCTTTCGACAGGTTAGGGACCAGAGCACTGACGAAAGTCGAAGCATAGCCTTTATTTAGCTTGCAAATGCATTAGGGCCGCCACAATACGTAAATAACTAACTATATAACACTTGCGAACGCGTGCAACACCTAAATAAACAGAAATAAACATAAGAATAAAGAAAGTACATTAATATATAAAAAATATGTAAATAACATCTTACCTTAAAATCATTTTTGAGCAAGTAAACGATGATATTCATCGTATATATTATACAGTATGTACAGTTTTCAATGTTGATAATTTAGGGGGATTCTAGACTTAGAAAATCAGATGGAGAAAATGGAGGAGGCTCAACTTCAGAACTGGAGGAACTCAATCTAATTCTTTTAGGAGAAAGGGACTTTGAAGGAGATCTAACAGGGGCTGGGGCTCATGTTAATGGCTCGGAATCTGAAGGGTTAGGGGGGAGGGGTGACTGAAGTTGGTTGTGGCGGTTGCGTCTTGGAGCTGAGCGTTCAGCCATGAGTATTAGGAAATTACCCTTCTTCCTTTCCCTAAGAAGTTCTCTGTAACAGGCTATTTGGTGTTCTAGCCGACTATTTACTTTTGAACTTCTGTCGAAATTCGGATCCACCCTTTCCCAGTATGCAATTGCGTCCTGTACGTATGGGTTTTTTAAACTTTGTCACTACATAATGAAAATAATTAAAGCACAAAAATAAGTAGTATAGGGCCTAAACACAAAAAAGTACAGTATGAATACTGTACACGTGTCTTATAAACACGATATGAACACTGCCATTATAGTGTTATCACAAAAATAACTATGAACTGTTTACAGTATAATCACAAAAATAATACAGGGTGTTCCACGAAAAAGCTGCCAGTGACGTGATGGTTATGGCAATAATGTACGTTATTAAGAAAGGAAAACTGGCTACTTTCACTTTGTGAATGGGGCCGCTTTTTCGTGGAACACCCTGTACAATATGAATAGTTTGGTTATTTTAATCACAAAAATAAGTAATATTAATATGTTTAATCACAAATATAAGAGATTCAATGCAGACAACTTAAAAAAACAGTGCGCACCGAACGACTTCTATTCAAAGACGAACGACGACAGAAACAAGATGACACGCAGTTGTGACGAAATGCGACGAAAGAGCGAAGCGAGCGACGAAATTTGGAAACGTGGTTATAATTGAAAACCGACGAAAGAGCGAAGCGACGAAAGTCGAGGTATGCCTGTACTTGTAGCAGTAAACACATGATTAAAACAAAAAGGCTGTTACAAGCACATGTAAGACACACCATCACATTATGTGACATCAAGAGATAAACTATTATTAGCGACAACGTTTCAAAGAACTGAGAAAAGGACTTGCAGGTGACAACAGCCACCGCTCATGATCGCGAGTGAATGTTCTTCTGCCTTCTGTGTCATTAGGACAAGACAAAGCATATTATAAACATTTGCTGTGTTCGGTTATCTGGATTGATGTCATATATGTGTATTTGTCTGTCTGTCTCCTACATACTACATTCTTTCTCACTTTACAGTCTCAAATGTCAAAATAATGTACATGTTTTAAGAAACTAAGCAGGAGTACATATTATTTTAAGTAACTAAACAAGGGCGCATATTGTTTTAGAGAACTAAACAAAGGCAAATATTGTATTAAAGAACTAAACAAGTACACATATTATTTTAAGTAACTAAACAAGGGCACATTTTGTATTAAAGAACAAAACAAGGGCACATATTGCATTAAAGAACTAAACAAGTACGCATATTGTATTAAAGAACTAAACAAGTACGCATATTGTATTAAAGAACTAAACAAGGGCACATATTGTATTAAAGAACTAAATAAGGGCACATATTGTATTAAAGAACTAAACAAGGGCACATATTGTATTAAAGAACTAAACAAGGGCACATATTGTATTAAAGAACTAAACAAGAGCACATATTGTATTAAAGAACTAAACAAGGTCACATATTGTATTAAAGAACTAAACAAGGGCACATATTGTATTAAAGAACTAAACAAGGGCACATATTGCATTAAAGAACTAAACAAGTACGCATATTGTATTAAAGAACTAAACAAGTATGCATATTGTATTAAAGAACTAAACAAGTATAATAATAATAATAAATTCTTTAAGCACCAAACACGGCGCATAAGGCAGAAACCAGTGCTCTCCAGGTTGTTCGTTGTGACGCCACTCCTCTTAGCTCTTGCACATTATTTAGGCCCAACGTTCTTCCTTCTCTTATTATTGTTCTTCTGAGTGTTTCTTTTGGTCTTCCTTTTTTCCTCTTACCCTCAGGAACCCAAGTGAGCGCCTGTAGTGGTATTCTGTTGTTTTGCATTCGTAGGACATGACCGATATAAGACCATCGTCTTTTCCTTATATAGTCGGAGACATATTTCTGCCTAGAGTCTTCTCTTATTTGTCGATTAGTCTTGAATTCTTTCCAACTGATGTTCATGAGTTTTCTAAGACATTTGTTCTCGAATGTATTCAGCTTGTTCTCCAATGATTTTGTTATTTTCCAACTCTCACAGCCGTATGTTAACACTGAGATAACATTTGAATTAAACAGACGAAGCTTGGTATGTATATTCAATGATCGTAATTTCCAATGTTAGATAATCTATTGAAGGCGCTAGCTGCCAAAGCAATTCTAGTATGGATTTCTCTTGTTGTGTCACCATCCTGAGTCATTTTACTGCCTAAATAATTGAAACTTTCAACTTTCTGTAGTTTTTCCCCGTTCAAGATGATATCAAAGGTCTCGTTAGAAAAGGTCATAGCTTTAGTTTTAGAGGCATTTATTTGGAGACCTATTTTAACCGAGAGATGACACAAATTATTTATTGCTTCTTGGGATTGTCTTGGTTGTTGAACTTAAGAATGCTACATCATCTGCGAAATCCAGGTCCCCCAGGAATTTTCCATTTGTCCATTTTATACCCAATTGTTCATTGTGGGTATAGTTTCTCATAACCCAATCAATAGCTATTCCAAAAAGTAGTGGTGACATAATACAGCCTTGTTTCACCCCTGTTTCTACTGTAAACCATTCTGTATTCCCTTTATTTGTTCTACCACAACATCTTGCATTGTCATATAGCGCTTTGATTATATTCACATATTTTGTTGGAAAACCATAGATTGTAAGTATCTTCCACAATGATGGGCGGTGTAGACTATCAAAGGCTTTTTGAAAATCGACGAAGGTGATAATAAGTGGCGATTGCCTTTCCACTGATTCTTCTATAATTGTTCTTAACTAAACAAGTATGCATATTGTATTAAAGAACTAAACAAGGGTGCATATTGTATTAAAGAACTAAACAAGGGCACATATTGTATTAAAGAACTAAACAAGGGTGCATATTGTATTAAAGAACTAAACATGTATGCATATTGTATTAAAGAACTAAACAAGGGCACATATTGTATTAAAGAACTAAATAAGGGCACATATTGTATTAAAGAACTAAACAAGGGCACATATTGTATTAAAAAACTAAACAAGGGCACATATTGTATTAAAGAACTAAATAAGGGCACATATTGTATTAAAGAACTAAACAAGGGCACATATTGTATTAAAGAACTAAACAAGGGCACATTGTATTAAAGAACTAAACAAGGGCACATATTGTATTAAAGAACTAAACAATGGCACATATTGTATTACAGAACTAAACAAGAGCACATATTGTATTAAAGAACTAAACAAGAGCACATATTGTATTAAAGAACTAAACAAGGTCACATATTGTATTAAAGAACTAAACAAGGGCCCATATTGTATTAAAGAACTAAACAAGGGCACATATTGCATTAAAGAACTAAACAAGTACGCATATTGTATTAAAGAACTAAACAAGTATGCATATTGTATTAAAGAACTAAACAAGTATGCATATTGTATTAAAGAACTAAACAAGTATGCATATTGTATTAAAGAACTAAACAAGTATGCATATTGTATTAAAGAACTAAACAAGGGCACATATTGTATTAAATAACTAAACAAGGGTGCATACTGTATTAAAGAACTAAACAAGGGCACATATTGTATTAAAGAACTAAACAAGGGCACATATTGTATTAAAGAACTAAACAAGGGTGCATATTGTATTAAATAACTAAACAAGGGTGCATATTGTATTAAAGAACTAAACAAGTATGCATATTGTATTAAAGAACTAAACAAGTATGCATATTGTATTAAAGAACTAAACAAGGGTGCATATTGTATTAAAGAACTAAACAAGGGTGCATATTGTATTAAAGAACTAAACAAGGGTGCATATTGTATTAAAGAACTAAACAAGTATGCATATTGTATTAAAGAACTAAACAAGGGCACATATTGTATTAATGAACTAAACAAGTATGCATATTGTATTAAAGAACTAAACAAGGGCACATATTGTATTAAAGAACTAAACAAGGGCACATATTGTATTAAAGAACTAAACAAGGGTGCATATTGTATTAAAGAACTAAACAAGGGCACATTTGTATTAAAGAACTAAACAAGGGTGCATATTGTATTAAAGAACTAAACAATGGCACATATTGTATTAAAGAACTAAACAATGGCACATATTGTATTAAAGAACTAAACAATGGCACATATTGTATTAAAGAACTAAACAAGGGCACATTGTATTAAAGAACTAAACAAGGGCACACATTGTATTAAAGAACTAAACAAGGGCACACATTGTATTAAAGAACTAAACAAGGGCACATATTGTATTAAAGAACTAAACAAGGGCACATATTGTATTAAAGAACTAAACAAGGGCACATATTGTATTAAAGAACTAAACAAGGGCACATTGTATTAAAGAACTAAACAAGGGCACATATTGTATTAAAGAACTAAACAAGGGCACATATTGTATTAAAGAACTAAACAAGGGCACATATTGTATTAAAGAACTAAACAAGGTCACATATTATATTAAAGAACTAAACAAGAGCACATATTGTATTAAAGAACTAAACAAGAGCACATATTGTATTAAAGAACTAAACAAGGTCACATATTGTATTAAAGAACTAAACAAGGGCACATATTGCATTAAAGAACTAAACAAGTACGCATGTTGTATTAAAGAACTACGGTAAACAAGTATGCATATTGTATTAAAGAACTAAACAAGTATGCATATTGTATTAAAGAACTAAACAAGGGCACATTGATACGGTGGGATAAATTAGAGGATCATGCATGGAACCGCGAATGATAGCAGGTGTTCATTCAGGACATTATGGTCAATATACATAACAAAGCCGGTAGGTGAACAGGTCCACGGGAAAACATGGTTGACATTTAATAAATAAAGTCACTTCACAATAACTTCCATCAAACATCAAAAGTACATAGCAATGGATAAGCGTAGTAGATTATCCCTGGTCCGTCAATAAGGTTCAGACGTTAGGCATCTTTAAGTGGCAATAATATGATAATAATACACTCCTCTCATCTCCACTCAATCCTGGCCGTTGTACTAAAGGTTCGGGCAATCCACGAAAACCAAAGTAATGCGGCAGAAGAAATCAGGCCAAACAAAATATTAGTTGCCTCATTATCTCAAAGTTACTTGTAGTAATTTATGGTATGAACTTCTAGATAAGTTTTATGAACCATCTTACACATACCGTGGCGGCCTCCTAAAAATCAATAATGCCACAATGGATATATTTATATCACTCTCCATTATCCCGCAGCTCGAAAAATTACATCTCTCTCGGACGCAAACACAAATACGGAAAAAAACCAATTAATTAACACACTGAACCCCACGACATGTGACCAAAAACGTCACTAGTTGACCGTCGCTCAACCACGGGTGAACGTCTCGTGCAAACCGTAGTTTGACTACAGGCGAACACAATTCCTCACATAAAAATGGAAATGTGCTAGCGTGTAGTAACATTCCACACTATTTTATCTGCATCCCCAAATCTATCCTTAACACATCTTGTATTAAAGAACTAATCAAGGGCACATCTTGTATTAAAGAACTAAACAAGGGCACATATTGTATTAAAGAACTAAACAATGGCACATATTGCATTAAAGAACTAATAATAATAATAATAGCCCCTTCAGTCATAACTGACTATGGGAATGCGCCCCTGAGGTGACAGCCATCAGCTGCTTATTTTCCTGGTGCTTCTTTCGAAGTTTTCTCCCCTCCTCTGCTTGTTGTGTGAGCCTCTCTTCGCCCAATCTGAGGTGGCGCCGTAAATAGCATCGCCACTTAGTGCGATCGGCAGCTTCATCCTCCCATGTTGCTGGATCCATGTCCAGTGCCCTCATATCTCTCTTGCACACAAGTTTGAACCTCAGCTGTGGTCGCCCAACTGTTCTCTTGCCATCTGCTAATTGTCCGTAGAAGATATATTTTGGGATGCGACCATCTTCCATGCAGCGAACATGGCCAAGTCTGCGCTGTCTAAGCAGTGTATACATACTTTGAAGGCCAGCACGTGACAGCACCTCGACATTTGTCACTTTATCTTTCCACGAAATGCCGAGAATGCGGCGTAGACACCGTAAATGGAAGGTATTGAGCCTTCTTTCTTGCTTAGCATAGGTCTTCCAGGTCTCGCTGCCATATAGGAGTGTGCTGGTGACGCAGGCATTATATACCGCAGCTTTGGTCTTCATTGTGAGTTTGGAGTTTCCCCAAACACGAGATGTGAGGCGGGCAAAGGTAGCTGCAGCTTTGCCAATGCGGCTGTCGATTTCTGTATCCAGTGAGAGTTTGTCATTGATGGTAGACCCTAGGTATGTGAAGTGGTGCACCACTGCCAATTCATAGTTATCGATAGTGATAACTGGTGCACCACCCGCATCCTGACTCAGCACATTCGTTTTCTTTAGACTTATTGTGAGACCAAAGTCCTTGCATGCTTTAGTGAAGCGATTCATCAAGTTCTGAAGCTCCTGTTGGCTTTGAGTGACGACTGCAGCATCATCAGCGAACAACAAGTCTCTTATAGTGACCCTTCTGATGTTTGTTTTTGCCTTCAGCCTTGAAAGATTAAACAGACGGCCATCTGACCTAGTGTGAAGGCATATTCCTTCAGTTGCATCTCTGAATGCATGTTTCAAGAGTAAGGCAAAGAAGATCCCGAAGAGGGTTGGAGCCAGAACACAGCCTTGTTTAACGCCACTTCGTATGTCAAAGGGCTGCGACGTGCTTCCAGCATATTGGACTGTTCCCTTCATGTCGCCATGGAATGACTTTATCATTTCCAGCATTTTAGAAGGGCAGCCTATTTTAAGGAGGATTTTGAAGAGTCCATCCCTACTAACCAGGTCAAATGCTTTTGTGAGGTCTATAAAGGCGATATATAAAGGCCTTTTCTGCTCTCTTAATTTTTCCTGAAGCTGGCGGACAGAGAAGATCATGTCTGTTGTTGATCTACCAGCTCGGAATCCACACTGAGACTCTGGATATATGCGCTCAGCTAACTTGTGTAGTCGCATTAAGACGACTTTGGCAAAAACCTTACCAACAATACTAAGAAGAGAGATGCTAAAGAACTAAACTGTTTTAAAGAACTAAACAAGGGCACATATTGTATTAAAGAACTAAACAAGGGCGCATATTGTATTAAAGAACTAAACAAGGGCACATATTTTATTAAAGAACTAAACAATGGCGCATATTGTATTAAAGAACTAAACAAGGGCACATATTGTATTAAAGAACTAAACAAGGGCACATCTTGTATTAAAGAACTAAACGAGGGCACATCTTGTATTAAAGAACTAAACAAGGGCACATCTTGTATTAAAGAACTAAACGAGGGCACATCTTGTATTAAAGAACTAAACAAGGGCACATTTTGTATTAAAGAACTAAACAAGGGCACATATTGTATTAAAGAACTGAACAATGGCACATATTGTATTAAAGAACTAAACAAGGGCACATATTGTATTAAAGAACTAAACAAGGGCACATATTGTATTAAAGAACTAAACAAGTGCGCCTTTTGTTTTAAGGAACTAAACAAGAGATCATATTGTTTTAAAGAGCTAAAAAAGCACGCGTATTGTTTTAAAGAACTAAACTGGTAGCATATAGTTTTAAGGAACTAAACATGTACCGGTGCGCAATTTGTTTTAAGGAACTAAACATGTACGCATATTGTTTTAATGAACTAAGCATGTACGCAAATTGTTTTAAGGATCTAAACAAGTTCACTCATTGTGTTTAGTAACAAAGAAAGCACACATATTGTTTAGAAAACTAAAGAAGAACACACATACATAAAGAGGAAGCCAATGATACTGGCACTCTGGTTTTTTTTAAAGTATTGTAGGGAAAACGTATCCCGCATCCCCATATCCTTTTACCGTTTTGACTATTAACAAGTTCCGTTTTTCAAACATGTGTTTCAAGTTTTGATTAACAGAACTTTCATCCCGATTTCTTGCAAGTGATTTTTCTCTGATTGACAGATTAAGTTTAACTGAGTTCTTTCATCTGCAGCATAACTAATGTATTGATTTATTTTTGGCATACAGGGGTTTGAAAAAAAAATTATCAAAATCATTTTGAAGTAGACAGAATATCGATTCAGCAGGAAAGGTTGAGTCTAGTACGGTGGTTGATGGTTTGCTGTCTTGTACACGGGTGGCAACTTTCATAGGCATTGTGCCAAACCAATTTGCAATGCAGACTGCGCGTGCTATATATATATATATATATATATATATATATATATATATATATATATATATATATATATATATATATATATATATATATATATATATATATATATATATATATATATATATATATATATATAGCTTTCATAGTGTTGACATTTTATTGATTTTATTTTCGGCGAGTGGATAAGTAAAACAAAACAAAACAAAACAATAAACAGAATTAATGTCTTATGTGGTAGTGGACATCCAGAGTTAGCGCCGCGCAGTGCCTGGACGGTGGACATCTGCATGAGAGATTGTGTCATGACGGAAGCATAAAGACGTTACTTAATAAACGAGAATAACGCATTTCTTGAGACAGAGTCGACATAGCATCACGATGTTGTCAGTTGGTGGCTTAAAAACCAGGAAGACTAATGCTCCGTGTTGTTCCTGGGGTAGTCTCTGAAGTCATAAACAAAGAATAAGATAACTACACCCTCGGGCTTGTCGTACGAGGCGGTTAATATGAGGTTGTGCATGAGCCTGGTAACCTCATTGTGTCAAACATATTGATACAGAAACCACCTCTACATGAGCATGTGACTTCTTGGTGCAGGATTCTAGAAAGGGGACCAGCTGCAGTGGTGGCATCATCCTCCATAAGTGTGGTAAAGTGGGATGTTATAAATATTTATATGGGAATTAGTGTACTGACTGAGATCAGCTGTGAAGGTATCTATATCTAATAAGGGTAGTGTATTATAGATGAAGTGTAAGTCACAACAACAACAGACAGATAAACAATTTAATTTATTCCACCACACTTGACAACACTGTGACACTCACATACATATAACACTCTATGAGGATATCTTAAATGAGTCACTGATAAATTTTCAAATATCAATATGTATTCAGTGCTGTCATTAATGTATATGTGTCCTGATTCAAATACAAAGTGAACCAGGAATCACAATCAATTTTAATTACAAGTTATGTGTACAGAATTTATCAATATGAATCTTGTAGTGACATATATTATTAATAGTATCCTATGTGTGTCAGTTGTGTAGTAGTAATATGAGGTAATACTGGTTTTGTTTTGTTTTTTCAAGCTCTGTTGGTATTTGTCATCATGACTTCAATAGTTTGTTTCTGTTGGAACTAGTATTAGAGATGTTCTCAGTTCCTGGCATTAAAACAATTAAATTCCCTCTTTATTTACTGTCAATTTTAGAGGGGGGGGGGGGGGCACATAATGTTGAGCTCCATGGCCACACTTTCTTAACTTTCGTGATGACTGCGGTAAAAGACTCCTCTGCTCGATTACTTTAATGAGTTCTGGAGCCACCTCACTGGTTGCTATATGGACCAAGGAGTATGCTGTCCGCCTCTGGATTCAGCAAAGCTCTGACCAGGTGCTGCTCAATAACTTTAAGACCACGGTCCCTGAAACAAGAAGGTTGTACCTCCTACTTCAGGACTAATTTATACTCTATTTCTACACTGAGCACAATACATCACAAACACTGAGTTCAGAGCGTTAGGCCAACTGTCAGCTTCATCTGAAATACTTTACACCAGTATATTCCTCCTTAATGGTTACTACGCCTCTGCAATTCCAGCATTATTTCTTTCTAGTCAATAATCTAGGTGTCAGTGTACTGCTTGGCAATTCCATGTAGTTTTACTTTCCTCCGACACCTTCTGTTCAGGCTGGAGCACTATAGGCTTTACCTCATGTTCGATACTGAACCACACATATATACAGACATAAGTATCAATTTACATTCAATTTTCATTTAAAAAGATATCAAATATTTCAAACCTACCACAATTCATGGAAATAATACACAGTGACGTTGAATGGCAATGAATATAGCACAACTCCGATCTGCCGATGTCCCAGGCTTTTATTTAGAAAAAATATACACTGGTGCTCAACGCACTGCTTCTTAGTAGGTTTATTACAAGATGTGGCAAGGAACAGACGCTCTGAATTGAGTATATTCGCAGCTCTAACCAATCAAGCCATGTCTACACATCTTTTAAAAAAAGTACCCCTTCTCACGTTTCCCCTGACAACACAAGATAGTATTTATAGCCCGACTAATCGTGTTTAGCCTTACATTTGTTGCGCTCCAATCAAATAGGAGTTAACATGGTAGGCTATTTCCGTAACGTAATGTTTTTTCAAACACGTTATAAAAAAATTTTATGAGCAGAAATGATTTCATGCTGTCAGGCACCCCCACTATTTTATTTTGGCCATAACTTGGTAATTCCTAGACTATTTGCGTAACGTTTAACATATTCTTTGTCAGCACGTCCTAAGGAACCCAAATATACAAATTTAAAAGCGCTAATATGCATTTTCTTCTAGGATAGTCGTGCTGTTACCACTTCCTCACTTCCAAACTTTAGGGTGTCTGGGTACTGTCATGTTTTCAAACGTAAACCAGTATAATGTCATGTTTCCCAATAAGAATTTTTTATGTTTTTAAAACCTAACTCTCGGATGGGTAGTGTTTTTTATCACGGTCTATCTGAAAAAAAGTTATTGCTAGTGGCCTTACACGTGGGATTTGCGTTACTATTAATCGCGCGACGCGTGTAGTGTTGCATGCTTCCTGCCTTCAGTCGTCCCTCTCTCTCTCCTACTTTCATCTGTCTTTTAGTTACGCCGTGTATAAAATGGAATGAATGAAATATTAAATCTAGGTCATTGATCAGCTTGCGTATCTCAAGGTTTTTC
Organism: Oreohelix idahoensis; assembly: GCA_024509875.1. NCBI lineage: Eukaryota > Metazoa > Mollusca > Gastropoda > Stylommatophora > Oreohelicidae > Oreohelix > Oreohelix idahoensis. The sequence goes on along the minus strand of JAMPIV010001772.1, from coordinate 786,535 downwards.
CAAGAAATACAGTACACGTTTCATTGAAGAAAGCGTGTAATAATACAGTAGGCTTTTACTATCAACGTGAAAGCGTTACAATTTGCAGACGAAGTAGAAAACAAGGGGGATTTCGAGTACAGTCATTGTGACAGCACTGTTCTTTACCATTCTTCTTTCCTTTTATTAAATTTATGTGTTTGGCTTTACATTTACGTTTTAATTTATATATGTGGATTAGAATTTCTCACGACAAATCCTCCCCACTTAAAACAGACGTTATATGTCAGTCTATAATTCTATATACACATAGAGAAATTTCTTATTATTCCTGGGATTTAGGGTGATTCTCATCACACGGATGGCGGCTTAAAAAATCCGCTCCCAGATTTGTTTTTCCACTTATATACTCTATGCTAAACTCAAAAGGCTGCATCAATAAAGACCAACGGAGTAATCTCGAGTTCTCATGCCTAGCCTGTGCTAGAAACGACAAAGGTTTGTGATCCGTTTGCAACTTAAATGCCTTCCCATACAGATAAATATTGAATTTCTTTATCGCCCATATTACTGCAAGACATTCTTTTTCGCTAGTTGAGTAGTTGGTTTCAGCTTTATTCAACTTTCTGCTAGCATATGCCACTGGGCTTAATTCCCCATCCAATGCATCTGATCTCTGTAGCAGAGTTGCACCTAACCCAATATTACTGGCATCCGTTCTTACAATGAATTCTTGACTTAAGTCAGGTAATTTCAAAATAGGTTTACTTGTGAGCTTTTCCATCAATTCTTGGTAAGCCATTTCACATTGTGGTGTCCATGTAATGCGATCTGGATGTCCTTTACGTGTCAAATCAGTTAACGGTGCACATATGGAATTAAAGTTTTTGATATACTTCTGGTAGAAACCACATAATGAGACAAAGGATCTCACGTCTTTCTTGGTTTGTGGTCTCGGGGCTTTCTTTAGTTTCTCTAAATTCTTTGGGTCAGGGGTCATGTTTCCCTGATAAACTGTGTGTCCCAAGAATTCCAATTCTTTACATCCAACGCAACATTTGGTTGGTCGGGCTGTTAAATTCGCTTCCTTAAGTCGATTAAACAGCATGTTCAGAGAGTCAATGTGTTCCTCAAATGTTTCTGTTGCTATAAGGATATCATCCATAAAATTTGTGATGCATGGGTTATTCAGAGGGTCCAATAATTTTCTCATCATTCTAGAGAAGACACTAGGCGCATTCTTCAATCCAAATGGCAATCTATTAAACTCATAGTGTCCTTCTGAGGTACTAAAAGCTAGGTATGGTCTAACCTCAGGCTTTACTGGAATCTGATAGTATCCTTTACTCAGATCCACTTTTGAGAAATATTTAGCTTTATTTAGTCTGGCAAACAACTGATTTGTATCCGGCAATGGATCCACCTGTCCTTCTGTAATAGCATTCAGTCTCCTGTAATCTATACAGAGTCTATGTTCTCCAGAGGGCTTCCTTAAGAGTACAACACCGGAACTGTACGAAGATTCACTGTGTGAAATAATTCCTTCCTTCAACAAATAGTCTATCTCTTCCTTCAAAGCTTTCTCCTTAGCAAAAGGAATCGAATATGGTTTCATACAGACAGGTGTGGGGTCTATCAGTTTCATATCATATTCCAATAAGTTTGTATGCCCAGGTCGGTCGGTTAACACCTCTGTATGAGTATCTAGAACCTGTTGCACTCTCTCTTTCTGAGTTTTAGTTAAATGTGTACTGATTTTCACCTGTGCCGCTGTCTCACAGGGGTGTAATGGATATTCAAATGATGAAAGTGGTTCCTTTTTCATCTCCATGGCGATAGACAAGGTTAACAAGTGTGTCTCTTCCTGATGTTCTCTTTCCAAATATTTCTTCAGGAGATTCACATGATAGATTTTTTCTTTCCCCTTCTTATCTATCTTATAATTTGTTCTAGACACCTTCTCTAGAACTGTATATGGACCTTGCCATCCAATCTGTAACTTATTCTGACTCCCGGGGAGAAGAAGCAGTACCTTCTCTCCCACAGCCAAATCTCTGTCTTTCGCCTTCCTGTTATAATAGGCAGCATGTTTCTTCCTGGTTTGTTTCAAATTTTCATTGGCAAGTTTCCAGCCAGTTTTTAAACGAGTGGTCAGCTCATTCACATATTGGTATGAAGATGTAATAGTTTCCTCTGCCTTTTCATCAGTCCACGTTCTTAACAGCGTTACATATGGACCTTTAATTGTGTGGACCTATTTGTCCATGCACCGGTATGGTCTCTTCCACTAGAAGCGCTATAGTGATGATTTTTCCTCCCAGAATTTTCATGCATAAAACGACCGCTACCAATTTTCCTTTTGGGGCTTTCTCCCCACTTAAAATTCTTGATGAGAGATTTCCTCTCTACATCCTCTTCCTCCAGTTTGTTTAAGTCCGATTGAGGGATTTTCGGCTTATCCTGGGGTAAGACATCTTTTTGCACTCTCCGCATAGTGGCCATTGTAAAACAGTTAAGTGAAGCTTGTCCGTGTAAAGGGGCTTCCCATTCCATTTGGTCCACTTTATCAAATTTATATCTCTTTGTATTTTCAGGCCTAATTTTGCCCCTTGGCGTGTCCAGGTCCTGATCAATGTTCCCACTTGTGGGTGTTCCCTCATGTGCTATGCTACACCTTTCTACAAAATTCTCAATGTCCCATCTTGCCTTGGGCCAATAATAATTGTGCGCCACCTTTTGGATGATGGTACCTATCTTTTCATGGTCCCCATCTGGTTTCACATGTAGGCTCCTTATTAAGTCTGCCCTATATCTTTTTGGAAGAACCAACTGTCCGTGACCATGGGATCTAGTTCCAGTCTTCCTATACATCAACTTGTTTTTCATGTAAAAATCTCCCTTGCCTGGAGTTGTATGACTAGTTGACAATTTCCTGAAACAAGGCTTGAGGGTCTTATCCCCAGCCTGTGCCTTCCTCATCTCTTCTGGAGTAGTATCTAACATAATATCCTCCTCCTTTCTTGAGGTCGACCTGACCTGAAGGGTGGCCATATACACAGGTTTCCTTCTACAATGGTCAGTGTCATGATTGTTCATCTGACAATTCTTACACCACCTTTTTCCTTGGTTGAAAGATTTTCTTTCATCATATTTCCTTTCATCGAATTGTGGGATTTTATTTTTATGGTCATACCGTGGCCTATCAAATTGGTGCCTACCTTTGTTTTGATCTCTAGGATCAAATTCATTAAAGTTCTGTGGTGCCCTAAAATTTTCAACCTGTTTCTTTTTATTACCTGATACCTCTGCCTGAGCTGCTTGATACCTTTCAGCAACATTTAGCAACTCACCCAGCCTCTCTGCACCTTGTTCCATGAGAAACTTTCTCAGGTCTGGAGCCATGGACTCTCTTAATTGTTCTATAAGGATCATTTCCTTAAGATCTTGGGTTTTCCCCAGAGAAGTCCATTTCTCCAAGTATGTCTCTATTCGTGCAGAGAACTGGTGATAGGTTTCACCTGACAGGAGTTTAGCATTCCTAAATTTTTTCCTATAAAATTCTGCGTTCTTTTCATACCTTAACAAAAGAGCCTGCTTTAGCATGTCATAATTTTCCTGATCACCTCTGCTCATTTTGGCAAAAACTTCATAAGCTGCCCCACGAAGTCCTTGAGATAACTTTAAGCTCCACCTTTCTCTCTCTAACCCATACGTGGTAGCTAATAGTTCATACCTATTTAGATAGCTCTCTATATCATCGTCTTTCTCAACAAAATGATCTAAATGAAAATTCATAGCTGAGGTTGAGGCTCCCTGGCTAGCAGTGGCATCAGAGGCAAAGGGACTGGCACCATTTTCAGGAGCATGGCCTTGAAACTCAAACTCCCTTAGTCGTAACTCATGTTCCCTTTGTAATCTCTTCTCCTCCTTTTCTGCTTCCCTCTCTGCAGTCAATCTTCTTTCTTCTGCTTCCCTTTCTGCAGCCAATCTTTTGTCTTCTCTTTCTGCCTCCAATTTCTTAGCCTCTTTGTCAGCCTCAATCTGCAACCTCTTAGCCCCTGCCTCAATCTGCAACCTCTTAATCTCTTTTTCAGCCTCTAATTTTCTTTCGGCCTCTTTTTCTAATCTTCTTTCTTCCCGTTCAATATATTTGTCACATTCAGCAGTGACATAAGCAATCATAATTTGCCCGTCCATTCCTAACTCTTTCGCAGTCTGTACAGCAGCAGATCGAAATTTTGCCAGGTCGGCCATTGTCTAACAGATAAATGTCTAAAATATTTAACTAAACAATTTTATCTATGACTAATTAACTCAGGACAGCACAGGCACTGTGAGCTCAACCTTATTTATTTTCACCCAAGGATACCTTTTAATTCTTATTATTCCCTGAGGTGAATTACCCCCCAATATTTTTAATAGGGAAAGATTCAAAATCCCGAGAGCGAGACCCCAATATATGTGGTAAAGTGGGATGTTATAAATATTTATAGGGGAATTAGTGTACTGACTGAGATCAGCTGTGAAGGTATCTATATCTAATAAGGGTAGTGTATTATAGATAACCTTACTTGCTACCACATATTTCTACCTCAGTCAGAATTATTCTGGAATATAGTGATGACTACGTTGAATGTCTAGGGTATGTATATGATGAAGTGTAAGTCACAACAACAACAGACAGATAAACAATTTAATTTATTCCACCACACTTGACAACACTGTGACACTCACATACATATAACACTCTATGAGGATATCTTAAATGAGTCACTGATAAATTTTCAAATATCAATATGTATTCAGTGCTGTCATTAATGTATATGTGTCCTGATTCAAATACAAAGTGAACCAGGAATCACAATCAATTTTAATTACAAGTTATATGTACAGAATTTATCAATATGAATCTTGTAGTGACATATATTATTAATAGTATCCTATGTGTGTCAGTTGTGTAGTAGTAATATGAGGTAATACTGGTTTTGTTTTGTTTTTTTTCAAGCTCTGTTGGTATTTGTCATCATGACTTCAATAGTTTGTTTCTGTTGGAACTAGTATTAGAGATGTTCTCAGTTCCTGGCATTAAAACAATTAAATTCCCTCTTTATTTACTGTCAATTTTAGAGGGGGGGGGGGCACATAATGTTGAGCTCCATGGCCACACTTTCTTAACTTTCGTGATGACTGCAGTAAAAGACTCCTCTGCTCGATTACTTTAATGAGTTCTGGAGCCACCTCACTGGTTGCTATATGGACCAAGGAGTATGCTGTCCGCCTCTGGATTCAGCAAAGCTCTGACCAGGTGCTGCTCAATAACTTTAAGACCACGGTCCCTGAAACAAGAAGGTTGTACCTCCTACTTCAGGACTAATTTATACTCTATTTCTACACTGAGCACAATACATCACAAACACTGAGTTCAGAGCGTTAGGCCAACTGTCAGCTTCATCTGAAATACTTTACACCAGTATATTCCTCCTTAATGGTTACTACGCCTCTGCAATTCCAGCATTATTTCTTTCTAGTCAATAATCTAGGTGTCAGTGTACTGCTTGGCAATTCCATGTAGTTTTACTTTCCTCCGACACCTTCTGTTCAGGCTGGAGCACTATAGGCTTTACCTCATGTTCGATACTAAACCACACATATATACAGACATAAGTATCAATTTACATTCAATTTTCATTTAAAAAGATATCAAATATTTCAAACCTACCACAATTCATGGAAATAATACACAGTGACGTTGAATGGCAATGAATATAGCACAACTCCGATCTGCCGATGTCCCAGGCTTTTATTTAGAAAAAATATACACTGGTGCTCAACGCACTGCTTCTTAGTAGGTTTATTACAAGATGTGGCAAGGAACAGACGCTCTGAATTGAGTATATTCGCAGCTCTAACCAATCAAGCCATGTCTACACATCTTTTAAAAAAAGTACCCCTTCTCACGTTTCCCCTGACAACACAAGATAGTATTTATAGCCCGACTAATCGTGTTTAGCCTTACATTTGTTGCGCTCCAATCAAATAGGAGTTAACATGGTAGGCTATTTCCGTAACGTAATGTTTTTTCAAACACGTTATAAAAAATTTTTATGAGCAGAAATGATTTCATGCTGTCAGGCACCCCCACTATTTTATTTTGGCCATAACTTGGTAATTCCTAGACTATTTGCGTAACGTTTAACATATTCTTTGTCAGCACGTCCTAAGGAACCCAAATATACAAATTTAAAAGCGCTAATATGCATTTTCTTCTAGGATAGTCGTGCTGTTACCACTTCCTCACTTCCAAACTTTAGGGTGTCTGGGTACTGTCATGTTTTCAAACGTAAACCAGTATAATGTCATGTTTCCCAATAAGAATTTTTTATGTTTTTAAAACCTAACTCTCGGATGGGTAGTGTTTTTTATCACGGTCTATCTGAAAAAAAGTTATTGCTAGTGGCCTTACACGTGGGATTTGCGTTACTATTAATCGCGCGACGCGTGTAGTGTTGCATGCTTCCTGCCTTCAGTCGTCCCTCTCTCTCTCCTACTTTCATCTGTCTTTTAGTTACGCCGTGTATAAAATGGAATGAATGAAATATTAAATCTAGGTCATTGATCAGCTTGCGTGTCTCAAGGTTTGTCCAAGAAATACAGTACACGTTTCATTGAAGAAAGCGTGTAATAATACAGTAGGCTTTTACTATCAACGTGAAAGCGTTACAATTTGCAGACGAAGTAGAAAACAAGGGGGATTTCGAGTACAGTCATTGTGACAGCACTGTTCTTTACCATTCTTCTTTCCTTTTATTAAATTTATGTGTTTGGCTTTACATTTACGTTTTAATTTATATATGTGGATTAGAATTTCTCACGACAATAAGGAGCGCAAAAAAGATGATGATGCTGATGATGATCATCATGATTGTCACATAATTTGGGTCGATGTCTTGTCCGCTCCGGCAGTATTTAGCGTGCGAATTTTGTGAACTGTTCAATGGTCGGCAAATTTAAGAAAGAAAAAAAATTTTGCCTCGTTTTGGCGAAGCGCGTCCCGTTCAACCTAGTCGATTATATTAGGGCGCATGTCCAAATATAAAAGACCTTCAGGTCGGATTAGAGAGTTATTACACATTTTCTTCCCCTACCTTACGACATGTAATTGGTATTTTCGACTCATTGTTGGCACTTCTTCCTGTAATAATTCGTCATGTCTGTTTACCTGTTCATCCCCGTTGAAAGAGTAGACGGATGATGCAATCTTGACCGACAGTCATGTGGGTAAAATTATCCTGTACCAGACATTGGACTCCGGATTCACATGGGAATGGCCAATCGAGCTTGCTTATCACTGATATTGCAAGTCTGACCTTCTAATTACTGTCTTGAAGAGTCACAGCCCAGATGGTCAAACGAGGTTCGGTGTTCGCTGAAGTTCGGGGAGATAAATTATCCGTCTGCGGACATATTACTGACATGCACCTGAAAGACGGAATGTTGTAACAGCTGTCGGCCAGTATTTTTACGAACACATTATTTGTGATAATGTAGGGAGTTGTAGTTGCAATTATTACCGCGAATCGACGGACAAGCAATTCCACATTTGTAAAGTGACCTTTTAAAGAAAAAGCAGAATTTTCCTATGAGGAATATTTTTGAATAAACCCCATCATAACACGCATGATTAAAACTATTGGTCGGCATTCGTGGTGTAAACATAACAACATGTCTAATTGGAGCCTGGTCTAATAGTAAACAACAACGTGCGCGGGACGAAGGTTGTAATATAACATGACACTTTCGCCAGAAAAAGCACTGAAAATTCAACTCGTTAAAAGACCAGCCAGACAGCCAGAGTAAAGAATAGGATCAGAATTCCATTTATCGGACCGGACCTTATTTGAGCATCTTGCGGACTTATATCCCAGGAAAACTCAACCTTTATTAACACGGAAAACCGGAATCCCAGGAATATGAACACGAAGTTAGAGTGGGAGCTTGTAAAGTAACACCCCAGAACCAGTGGAAGAGGAATCTTAAACAAGCTGCCTTAACTATTTCTCTGAGACAGAAGTCTGTGATGCCAAAGACAATTTGGGTTGAGTTGTACATTTATAATTCTATATTTTACACTATTAACACGTGACAAAAGATGTATATATTGGTTTGGTTTGGTTTTAAGGACCATCTTCATTGCACACGGACAAGTTTATCAGTGCTCCGATCTCCTCCCTTACATCACACAGGGAGGACCTCAGCACAGTGCACGAACTCCGTAATACCGGCGAGAATCCCAATGTATGTATGAAGGAATCACACATTCTGTAAATACATTTATTGGGTAGGTTTTCTCATTTTTAAATATTGCCAGGGCAGAGGCCTTATGGCCTACTGTTTACGATTTCCAACTGCCGTGTGATTTTTAACGTGCGCAACTTGCATACGGGACCTCCTATTTTTTCGCCCTTATCTGAGAAGGCTAGGCACCCGATCTCACTACCCATGAGACCAGGGGGGAGTATGACATCATGAGGACCACTGGTTCTGAAAAAAATGTCCATAAATTATATTCCCTCTACTGGGAATCGAACCTGGTACCTCTAGAATTCGAGGTAGACGCCAAACCTCTTAGCCACTCCGACCTCATGTATATATTGACATGTGACTATTAATATGTGAAAACTGCTAGTTGATGTCCACGTTATACGAGGCTGGCAACCTCAGCATAAAGAATGATGATTTTGTGACCCACTACTACAAGGGCTGGTGACGGCTTTATGCGAGTTTCTTCTAGAGAACCAAAAGTAGAGGTAATCCCAAGTTCCATATGGAGCAGGGAGTGAATGATGAAAGAAATGATGTACATACTTATTATATTGTTAACCTTTTCAACCGCTGTAGAGGTAAATGTTAACCTTTTCAATCTAACTGTAATTAAAGTTTTCCGCTAACTGGGATTAAGATTAATTCTCAGATAGGGTAAAGTTCTGAGTAGGTGGGATGGTGGAATGAAAAGAGGGGAGCACATGAGTGTGTCCGGAACTCAATACTCAGGAAGGTATTTGTTCTCTTCTTTTGTAACACTAGTCGGTGGTACCAATTGAGGATAATATCTCTGGAACAAGTGAGAGTATAAGTGGCCAGAAGTCGACGCTAGACACCATCATCATACGGGTCTTACAGACGCTGGACCAGCTTTGTGATTACTCCCTGATACTTCTTGGAACGTGTCACAACTTTCAGACTTGACCAGTGACGATTGAACCAGTCATCTATCTACAAAGAACCAAACATCAGCTGGAGCAGAAACAATCAAACTTATTGGCAGCTATGTACAAACATAAAAGCTGCCAAGTGAACTGTCAGACCATTCCCTCCAAATTCATAACATCACCCTGTGATGATTACCTATTTTTAAAGAATTATTCATTTTTTTTAAACTGTTAAACATAATTGATTATGAAATTTGTTATTTTTGTATATACAAATTTAAAGTTGATTTAATCATTTTGAATGTGCGCACCCGTAAATCTCAGTCATCTTAAATGCACTTAAAACTGATCTACTAAATTAAGATTTCGCTGAATTAAATCAGCTGGGGGCTTGTACGAGCTAAATTAAATCATATAACCCATCTTCACAAAAGGCGGCGGGTCAGATACAAAGTTAACGTGCTCAGAATCATTCAGCATTGTTCTTGACTTCTGAAATATCTTGTAAAAACTCCATCGAGGTAGAAGCATCATTATCCTTCTATCTACAACTCTGCCAAGAGTAATCTTGTGCGAAGGTAGACACATTTGAAGACCCACATTAGATACTCTAGGTTTTGGCCACTGTTGAACTTCTACTGCAGAGCAAAGGGGAGGCAAACCGTGACAGTGATGATGATAATGATTATGATGAATGCTGATGTTCGCTCATGTTGACAACGGATTTCAGTGTGCACAATTTCATTAAAAAGAAATGTGTGCAGAAAAGATCGGTAGCTAAACAGACGTGCAGACAGATAAATATGCAGAAGGAGATAAGTGGACATGTCTAGACAAGACATACATGCATGCTTACATAAGCACATAGATACACGCATGAGTTCATACAAACATAATAATTACTCACATATTTAAACTTATCGGCCCACACGCGATGCTTTACTATCTATCAGACGGCTGCGCTGATTACTGAACTTCTTAGAAAGTATCATTAACGTTATTACCTTCGAGAAAAAATAAACAATGAATGGATGTTATTTAGCGATTAGGAATAATTTAACTGTGTTAGGCGTATTTTCTCCTAGCTCTGCTTTTATGAATCTAATACGCCATTTCTGACAACCTGTAATAGTTCTAACGTCACACAAACATGGCAGTTAATGTTCTTGACATACTTACTTACTTAGTCGTTCCTCTTCTGCTTTAGGGTGTAGTGGTTCGCCAGAGAAAACGCCATGCTATACTATCCGCTGTCCTCTTTTTGGCCTGGTTCCAATGCGGTCCTCGGTCCAGGGTTGCCAGATGAAAATTGTGGGAAAAACAGCAAAACACCTTCACACAAAAAAAGCCCAACACTTTTTTTAAAAGCCCAAAAAAGCCAAACTATTTAAATAGATTATTCAAATTCACGTCACAGAAAAAAGCTCCAGATCGAGGTCATCAATGACATCCCGCCTGGAACCTTCGCCATAAACTTTGTCATTTTTTGACGATGCAATGAAGTCCTTACAACATTTATTCGAAAACAACAGTTAGGCTCTGATTCTAACAAAAGCGCCAAGCAGATGTAGCTGCATTGTTCTTTGCTTTTATCTTAACTGATGGTACAAGAGAGAATATCCTCTCAACTACAGCATTACTCACTGGGGTTATTAGACACGTAAGGGCACATGCGGCGAGCTCTTTAAATGCCTTATGTTGGAGTACACCAATCCAAAACAGTTCACTTTCTGTGGGGAGTCCATCTTTCTTAAATTGTGGTTCTTCTCTCGAATCAGCAAAAGTTATTTTTCTGTATTGCTCTTCTAATGCGATGATGTTGTTTTCAGCAATGTGTATAAAAGGTAACTCTGAAAATGGGGACCTTGAAGACTTGTTCAAAATTGTCACAGGGCTCAGTTTTGACAGGCTGTCGTGGAATATTCTAATCCACATATATAAATTATCAAGTAAATAAAAAGCCTAATAAATACATATAATAAATAAAGGAAGAAGAATGGTAAAGAACAGTGCTGTCACAATGACAGTACTCGAAATCCCCTTCTTTTCTACTTCGTCGGCAAATTGTAACGTTTCACGTTGATATTAAAGGCCTTCTGCAACATACACGCGTTTCCCAAACACACAATAAAATGTGCTGCCTTTCTAAGAAAAACCTTGAAATATGCAAGTTGACCTAAATTTTAAATTCCATTCATGTCTTTTTCTACACTATGTTACCAAAAACAAAAGACAGATGGACTAAAGGATAGCGAGAAGGGAGAGGCAGAAAGCCGAACACTAAATACGCGTCGCGCGATACACAAATGCTGCCATCACGCGTGTAAGACTACATGCACTAACTTTTTTTCAGACGGACAGTGATAAATTCACTACCCTTCCCAGAGTTAGGTTTTAAAATCTGAAAAACGCTTATTGGGGAAACCTGACATTCTACTGTTTTATGTCCGAAATCCTGACATTAGTCTGACAGTACAGCAGGACAGGTGGCGGTTCTCACATAAAAAATAAAAAAAAACAACTACACGACTATCCTAGAAATTGCATATTTTGAACGCAGCCACTTAGCTCTTTTAAATTTGGATATTTGGGTTCCTTAGGGTTTGCTGACAAAGAATATGTACAACGTTATGCAAATAGTCTAGGAATTAACAAGTTATAGCCAAAATAAAATGATAGTGCTGTCAGACAACCCCCAAAATCAGAATCGCTCAGTGGTAGATTTTTTTACACCACCATTGTACGGGAAATGGGCCACAAGTTACATTTGAACTGATTGGCTGGAATGATATGTAAGGCTAAACACGATTAGTCGGGCTATAAATGCTATCCTGGTTGTTAGGGGAGACGTAGGAAGTTAAAATTTTTTCAAACCCTTGTCGAAACGTGGCTCGATTGGCCAGACTCGCTGATATACTCACTTAGAAGCGTTAGTTCGAGACCACTAGTGCAAATAAGCTTGATAAAGCAACAGTGCGTTGAAGCCAGCTCATATTTTTGCTAAATAAAAGCCTGGAACATAAGCAGATGGAATTTGTGCCAGTAATTGTGCCAGAATTCATTGCTAATCAACGTATCTGTGTTTGTTTCCATGAATTGTGGTAAGCTTGAAACATTCAGTATCTTTTAATGAAAATTGAATGTGAATTGTTAATTTATGCCTGTATATATGTGTAGTTCAGTAGCAAACATGATGTAAAGCCTATAATGCTCCCGCCTGAACAGAAGGTGTCGGAGGAAAGTAAAACTGCATGGAATGGCCAAACAGTACACTGACACCTAGATTGTTGATTAGACAGAAATAATGCTGGAATTGCAGAGGCGTAGTAACCATTAAGGAGGTTAATGCTGGTATAAAGTATTTCAGATGAAGCTGACAGTTGGCCTAACGCTCTGAACTCAATGTTTGTGATGTATTGTGCTCTGTGTAGAACTAGAGTATCAATTAGTTATGAAGTAGAAGGTACATCCTTCTTGTTTTCAGGGACCGTGGTCTTGATGGTATTGAGCAGCACCTGGTCAGAGCTTTGCTGAATCCAGAGTCGGACAGCATACTCCTTGGTCCATTTAGCTATCAGTGAGGTGTCTCCAGAGCCGAGGGGAGAGTCGAGCAGAGGAGTCTGTTCCTGCCGCCATCACGCCAGATAAGCTGATGTGGCCAGCTGAGCTCAAAATTATGTACCCCCAGCTTAAAATGACCTTGTAAAAATAACATTAAGAGGGGAATTAAATTTTGTTAATATCAGGAACTGAGAACATCTCCAATAATAGTTCCCCTAAAGACAAACTATTGAAGTCATGATGACAAATACCAACAGAGCTTGAACAAAACAAAACCAGTATTACCTCATATTACTACTACACAACTGACACACATAGGATACTTGTAATAATATATGTCACTACTATATTCATATTGATAAATTCTGTACATATAACTTGTAATTTAAATTGATTGTGATTCCTGGTTCCCTTTGTAGTTGAATCAGGACACATATTCATTCATGCCAGCAATGAATACATATTGTTATTTGAAAAGTTATCAGTGACTCCTTTAAGATATCCTTTAGAGTGTTATATGTATGTGAGTGTCACAGTGTTGTCAAGTGTGGTGGAATAAATTAAATTGTTTATCTGTCTGTTGTTGTTATGACTTACACTTCATCATACACATACCCTAGACATACAACGTAGTCATCACACTAAGTCCATATATGTGGCCAAGTAATATAATACACTACTTTTATAACATCCCACTTCACCACATATATTGGGGTCTCGCTCTTGGGATTTTGAATCTTTCCCTATTAAAAATATTGGGGGTAATTCACTTCAGGGAATATAAGAATTAAAAGGTATCCTTGGGTGGAATTAAATAAGTTGAGCTCACGGTGCCTGTGGCTGTTCAGACTGCAAAAGAGTTAGGATTAGATGGGCAAGTTATGGTTGCCTATGTCACTACGGAATGTGACAAATTTATTGAACGCGAAGAAAGAAGGTTTGAAGCCGAAAGAAAGTTAGAGGCTGAAAGGGAAATTAAGAAGTTACAATTTGAGGCTGAGGCTGAGACTAAGAGGTTGCAGATTGAGGCTGAGGCTAAGAAATTGGAGGCAGAAAGAGAAGACAAAAGATTGGCTGCAGAAAGGGAAGCAGAAGAAAGAAGAGTGGCTGCAGAAAGGGAAAAGAAGAAATTAGCTGCAGAAAGGGAAGCAGAAGATAAGAGATTACAAAGGGAACATGAGTTACGACTAAGGGAATTTGAGTTTCAAGGCCATGCTCCTGAAAATGGTGCCAGTCCCTTTGCCTCTGATGCCACTGCTAGCCAAGGAGCCTCAACCTCAGCTATGAATTTTCATTTAGATCATTTTGTTGAGAAAGACGATGATATAGAGAGCTACCTAAATAGGTATGAACTATTAGCTACCACGTATGGGTTAGAGAGAGAAAGGTGGAGCTTAAAGTTATCTCAGGGACTTCGTGGGGCAGCTTATGAAGTTTTTGCAAAAATGAGTAGAGGTGATCAGGAAAATTATGACATGCTAAAGCAGGCTCTTTTGTTAAGGTATGAAAAGAATGCAGAATTCTATAGGAAAAAATTTAGGAATGCTAAACTACTGTCAGGTGAAACCTATCACCAGTTCTCTGCACGAATAGAGACATACTTGGAGAAATGGACTTCTCTGGGGAAAACCCAAGATCTTAAGGAAATGGTCCTTATAGAGCAATTAAGAGAGTCCATGGCTCCAGACCTGAGAAAGTTTCTCATGGAACAAGGTGCAGAGAGGCTGGGTGAGTTGCTAAATGTTGCTGAAAGGTATCAAGCAGCTCAAGCAGAGGTAACAGGTAATAAAAAGAAACAAGTGGATAACTTTAGGGCACCACAGAACTTTAATAAATTTGATCCTAAGGATCAAAATAAAGGTAAGCACCAATTTGATAGGCCACGGTATGAAAATAAAAATAAAAACCCACAATTCGATGAAAGGAAATATGATGAAAGAAAATCTTTCAACCAAGGAAAAAGGTGGTGTAAAAATTGTAAGATGAACAATCATGACACTGACCATTGTAGAAGGAAACCTCCTCATTTTGCTGCTATGACATCGGGGAAAAAGGAAAAGAAGGGCAAACCTGAAGAATTACAGGAACCATACCACCCCCCAGTGTGTGAAGATGTCATCTGTAATGGTGTCACTATAAGATGTTTATATGATACCGGTTTAGATTACGATTCCGTTGTGAGTTCTCACCTGGTGCAGGCCGATCAATACACCACAGAAACAGTGGAGATTCAAACTGCAACCAAGGATGTAGCTACCATGACACTTCCCGTCGCCCGAATAAAAGTGAAAACGCGATATGTGGAAGGAATCATAAAAGCAGCAGTGATAAATGAGCCAATCTACCCTCTAATATTGGGGTGTAGATATGTCTTCTTGGGGAATCCCAAGAGACCTGTGATATTGGCAACAGTGCAGACCAGATCACAGTCAAAAAAGGAGGAGGATAATCCCATAAATACTCACCCAGATGAGATGAGGAAGGCACAGGCTGAGGACAAAACACTCAAGCCATGTTTCAAGAAGTTGCCCAAATCTCATACACCTCCAGGCAAGGGAGAGTTTTATATGAAGAACAAACTGATATATAGGAAGGCTGGATCTGAATCCAATGGTCACGGACAGCTGGTCCTTCCCACTTCATATAGGACTAAAGTGTTGGAACTAGGGCATGCGATTCCCTTCAGTGGTCATATGGGAATCAGCGCAACAGGACAGCGAATAGCTTGTCACTATTTCTGGCCAGGAATAACTGAAGATATCAAACGATATGTAAAATCCTGTCCAGAGTGCCAACGAGTAGCACCTAAACATTGGACTGCACCAGCAACTCTGGGGGAAATGCCCATAGTGGGAACACCCTTTGAGAGAGTTGCCGTGGATCTTGTGGGACCTCTCACCCGAACCAAGAGAAGGAACAGCTACATTCTGACTCTGGTGGACACTTGTTCTATGTGGGGAGAGGCAGTAGCCCTGTCATCGATTGATTCTAAACATGTGGCAGAGGCATTGCTCACAATTTTCACAAGGTTAGGCTTTCCCAATCAAATCTTGACTGATAATGGCTCTCAGTTCAAGGGGAAACTAACTGAAGAAGTTTTCAGGATCTTCCAGGCCAAACACTTCCATTGTAGTGTGTATCATCCCCAAGGGAACGGCCAAGTGGAAAGATTTAACGGCACATTGATGTCGATCCTGAGAAAGTTGGCACACGAAAAACCAGATACATGGGACCAGTACCTGCACGCCGCCCTCTTTGCTTATCGGGAGGTACCCCATAGTTCAACCGGTATGGCCCCGGCAACATTATTGTTTGGAAGGCCAATAAAAGGTCCACTCGAAGCTTTGTTAAGAACGTGGACTGATGAAAAGGCAGAGGAAAACATTACATCTTCATACCAATATGTGAATGAGCTGACCACTCGTTTAAAAACTGGCTGGAAACTTGCCAATGAAAATTTGAAACAAGCCAGGAAGAAACATGCTGCCTATTATAACAGGAAGGCGAAAGACAGAAATTTGGCTGTGGGAGAGAAAGTACTGCTTCTTTTGCCCGGGAGTCAGAATAAGTTACAAATTGGATGGCAGGGTCCATATACAGTTTTAGAGAAGGTATCTAGAACAAATTATAAGATAGATAAGAAGGGGAAAGAAAAAATCTATCATGTGAATCTCCTGAAGAAATATTTGGAAAGAGAACATCAGGAAGAGACACACTTGTTGACCTTGTCCATCGCCATGGAGATGAAAAAGGAACCACTTTCATCATTTGAGTATCCATTACACCCCTGTGAGACAGCAGCACAGGTGAAAATCAGTACACATTTAACGAAAACTCAGAAAGAGAGAGTGCAACAGGTTCTAAATAATCATGCAGAGGTGTTAACAGACCGACCAGGGCATACAAACCTATTGGAATATGATATGAAACTGATAGACCCCACACCTGTCTGTATGAAACCATATTCGATTCCGTTTGCTAAGGAGAAAGCTTTGAAGGAAGAGATAGACTATCTATTGAAGGAAGGAATTATTTCACACAGTGAATCCTCATATAGTTCCGGTGTTGTACTCTTAAGGAAGCCCTCTGGAGAACATAGACTCTGTATAGATTACAGGAGACTGAATGCTATTACAGAAGGACAGGTGGATCCATTGCCGGATACAAATCAGCTGTTTGCCAGACTAAATAAAGCTAAATATTTCTCAAAAGTGGATTTGAGTAAAGGATACTATCAGATTCCAGTAAAGCCTGAGGTTAGACCATACCTAGCTTTTAGTACCTCAGAAGGACACTATGAGTTTAATAGATTGCCATTTGGATTGAAGAATGCGCCTAGTGTCTTCTCTAGAATGATGAGAAAATTATTGGACCCTCTGAATAATCCATGTATAACAAATTTCATGGATGATATCCTGATAGCAACAGAAACATTTGAGGAACACATTGACTCTCTGAACATGCTGTTTGATCGACTTAGGGAGGCAAATTTAACAGCCCGACCAACCAAATGTTGCGTTGGATGTAAAGAATTGGAATTTTTGGGACACACAGTTTATCAGGGAAACATGACCCCTGACCCAAAGAATTTAGAGAAACTACAGAAAGCCCCGAGACCACAAACCAAGAAGGACGTGAGATCCTTTGTCTCATTATGTGGTTTCTACCAGAAGTATATCAGGAACTTTAATTCCATATGTGCACCGTTAACTGATTTGACACGTAAAGGACATCCAGATCGCATTACATGGACCCCACAATGTGAAATGGCTTACCAAGAATTGAAGGAAAAGCTCACAAGTAAACCCATTTTGAAATTACCTGACTTAAGTCAAGAATTCATAGTAAGGACGGATGCAAGTAATATTGGGTTAGGTGCAACTCTACTACAGAAATCAGATGCATTGGATGGGGAATTAAGCCCAGTGGCATATGCTAGCAGAAAATTGAATAAAGCCGAAATCAATTACTCAACTAGCGAAAAAGAATGTCTTGCAGTAATATGGGCAATAAAGAAATTCAATATTTATCTGTATGGGAAGGCCTTTAAGTTGCAAACAGACCACAAACCTTTATCGTTTCTAGCACAGGCTAGGCATGAGAACTCCAGGTTACTCCGATGGTCTTTACTTTTGGCTCCATATAATTTTAGCATTGAGTATATATCTGGAAAAACAAATTTGGGAGCGGATTTTTTAAGCCGCCATCCGTGTGATGAGAATCACCGTAAACCCCAGAACTAATAATAAATTTCTCTATGTGTATATAGAATAAAGGACTGACATATAATGTCTGTTTTAAGAGGGGAGATGTCGTGGAATATTCTAATCCACATATATAATTTATCAAGTAAATATAAAGCCTAATAAATACATATAATAAATAAAGGAAGAAGAATGGTAAAGAACAGTGCTGTCACAATGACAGTACTCGAAATCCCCCTTCTTTTCTACTTCGTCGGCAAATTGTAACGTTTCACGTTGATATTAAAGGCCTTCTGCAACATACACGCGTTTCCCAAACACACAATAAAATGTGCTGCCTTTCTAAGAAAAACCTTGAAATATGCAAGTTGACCTAAATTTTAAATTCCATTCATGTCTTTTTCTACACTATGTTACCAAAAACAAAAGACAGATGGACTAAAGGATAGCGAGAAGGGAGAGGCAGAAAGCCGAACACTAAACACGCGTCGCGCGATACACAAATGCTGCCATCACGCGTGTAAGACTACATGCACTAACTTTTTTTTCAGACGGACAGTGATAAATTCACTACCCTTCCCAGAGTTAGGTTTTAAAATCTGAAAAACGCTTATTGGGGAAACCTGACATTCTACTGTTTATGTCCGAAATCCTGACATTAGTCTGACAGTACAGCAGGACAGGTGGCGGTTCTCACATAAAAAATAAAAAAAACAACTACACGACTATCCTAGAAATTGCATATTTTGAACGCAGCCACTTAGCTCTTTTAAATTTGGATATTTGGGTTCCTTAGGGTTTGCTGACAAAGAATATGTACAACGTTATGCAAATAGTCTAGGAATTAACAAGTTATAGCCAAAATAAAATGATAGTGCTGTCAGACAACACCCAAAATCAGAATCGCTCAGTGGTAGATTTTTTTACACCACCATTGTACGGGAAATGGGCCACAAGTTACATTTGAACTGATTGGCTGGAATGATATGTAAGGCTAAACACGATTAGTCGGGCTATAAATGCTATCCTGGTTGTTAGGGGAGACGTAGGAAGTTAAAATTTTTTCAAACCCTTGTCGAAACGTGGCTCGATTGGCCAGACTCGCTGATATACTCACTTAGAAGCGTTAGTTCGAGACCACTAGTGCAAATAAGCTTGATAAAGCAACAGTGCGTTGAAGCCAGCTCATATTTTTGCTAAATAAAAGCCTGGAACATAAGCAGATGGGAATTTGTGCCAGTAATTGTGCCAGAATTCATTGCTAATCAACGTATCTGTGTTTGTTTCCATGAATTGTGGTAAGCTTGAAACATTCAGTATCTTTTAATGAAAATTGAATGTGAATTGTTAATTTATGCCTGTATATATGTGTAGTTCAGTAGCAAACATGATGTAAAGCCTATAATGCTCCCGCCTGAACAGAAGGTGTCGGAGGAAAGTAAAACTGCATGGAATGGCCAAACAGTACACTGACACCTAGATTGTTGATTAGACAGAAATAATGCTGGAATTGCAGAGGCGTAGTAACCATTAAGGAGGTTAATGCTGGTATAAAGTATTTCAGATGAAGCTGACAGTTGGCCTAACGCTCTGAACTCAATGTTTGTGATGTATTGTGCTCTGTGTAGAACTAGAGTATCAATTAGTTATGAAGTAGAAGGTACATCCTTCTTGTTTTCAGGGACCGTGGTCTTGATGGTATTGAGCAGCACCTGGTCAGAGCTTTGCTGAATCCAGAGTCGGACAGCATACTCCTTGGTCCATTTAGCTATCAGTGAGGTGTCTCCAGAGCCGAGGGAGAGTCGAGCAGAGGAGTCTGTTCCTGCCGCCATCACGCCAGATAAGCTGATGTGGCCAGCTGAGCTCAAAATTATGTACCCCCAGCTTAAAATGACCTTGTAAAAATAACATTAAGAGGGGAATTAAATTGTGTTAATATCAGGAACTGAGAACATCTCCAATAATAGTTCCCCTAAAGACAAACTATTGAAGTCATGATGACAAATACCAACAGAGCTTGAACAAAACAAAACCAGTATTACCTCATATTACTACTACACAACTGACACACATAGGATACTTGTAATAATATATGTCACTACTATATTCATATTGATAAATTCTGTACATATAACTTGTAATTTAAATTGATTGTGATTCCTGGTTCCCTTTGTAGTTGAATCAGGACACATATTCATTCATGCCAGCAATGAATACATATTGTTATTTGAAAAGTTATCAGTGACTCCTTTAAGATATCCTTTAGAGTGTTATATGTATGTGAGTGTCACAGTGTTGTCAAGTGTGGTGGAATAAATTAAATTGTTTATCTGTCTGTTGTTGTTATGACTTACACTCCATCATACACATACCCTAGACATACAACGTAGTCATCACACTATTCCAGAATAATTCTGACTGAGATATACATATATGTGGGCCTTGACATTTTCTATTTCTTGACGGACCTCAACGCCTGTGTTCTGCTGTAGGAACATTTCCCATTCTGTTAAGAACTTAACACCAAAATCAACTTGATGAATGCTTTTTTTTTCTTCCCACTGACATCACATATTCTCGTTTGAAGACTATGCTGGTGCAAGAATAGTTCTTGGTATAAACTGAGTGGATCAGCTTTCTTTTGCTGATCTTTCAAATTCTTGTATAACAGGTGTAGCAAACACAAAGCACAGGTAGTTTTTGTCGTCTGGCAAAATGTCCGTTAAAAGCCGAGCTCAATAGAAATGGAATAAGTCCAGCTCATCCCAGTTCATCTAAATATTAAACATAACCTTTTCTCTCGTAGATGGTGGTTTTTCAAATGAAAGAAGAGCAGCTCGAGCAGGTTCAGATTATGTAGCTGTGTTCATAATGGAAAACAATTCTTTATACAATTGTTGTCTGAACTCATTATGGCGAAACCAGTGAGGTATTTCTGACAATAAAAATCTGATATGCGATGATAGTGTGGAAACTGCATGTTGGATGCACAAAACCAGTGAATGACAGATACATTTCAGTTGCACACATAGAGGAGACATCTTTCAATCTAGACCACACTGAGTTATTACAAAAGACCATGGTTTACGCACCATCCGATGCAAAACCGATGCAATGTGTCAGACTCTGGTTAATTTCGTGGCTATACTGCCACAAACACATACTTTCCCCGTTCGCAACCAGATATAAAAAATGCTAATAATCAATAGGTCATATTGTATAAGGGGATTGAAACGGTAGCCTCTATATGACCGTAGATAATGGGTTGCAGTTTATATTAGCTTCTTTCATTATGTTTAGTATTTCATTGATATAATTATATTCGCATACTTCTTTCAGAGCAATTTTCGCATGTAAAAAATAAAAAGCCACAGAAGCCAATGAATTTTTTTGACGCCAACCAGTTGTTTTAAAAAGCCCACAAAAATAAAAAGCCAAAAGAATTTTTCGACGCCAATCAATGTGAAAAAAAAGCTAGAAACACGCCAAAAAGCCAAACAAATTTTTTGACGCCTAGCAATTAAAAAAAAAAAGCTACGGTAATGAAAATTGTGGAATTTGGCGTTAAGAAAGCCAAATTGGCAACCCTGCCTCTGTCTTTCAGAGATTGTCTGATGTCCTCCCAGCGAACTCTGGGTCATCCTTGAGGTTCGTGACATAGCTTTTTATTAATACACCCCCCCCCCCCCCCCGGCTTGTATGTGTGTGTCAGTGCTGTCAATGTAATTTAGTTTGTCAATACTGTCAGGGTAATTTAGTTTGTCCTGGCTGGGAAATGACAAGGGTTAGTAAGCCACTGTCTGCTTCATCAAGAAGTCAATTTACTAGACGTTCATGCCTTCTCTAACAGCAAGCAGTCGTGTATATACACGTATATTTGTGTGTACGTTTTTGTTGCGTATGCATATATTTACATGTATGTGTGTATGCATGTGTATATACCTTTAGAATTTCTTTATGCGTCCGTAACAAAATTTGTCACGTATTTCTTTCCCACCAGAGTTGCTATCTTTTTTAAGGACAAGTTTTTTTTTTTTTTTTTTTGTTCTTTTTTGTTTTTTCGTGCTGAGAACTAAACTGAGCACGTGTTGAAAATACACATATTTTGTTTCCAAAATAATGGCACTTGTATGATTCTCGACGTAATTTCTGGAATTTTCCCATATGTAATTCGGGTGAGTATGAATAAAGGATGGAGCTCGTTACATTAGCAGTAACTCGGCCGATTTAATCGCTGAAGATGATGATGCTCCCCTTTAATAATGATTCGGAGGCAGATCTTTGAACTTTGAATTTTTTTATTTATTAATTTGGGGGAGGGGGGGAATATGTACCAAGGCAAGATTTTTTTTTATTATTTAAAATCCGTAAAATTACAAAACATATTGTGATAAAGAAGCTAGAAGCTGTTAGTCAAGTTTTAGTCTATTGAATTTTTTTTTTCACTTTTTGACGCGTTGCTCCATAGCTTCCAGACAAAAGCAACCGCATCCAAACAAAAAACAACTTCAGAAGAATTGGTGCCGTCATGGGGACAAGCAGCAGCAGAAAGAGATCAACGTAATTATTTCCAGCCATATTTTGGCGGGTGTGTGTGTATATATATATATATATATATAAATTTATGTGTGGTGTGTGTGTGTGTGGCCTGTGGTAATTCCCTGGGGTTTTTGAAGATATAGAAAAGAAGAATAGGAATACTGAACCCTCGAGCATGTCGTACAAGGCGACTAATATAAGGTTGTGCATGGGGCTGGCTACTTTGTCATGTGAAATAATTTGTCAAAGAAGCTCACCGCGACAAGAGATTGTGAATGTTTGGGTACCAACTATAGTGGTGAATGTTTGGTGACCAACTATAGTGGTGAATGTTTGGGGACCAACTATAGTGGTGAATGTTTGGCGACCAACTATAGTGGTGAATGTTTGGAGACCAACTATAGTGGTGAATGTTTGGGGACCAACTATAGTGGTGAATGTTTGGGGACGAACTATAGTGGTGAATGTTTGGTGACCAACTATAGTGGTGAATGTTTGGGGACCAACTATAGTGGTGAATGTTTGGGGACCAACTATAGTGGTGAATGTTTGGGGACCAACTATAGTGGTGAATGTTTGGGGACCAACTATAGTGGTGAATGTTTGGTGACCAACTATAGTGGTGAATGTTTGGGGACCAACTATAGTGGTGAATGTTTGGGGACCAACTATAGTGGTGAATGTTTGGGGACCAACTATAGTGGTGAATGTTTGGTGACCAACTATAGTGGTGAATGTTTGGTGACCAACTATAGTGTTGAATGTTTGGTGACCAACTATAGTGGTGAATGTTTGGGGACCAACTATAGTGGTGAATGTTTGGGGACCAACTATAGTGGTGAATGTTTGGAGACCAACTATAGTGGTGAATGTTTGGGCCCAACTATAGTGGTGAATGTTTGGTGACCAGCTATAGTGGTGAATGTTTGGGGACCAACTATAGTGGTGGATGTTTGGGGACCAACTATAGTGGTGAATGTTTGGGGACCAACTATAGTGGTGAATGTTTGGTGACCAACTATAGTGGTGAATGTTTGGGGACCAACTATAGTGGTGAATGTTTGGGGACCAACTATAGTGGTGAATGTTTGGGGACCAACTATAGTGGTGAATGTTTGGGGACCAACTATAGTGGTGAATGTTTGGGGACCAACTATAGTGGTGAATGTTTGGGGACCAACTATAGTGATGAATGTTTGGGGACCAACTATAGTGGTGAATGTTTGGGGACCAACTATTGTGGTGAATGTTTGGATACCAACTATAGTGGTGAATGTTTGGGGACCAACTATAGTGGTGAATGTTTGGGGACCAACTATAGTGGTGAATGTTTGGTGACCAACTATAGTGGTGAATGTTTGGGGACCAACTATAGTGGTGAATGTTTGGGGACCAACTATAGTGGTGAATGTTTGGTGACCAACTATAGTGGTGAATGTTTGGGGACCAACTATAGTGGTGAATGTTTGGGGACCAACTATAGTGGTGAATGTTGGGGCACCAACTATAGTGGTGAATCATTGCACTGTAACGAGCGCAAAGGAAATGGTTGACGATGGTGATGATCTGTGTGTCTATTCATGCGTATGTCTGTGTACTTTTGCTTGTATATAAGTATGTGTATCTGTGTGTATACGTTAATGGGCCTACTATTTCACTAATTTTAAAAGCACAATTTCTCGGTTGAAAATTCTGGCACATGTATTCTTACAATTTATCCTCCAGTGTGTTTTTTTGGTTGCTTGCCAACAGACCGGAAATAAATATAACGTTTTATCTTCATGTGGGTCTCTACTTGTGGCAGAGTATTGATTATGTTTATATTATTATTAGCAACGGCGATAGCGCGGGGTGGTAGTAGTTTGGTGATATTGGTAGGAGGAATAACGTCAGTAGCAGTATTAGCAATATTTCCTTCAGAAGTTACTTCTTCGTCAAGTACCAAGTCCGGTGGCATGGGCGATCATGTCTTTCCACAGCTTCATGTCTCCAGTACAATTTGCCATTTCTGTTGACCTCTTCCTATGCCTTGATGTCTTTATTAACTGAAAGATTGAGGGGAAAAGAAGTTTCTTGTAAACGCTGAAACCGGCTGTTTGTAACTGGCGATATTTAGTTGTAGTTGTTCATCAGCGTAAAGACGATCATTTCCTGACTTATTCTTCTGCTTCGTACACTCTCAGACGTCAGCTTGAATATGTTCGTTCACATAAAGCAGTGGTCAGCGTCTTCTTCTTCTTCCTCGTTCGTCCTGAAAAGGACGGTGGTTGCGTTGTGTCTGTTTACGCCTAAGCTGTGATATCTGCACCTTTCGGTCGACACATCCGACTTCTGCACGGCATTTTTTGGGACCGGGTTTGCCTTCCCTCCCTCTTCGATCCGTGCTCGCTCAGCCAGACTGCACTGCTGCAGACTGTTTCCAGGACCACCACGTGGAGGTGGAGCACGGTCTTGACCAGCTCTGGTTCGCTGGTCCTGACGCAAGCCAGTGGTCAGCGTGAGGCTATTGTCTATCTCATTGGGCCGTTCCAGGAATGGTACTGGTCACGACTTATTCTGTGTTAGTACATCGCGATTTCACTTTTTGTATTAGTCTGGGTGTTTGTCATAGAATGAGAGAGGTAGAGCGGGGGAGAGAGAGGCAGAGCGGGGGAGAGAGAAACAGAGTGTATAACTGCTTGAAATTGGCAGCTGTTGTACATAAAATAAATAAATCTCGCACATTTGTATATATGTGTAATCTTAAACAATTTTAACAATATTGAATCCCAGTGAATAATGGATACAAATATGTTTCTTTTGATAAATATGTTGTCGAAAGCGAAACATCTCAGTATATTCTATAAGTTCAGTTCTTGGAGAGGGTAAAAAATACACACAAACGCACACATGTACTCACACACTCACGCGCGCGCTCACACGTCACACATTTACGTCACTGACTGGCGTTTTACGAGATCTTATTCCTTGTAATTTGTCTGTCTGCAGCGATTTGAAAACTCCCTTCCCATGACTGTCCACGCCAGACTAAGAGATACTGTAGCAGACTTGTTTTTTTCTTTCTTGCTTTGGGCTTGCCTGCTGTGCTATTTTTAACCACTTTACTTTAAAATCAAAATCGTATTTGAATTTTTCGCATTTAAAATCTTGATCACTCAAAATATGCATGTTCCATTCATCGTAAAAAGCTGAAACTTTTCCTGCAGCTCCCTTTCTTGGTACATTTTAATATTTCACGTTTTAACCAGCTTAGATCCAGCCATTTTTATATAATAACTAAAGCAATGTAAAACAAGGTGGAAATTACTCCGTTAAGGTAAGGGAAATCAAGAACTGCAAATACAGATTGTGTTTTCTATTTGAAAAGGCGGGCGCCGGATAGTGAATGGTGTTGCGCCGATTAAATCGGTGACTTTCTTCAAACAACTAGGTCAGCGAGTCTTTTATTATAAACATAACTCTAGTAATGACTAACTTTCTTGTCAGTTTTACAGCTAGGTATTTAAACGTAACAATTTTTTTTTTTAATCTGAAGATGAATATTTCTGGATAGAAGTGACGACCTTTCCGAACAACGTTTTATCAGTTGTGACGTAAAATCTTGTAACACGTGCTGATATAAATTACTACAAAAAAAGTAATGGAAAATTTTAGGAAAACTGCCCACCGTTAATATTCTATGCAGTAAAATATATGGTACATTTTTTGTGTTCCATTTGGTATTGGGTGACAAATGTCGAGGTGTCGCGTGCTGGCCATCAAAGCATGTATACACTGCTTAGACCGCGCAAACTACGCTGGCTTGGCCATGTCCGCCGCATGGAAGATGCTTGCATCTCGAAAGATATCTTCTACGGACAACTAGCAGAAGGCAAAAGAACAGTTAGGCGACCGCCGCTGAGGTTCAAAGATGTGTGCACGAGAGACACTGGACATAGATCCAGCAATCTGGGAGGATGAAGCTGTCGATCGCACCCATTGGCTATGCTCTCTATGGCGACACCTCAGATTTGGCGAAACGAAGCTCTCACGGCAAGCAGAAGAAAGGGGAACATGTCGAAAGGAACACCAGGAAAATAAGCAGCTGAGGGCTGTCACCTCAGGGGTGCATACCCATAGTCAGTTATGACTGAAGGGGCTATTATTATTATTACTGGGTAACAACATAGGAAAAATAGTGCGGTTAGTCCAGATAGGTTACATGTAAGGTACACTTTGTCTGTGATTTCATATGGTATATTTAAAACAAATTTTTTTTTTTGTAAACATGCAAAGTACCTCCTTATCCTTTATGTCAAATTGTATGTAATTGAAACTGTATAATTATGTTTTTTTTTTCTGTATTAAATATTAGCCCATGGTTGTTTCTAAGATTCGTACCATTTCGTATGTATGCCTATTGCGATTCGTATTATAATCTGGCATATACATTTTAATGTAATTATTGTCCTGTATATTTTAATTATCAGTACCGGTACCTGGAAAATTATTGTGTTGCATGATGTTAGAAAGACTTAAATTGCATGCTGACGAAAAGATCAGAGAAGAACAAGCGGGTTTCAGGCCGAAACGATCATGTATTGATCAAATATTCACACTAAGAACAGTTATAGAAGAATCATTGGAAATACAATCACCACTTATTATCACCTTCGTTGATTTTCAAAAAGCCTTTGATAGTCTACACCGCCCATCACTGTGGAAGATACTTGCAATCTATGGTTTTCCAACAAAATATGTGAATATAATCAAAGCGCTATATGACAATGCAAGATGTTGTGTTAGAACAAATAAAGGGAATACAGAATGGTTTACAGTAGAAACAGGGGTGAAACAAGGCTGTATTATGTCACCACTACTTTTTGGAATAGCTATTGATTGGGTTATGAGAAACTATACCCACAATGAACAATTAGGTATAAAATGGAAAATTCCTGGGGGACCTGGATTTTGCAGATGATTTAGCATTCTTAAGTTCAACACCCAGACAATCCCAAGAAGCAGTAAATAATCTGTGTCATCTCTCGGTTAAAATAGGTCTCCAAATAAATCCCTCTAAAACTAAAGTTATGAACTTTTCCAACGAGACATTTTATATCATCTTGAACGGGGAAAAACTACAGAAAGTTGAAAGTTTCAATTATTTAGGCAGTAAAATGACTCAGGATGGTAACACAACAAGAGAAATTCATACTAGAATTGCTTTGGCAGCTAGCGCCTTCAGTAGATTATCTAACATTTGGAAATTACGATCATTGAATATACATACCAAGCTTCGTCTGTTTAATTCAAATGTTATCTCAGTGTTAACATACGGCTGTGAGAGTTGGAAAATAACAAAATCATTGGAGAACAAGCTGAATAAATTCGAGAACAAATGTCTTAGAAAACTCATGAACATCAGTTGGAAAGAATTCAAGACTAATCGACAAATAAGAGAAGACTCTAGGCAGAAATATGTCTCCGACTATATAAGGAAAAGACGATGGTCATATATAAAGAAGGAATATAATGTCAAAATGAACAACTATTTCGATGCTTTAGGCAAAATTGACAACGATATCACCACCAAGACAATCGATACTAAATGGGAACAACTGAGAACAGCAATGACAGAAGCAGCTGTAGCGACCACCGGATACCTAGTACATAAAAAGAAAAAATGGATGAGAGAAGATACTTGGGATAAAATACAAGAAAGGAAAACAGCAAAACTTAAACTACTAGCGGCAAGTACACATAATGCAGTTGAATCTTGCAAACTAACTTATAACTTGTTAAATAAAGAAGTGAAGACAAAAACTCGAAGAGATAAAAGACATTTCATCAATGAACTGGCCGTAGAAGCTGAAAATGCTGCAAGAACTGGTAATAGTAGGTGCCTTTATCAAATTACAAAACAACTATGTCACCAGCCTACTGCTATGGAAACACCTGTTAAAGGTAAATTAGGGAATTCAATACCAACAGAAAAAGAACAAATGAAGAGATGGGCTGAGCACTTCATGGAGGTGCTAAACAGACCACCACCAACAGTAACACCTGATTTTAATAATCAAACATCCACAACCACCTTGCCAATAACTTGCGATGAATTCACGCTGGACGAGATCAAACAAGCCGTTAAAAGATTAAAAAATTTTAAAGCTGCTGGAGTTGACGAAATTTCAGGGGAAATGATTAAAGCAGTTAATGACAACAACCTCTTGAGAATTTTAGATATTATAAATGAAGTATGGAGAGAAGAACAACCACCACAACAATGGAAAGACAGTATTATTGTAAAGTTACCGAAGAAAGGTGATCTATCAGACTGTAATAACTGGCGTGGTATATCTCTATTATCAGTGTGACCATGCTTGCCGATTATTGTTGGATGCTTCATCGCGATGTACCACATGCCATTCACCGACGAAAGTCGACTGCAAAGAAATTCAAGCCTACATAACTGTTATACTTCTTGTACGAATGATGTTGTAATACTGTATGCGTTGTTAAAAAACTTCAATTGCATATTTCTAGAGATCCCGACCTGATAGCGAAAAACGGTTTGCAGATTTAAAAACAGCGCATTAAAATTGACCAGAAAAACATAGAAATGTTAGAGAAAGAAAAAAAAAGTTTTTTTTTTTGTTAGTCAGTGTTATCTAACATTTGGAAATTACGATCACTGAATATACAAACCAAGCTTCGTCTGTTTAATTCAAATGTCATCTCAGTGTTAACATACGGTTGTGAAAGTTGGAAAATAACAAAATCATTGGAGAACAAGCTGAATACATTCGAGAACAAATGTCTTAGAAAACTCATGAACATCAGTTGGAAAGAATTCAAGACTAATCGACAAATAAGAGAAGACTCTAGGCAGAAATATGTCTCCGACTATATAAGGAAAAGACGATGGTCATATATCGGTCATGTCCTACGAATGCAAAACAACAGAATACCACTACAGGCGCTCACTTGGGTTCCTGAGGGTAAGAGGAAAAAAGGAAGACCAAAAAGAAACACTTAGAAGAACAATAATAAGAGAAGGAAGAACGTTGGGATTAAATAATGTGCAAGAGCTAAGAGGAGTGGCGTCACAACGAACAATCTGGAGAGCAGATGTCATCACAAGAACAGTTATGCTATGAACCCCTGAAGGAACGCGAAAGAGAGGCCGACCGTAAACAACCTGGCGGAGAACTGTGGAGGCTGAGATGCAAAGAATGAACCAGAGCGGGGGCACTGCACGAAGGATGGCCGCCGACCGAGCAGAGTGGAAGCAGTTTGTTGCTGTCCCACAAGATGCCACCATGCATGATGGCCACTGGCTGCTTTGAGTCGGCGGCTAAGGATCAAAGAAGAAGAGAAGAGGATATTTTAATATATGGTCGCTTTCTTGTTCATGTTCTTTCTTCTCAGTTGCATTTCGGCTCCATATGGGATATAGGCTTTCATTTAGTTCATGGCAAGCATTGACTTTCCGTGCCATTCGTTCAGATTCTTTCCGTGTCTTTTTTATCCTTATGTCTGCCTTCGGGTCTTTTTTAAGCGGTCTCGCACCCCTATAAAGCATCTTAAGAAGCCTCGCATCCCCTTAAAGCATCTTAAGAAGCCTCGCATCCCCTTAAAGCATCTTAAGAAGCCTCGCATCCCCTTAAAGCATCTTAAGAAGCCTCGCATCCCCTTAAAGCATCTTAAGAAGCGTCGCTCCCCTTTATCTTGTAACTCGTTAAATATGCTAGAAATGCCTAAAAGATATACAAGTTTATTGTGAGAAAATGTTTTGTTACGGAATGTAACTAAGGTTCGGTATCTAATTCACATTATTAGTATTCTATTTTGCACAAATACATTTGAGTTCTGTGTATTATGTAATGTTCTAAAATATCTGGCATGTCTCGCCCCCCGGAATGTGAGACTCGCACCCCTGCATGCACCGCGGGTTAAGAATCACTGCTGTAGTAGTACCATTATATTCATTGGTCCGCTTCTAAACGTCTGCAACAACTTCATTGTCGTTATTGTTGTTGCCTGCTCACAGACAATTCAGTATTAACTCTTGACATTTGAGTTAGCAAATCTTCATTTTTGCTTTAAACACATATCTATTTATTTCCATCTATTTCACAGCGTTTTGTAAACCTCTTTTGCCTTCTTTTTTTTTTCTCCCGGTTTTTGTTTCATTTCATGTCAGCTTGAGTGGTTTATACTATCCTAGTAGTGTTATCTATACTAGCTGTTGTATAGAAATGTTTGTTCAAGTTGTGTGATCCTAAACCCGTCAAGTTCCTGCAGAACTTGAATAACAGAGTAAACACTACTGCTGCCGTATACATATAGTAAGATATACCTAATATAAGATTATGCATCTGGCAACCACGTCATGTAACACAAACTGCCATTTAATTGCATCAATTTTATTTTTTTTAAACTCATCTCCACTAGTTTTTCTAGAGTCTCAGCTTTTCCTTTTCAAGTCATGATTGAACATGTACGATGCATTGACTTCGGTTCACTGCCGAACTTCATCTCATTCCTTCTTCGTGTTGCATGCCTGGTGGCACTGTGTATCTTCACAACTTCCTGTCTTTAGAACTATTTATCAATTCTTTTGTTGACTTCTTTCCTTGCCGTGATGCCGAATAGGCCATTATTTTCTCCCTTTGTCGTTCTGTCTCTTTTTCATTCACTCTTCCCTGTTGTCTCGATGTATTCCAGCTTGCTTCTTGTCATAACAAGCCCAAAACAGTAGGTGAATGACTATCAGAATGCACAGATGTCTTGGATTTCCTTCAAAATAATTATTTTATCAAGATTATCCTTAACGTTTGCACGGAGCAATGACTACAACCCATAAAAGCCAGATCCAAACCTCAGAAATGAGGTATCTGAGGAAGGTGGTTGAAGTAACAAGAAGAGACATGGTCCGAAACCAGACGAAATGTCAAGGCGTAAAATCCCACCCCCTGCAGACCCAAGTAGAACAGTCCCAACTGAGATGGTTTGGCCATGTCTGCAGAATGGGAGAAGATTGGCTACCACGACAAGCATGGGAAACAAAGAGCCAGGGATCCAGACGACCCAGAGTCCGCTGGGAGGACAACATTAGACAATCATTGAAGGACCGAGGACTAGAAGGGAACCAGGCCAGGAGGAAGACAGCTCTCTCTTCCAAACCTCTACACCTAACGGTAGAAGGGGAACGACTAAGTAAGTAAGTTTGCACGGGTAGGGTTCCTTGGAATTTGGGAAAAAAATATTGTCACAGTTATAAGTTTTGATAAATGTGGGATTAGGAACATTGACATGGGCCAGAGCTATCTTTTGTCATCATCAACATATTTAATTATTACACACCAACAGCATCAACATTTGTATTAGCACTCATGCCTGTCTTGTGTTTTGTCCACAGCATTCTTTTCGCCGACATCTGCGGCTTCACGGCCCTGTCATCCACATGCACGGCGCAGGAGCTGGTCCAGCTACTCAACGAGCTATATGCGAGGTTTGACTCCCTGGCCTCAGAGAACCACTGTCTGCGGATCAAGCTACTGGGCGACTGTTACTACTGCGTCAGTGGCATGCCAGAACCCAGACGGGACCATGCTCACTGTGCTGTTGAGATGGGCTTGGACATGGTGGAGGCTATTGCGTAAGAGATAGACTGACAGACATACAGAAAACAGACATAAAAGCGGGCGGACGGATGAGTGCATGAATGTGGGTTTTGGATGGTTGATTAGTCTGCGATCGAACAAAAAGCGCGCTCTCACACCCTGTCGGTCGCACTCTAACGAGCGGGAATAAAAGTTAGTTTCACAACACGGAAGACTTTCCCGCTCACTTAACATCGCGTATTGACAAAATTTGTTCAAATTGGTTCTTCTGTCAGACGGCTGAGATTTCTGTACATCTATGAAGTTGTCTGGAAACGGAACAGGCCTCAGCTGTTAAACTTTTTCTCCATGTGTTACTTCTTAGGTTTTTTTTTTCGTTTTATACAGTTATGTTCACTTCAACAAAGAGTACTTATTAGATTTTCTCCCTGTATTAGGTGTACCACATTCAATTTATTTTTTATTCCATCTTGTTTTATAATGTCTGCTCGTGCTTCTTTCTTATGTTTATCATTTCTTCGCGTGGTCTTCCGCCGTTATTTTTCTAATTTCTTCATGTAGCTTTTCCATTTGTTTGTTTGTTTTTTTTTGTTGTTGTTGGTTTCATTTCTTCGCATGGCTTTTTGTTTTCGGAGACTGACGACTGTGTCTATACACGTGGAATGTTTTACTACACGTTGCAGTATTACTGGATGGCTGTGGTTACCCCCCCCCCCCCCCTTTCCTTTCTCTCTCATATCGCCCAGCCCCCTTTCTTAAAGTAAGAATATCAGGTACTGATTTTATTTTATTTTCGGTAACTTCTTTGCATGTTTATTGAATCTTCTTACATCTGTCAAATCAACTTGCCCGTCTTGATTTCGCTGTTGATGTCTGTATATATGTTTATCACTATTCAACATTTACTGTGTTTTTCTCTCTCTCTCTCTCTCTCTCTCTCTCTCTCTCTCTCTCTCTCTCTCTCTCTCTCTCTCTCTCTCTCTCTGCCCCCCCCCCCCCCCCCCCTTGCACCCCCCCCCAAGATTGTCAGGATTACCTCCCCTGCTGTGCAGTAGTGGTCCAACAATGGCCAAAACTCGAGAGTATCTAAACTGGGTCGTCAAAGGTGTTTACCTTTGCACAAGATTACTCTTGGCAGAACGAACGAACGAACGAACGAACTTTATTTTCAAAGGGTTAAGAATATGTAGATAGAAGTGTAATGACGCTTCTATCCGAAAGGCGCATTTTACAAGATAATTCAGAAGTCAAGAACCATGCGGCATAGCGCTGAGCAATGGTTAACTTATATCTGTCCGTCGCCTTTTGTGAAGGATTTAAGCAATGGGTTTTAGCCCTTCCAAGCCCCCAGCTGAATTAATTCAGCGAATTTACTCTTATAATGGTATAGCTCTGTTTAGAGGTAAATATATGTCTAGGTATATATATATATATATATATATATATATATATATATATATATATATATATATATATATATACTATATAATAATATATATACATATATATATATATATATATATATATATATATATATATATATATATATATATATATATATATATATATATATATATATATATATATATAAAATATTCTGGCTCATACGTTTGCTTTCATACAAATTAAAAAAACTGAAGCGACTATGATTGTTTAGTTTTAAAACAACACGTAACAATTTTAATAATGAATTAGTCTTTAACGGTTAAAATAAATATGGAAAGATTGGTGAAATTTTGCTTTAAATATAAGTTTTCGTCACTGAGATATAGGTGAGGATTTATCAAAGTGTCCGTTGCTTTCGCCTATTTTACACGAAACTTAACTCTAGGTTAGTCCTATCCCGTGGTTTCCGTCACTTCTTTTTGGTGATGAGTGCACTTCTCCACATACTAGCGGCGTCGTAACGTTAGTACTTTAAACCGTCTGATGCTTGTAACCACGTACCTTTAGAAAAAATAGAAAGACAAATGCCTCTGCTAAGTACACTGAGTTGGAAGTTTAATAAGCGCATCCTCTCGCTGTCCACCCACCAATGTTAATCTCTCAGAAGAATTAAATTTTTGAGTATACACAGTGTAACTCAGGAAAGTTGAATAGAAATCACCACTGTTCCTCTGAGTATTAACTGAGAAAATGTGTCTGGACAGCGCGAATAATGATTTGTGCCTGAACTAACTAACATTAACAAGTTACATATATCTCACAAAATGATATGCTACACTTGAGGCACCTGTGATGTAATCATCACTCATCACTGCTCCAGTCGGAGTCTGGGGTCACCTCTGCTGTCGGGTTTTCCGCACGACTAGCCAGAAACAATCACCAGCGCTTGCTGTAGTGGTTTATGAATATACTATTTTCGTATGTTGAGGTTGCCAGCCTCATATATAACCATTTAGCAAGAAAACTTGTTAAATTCACATTTGTAAAATAAATGTTCACAGCTTACCCCAAATTGGGTTATACACAATCTCCTTGCACAGGTTTTGGATGGACACGAGCAATTTCGGTGCAAATGCTCTCGAATCAAGTTCGTCTGAGAAATTTTGAATCCCTTCGTATGACGAGTGTTGTGATACACTTGGCCTGGGAAACTAGTAATTCCTGTTCTACGGGTGTTCTGCGATACACTTGGTCTGGGAAAGTTTCTCTGATGACGGGTGATCTAATTCCTAGGTTTCCAGTCATGATATTTAAAGTCCTGGTCCTCAAGTTTTCAGTCTCTGTATTTATAAAGGTGGAGCCTACTTTTTAAGGTTTTAAGTTTCCCAAATACTTCGATCTGTCACTTATAGGTATGGAATTCAAGGTCCGGTCCTTCTCTTTCTGGCTTTTTGGGAGTTGCTCTTTTGAAGTTGCGAAGCTGTCTGTGTCGTCTCTGAGTTCGCTAGATTTTATTTTCAGTTTCCAGTTCAAATCACAGATTGTACTTTCCGGCAAACTTGCCAATGAGATTCATTGTATATTCCGGCTCTCACTTCAATCCAATCGTAACTGTCTTTTTTCTCTTGTTGATGTGATCACTGGCCCAAGACAGTATACATGTTGTTAGATGTGTAGTGCGAGCGTATGATGAATTGAGTGTGGGTGCGAATGAAGACGCGAATGTGTTTAGGCTCGTATAGATGTAGATCCTGCAACCCATACTCTCACATGCAGTAATCAAGGATGCTTTGACACTGCAGGCATGTTTCAAGACATTTATTGACGGGAACACACATAATATCAACAGGAACAGTCAGTGTAACAAGGTCATGCTGACCTGACATCGATAGGTATACATTTGGCATTCAAAAAGGTAAACATCAGAATAGACGTGCATGGTCAATAGCAAAGTTCTTCAATAATGACAGTTCGTAGCGTCGCCCTTGGCGTCTCTGACTAAACGCGTCAGATGCCTTAGTCACTTGGACACATAGGTGCAACTTGGCACTCCCCGCCAATTGCACATATCAGGCTGTAGTATAACAGCCGAAAGCACAGGCCTCGTTCTGACGTCGGCCGTGTACTTCTGTTAAATAGGTTATCATCAACCCTGCAGTAATACTTATTGTAGATAGAACTTCCGCCAATCTGCGGCTCCCACAATATATCTTCGTCACTGGATTTCTGGACAATATAAGACTAACAGTCTTGGATGGCTACCTCGAGCACAAATATATAAGTTCTGAAATGGCGGATCAGTGAGCTGCTGTTCACCCTAGGTAATCCTTTACATGTTCTGCCACCGAAAAGCGTAATAATGCATAAAGGTCGGTATTACCTGGAAAATGAATCCTCAGAACTAAACAAGGAATTCTGTCGTCATCCCGACGCACAGAGATTCACTGGGGAAAACTGCCATAGCAGTTACTTCGAAGATTCTCCCCGAAAAACAATGGACTCTTGGTCCCTTCAGAAAAACAGGACCTCCCGGCTTCCCGGAAGTATATCTCACTCCCGCTTAAAAAACCTTCCCATAGGCCCACGCCGAACTGTCAACCTCTGACCCTAAAGGTCAAACACAATGAATGAATAAACAAGGGAAGACAACCCCTAATCAACCTGACATCGCAGGTAAAGACACAATTATTCTTATGATACAAACATAAGCAAATAACTTGACAGATGACTCCGTCGAAAATGACAGCAACATTACTACCACCCCCCTGTAAAAAAAAAAAATGCAATTTTTTTTTTTTTAATATGTTCATGAGCAAGATAGCACCAGTATCACTTCTGTGCTCATGCAAACAATGAACCTAATATCAGGTACAATAGAAGAGGGTACAAATCATCTCCCAACATAGGAGAAAATATTTCCTTTAAGCCAAACAAACTAAGGGATACCATTCAAGAAACCTAAGTTGCTGGCAATACCAATCATATATCAAACATTACTAAATAATATAACCATAGCAATATACAAATGTCAATGCTATTTTAGCAACATATCACTGATGGATGGACAAAATGAAATTTGTTAAATTATCTAAACATCATCCAAATACATTTGTATTACAACATATTATGATGATATTAAGGACAGACCTAAGTCTGAAAATATATCAGGAAAAACTAGGACACAAGATTTAACTGGAATCATGTGGGCATCTAGACAATATGTCCGCCATCACATTATCCGAACCACGGATAGCTCGCACCGTGAAATGGAAAGGCTGAAGAGCAATAGCATAACGAGTAGATCTCGAGCTCTTCAAATCCTTACTTTGCATAGCCGTAAGAGCTTTTTGGTCGGTTTCCATAAAGAAATGCGCGCCCAGAAGGAACCTTTGTAGCTTAAGAATGGACCAAACCATAGCCAACAATTCACGGTCCAAAACCGAGTAATTCCTTTCTGCCGCATTCAGCTTCCTAGAAATATACATTACAGGATGCAGAGTTCCTGAATATTCCTGCATTAGTGCCGCTCCAATGCCAGTGGAAGAGGCATCACTACGAAGGACAAAAGTCTTATCAATCGTCGGTAGTCTTAAGATAGGATGAGATGAGAACAAATTCTTAACCTGATCCAATGAAGATTGGCATTCTTGGGACCAACGCACCATATTAGGAGAACCTTTTTTCAATAACGTTGAAAGTGGTGCCATAATGGAGGACAGATTCTCAATGAATCTTCCATAGAATTGTATCAATCCCAAGAGACTACGCACTTGCTTTTTTTTTGTCTTCGGAACCGAGATATTTAATATCTTTGAAATGTTTTGGTCCTCTGTCTTCAACAGACCATGACCAACTCGATGACCTAGGAAGGAAATTTCACTAAACCCAACAAAAGCTTTAGAGGGTTTAGCAGTCAAACTATGCTCACGTAGAGTAGATAGCAATTCCTTTAGACCCACATA
Organism: Oreohelix idahoensis; assembly: GCA_024509875.1. Taxonomy (NCBI): domain Eukaryota; kingdom Metazoa; phylum Mollusca; class Gastropoda; order Stylommatophora; family Oreohelicidae; genus Oreohelix; species Oreohelix idahoensis. The sequence continues at coordinate 749,090 of JAMPIV010001772.1, read as the reverse complement.
GTGTTCTTCCCAAGTATCGCTGAAAAGACAGATGTCGTCTAAATATGCAATGACATCTGCACGATCTGATAGAATTCGTCGCATCATGCGTACGAAAGTCGCTGGGGCGTTCATAAGCCCAAAAGGCATAAAATTCCATTGAAACAGACCCCTAGGTGTCGAAAAAGCAGTGAGAGGTTTGGCGTGTTCCGTCAGTGGGACTTGCCAATAACCTTTCGACAAGTCTAGTTTAGTAAAGAATTTAGCTTTAGAAAGTCTAATAAGTAGATCATCTAATAACGGCATAGGTTCAGCATCGAACTTCGTAACTTGATTTAATTTGCGATAATCAACGCAAAGACGTATGTTATTGTCTTTCTTTCGAACAATAACTATTGACGAAGAATAAGCTGAAGTGGATGGTTCAATTATTTGTAGTTGAATCATTTCATCCAATTCTTTCTCGACTTGTGCTTGAAAATGAATAGGTATTGGGTATGGTCTTACTCTGATCGGATTACGATCAGTAAGTATGATGTCATGTTCTATGACATCTGTGTGTCCAGGAATGTCGGTAAGGACATCCTGATATGATTGTAACGTAGAGGATACTTGACGTTGTTCCTCAAAAGACAAGTTGGAAGAGACTGTAACGTCTCTCCACGATTCCGTTGAAGTAAGTGGAATCGTAGGAAGAGGTAAGTTCACGTCAGAAAAAATAGTTTCCTCATCCTGTATAACAGACAGGGATGAGATGTGACCATGTTGGACTGGAGAGTCGTCCGTCGCCTGGAAAATAGGCTGTAAATAGTCTGGACGTTCAATAAACTCTGTTAGCATATTTATATGGAAGGTTTTATGCCTTCCATCCACATCGACAATATAGTCGACATCAGAAATTTTCGAGACTATAGTGTATGGACCCTTCCAAGAAATGAGAAGTCTATTCTCTCTTGAGGGCAGTAAGACATATGCTTTGTCTCCAGGACAAAGTTGACGTAGGCGTCTTTTCTTATTAGCAAATCGCCTAGCTTTTTCTTTCGCAAATTCGGAAGATGAAGTTGCTAACCTGCACGATTCGATAATCTTTTCTCTAAGAGCTATAACATATTCATATGACGATTGTGTATCATCGTCAATATTATCGGAAGTTATCAAATCGTGTAACAAGGACATCGGCCCGCGCGGTTGCGCGCCAAAGACAAGTTCGAAAGGAGAAAACCCTGTATGCTCGTTGGGAACCTCTCTATAGGCAAAGAGGACTGCAGGTAAAACCCTGTCCCAATCTTCAGGATGATCCTCCGTTATCTTGCCAAGTAAGTTCTTTAGTGTCCTGTTAAGACGTTCTACCAATCCATTGGACATTGGATGATAAATACTACTGAGAGACCTTTTAATGTCTAGCGTAGCCATTACCTGAGACATAACGTCCGAAATTAACTGAGTGCCGTGATCCGACAGTATTTCTCCGGGGAATCCCAGACGAGAAAATACGAGCCAAAGAGCATCAGCGATATCGACAGTTGATATGCTCTTCAGAGGAATAGCCTCTGGCCAACGCGTGCACATGTCCACGCAAGTGAGGATAAATTGGTGTCCTCTGGCTGACTTAATTTTGAACGGACCCCTAGACTTGACCTCTTGACAAATTTTGCAAGATCGGCAATAAATTCGGATGTCTTTATTCACGAATGGCCAAAAAAAAGACGCAAGGACTCTAGTTTTAGTTCTGGAAAAACCCATGTGTCCAGCACACTGAGAATCGTGTGCATGCCGAAGAATTAAGGCTCTCATACACTTAGGCACAAGAATTTGCGAGTGCATAGACTTGTCCGAGTGTTGTACCATTCGTACCAATATACCATTCTTCATAGTAATATACGATTTGTGATTCGTATTTTGATTGGGATCCCCTTTCTTTGCAAGAAGGAAGTATTTCTTCAAAGAAGGATCCTCTTCTTGACGTTTAACAAACGAGTCATGGGAAATCACCAAGTGCTCGTCTTGGCTATCAACTTCATTACTATTATCAGATGAAGTTGGGGGATTAAGAGCTTGAGCTCTTGTCACCACTGCATTGACCGTTTGAATGTTTTTTTCTTCCCAACTAGAAATTTGTTGCGGGGTGCATTCCTTAACCCCATGAATACGACCGATTATAAGATCCGCAATAGGATTAGGAAGAAGACATGCATGGACATCTCCTGTGAAGAAAGGAGTGTCAATCCTAATAATAGCAGTAGGATAGCTTTCCATAGTACCACCAAATGTAACACATTTGATTGTTTTTCCAGTGGCACAGCAAGGATCTATCAGAGACTCCTTAACCCCGACGGTAGTACATCCCGAATCGAAAAGTACTGAGACTAGCCTATCATTTATTAGACCTTTATCTAAGATGAGAGATCCTCTCCCATCATGCGCAACTGTAGCAGGTAGAGCAGGAAGAGGGTGACCACAACTTAGCGTAGATACAGTTGATGAGTCAAACAATGTTAAGCATTGGGGGCATTCAGTTGCTCTCCCAAAAATCGAAAGCACAACCAGTGATAGCCCTAGAGTTACCACTATCATTTACTGTATTACAGGCTCCATCAAACTCTTGTTGCGCAGAGTTTGCCTGTTGGTAAGGTCTTTTCTTGTTAAACCTAGGTCTACCTCGATTATCATTTTCCCCTATAATTATTTCGACTATCATTTCCCCTGTAATTATTTTCGACTATCATTTCCCCTATTGTCAATCATCATTGTAATCATCATTCCGGTTTGAATCCCGGTTTCTAAATTCACCATCGTCATAATCTTGACGTCGAGAATGATTACCTCGAAAATTTGAATAGTTATTATTTGGATAGCCTTTGCGAAAGTGTCTCAAATTATTACCACTAAAATTACGAGAACTACCATCTTGTCTCCACTGCATAGACGAAGAACCATCATGTGTTGGATTATTCCGCTTCTGAGTGTAATTTTGATTACTTCCCCTATTCCAATTTTGTTGAGCACCCTGAAATTTTTTTTTGAAATTAGGGCCATATGGTGTTGCCGAAGCAGCTGGCAACCCTTCTTTCACTTTAGAATTGCTAACTGTAGCATGGGGATGTGCTGTGGCATACTGACAACAGTATTCCTCCATTTCTTTTAAGTTTTTAGGCTTACGCTCATGAAGGAATGCAAGAAAAGAATCATTAACAGATGACAAAACCTTATCTCGCAATAATAAGTCCATTAGACCTTCATATGTTTTCTCAATCTGAGACAACTCAACCCATCGTGTAAATGTACGACGTATCTTTGTAACAAAATCAGAGAAATCTACTCCATTTTCTGGCAACATTGTCCTAAAACGAAGACGATAGTCTTCTTGTTTTAGTTGATATTTTTTTAGTAATGCTGCCCTGACAACATCATAATTAGTCCTCTCATGTTCGTCTATTGTCATAAGAGTAGTCACTGTGTCACCTGTAAAAAATGGCATCAGTTGTTCAACATATTTTTTCCTTTTTTATGTTATGCGTATCGCACAAAAATTGGAATCTATCTAGATAATCTGCTACGTCATCCTTTAAAGGATTGAAATGAGGCAATTTAATCCTACTAACAAACTCCCTTGTCGTACTCGAAGTTGTTTGCTGAGCACCCATACTCGCCAATTTCAATTTCTCTAACTCCAAAGTTGCGAGTTTTTCATCAAGTTCCATCTTCTGTTTTCTTTCCTCATGTTCCATTTTTTCTGATTTCAGCCTCAGCTTTCCTCTCCTCTGCAGCAGCTTGAGCTTTCTAATCTCTCTGTTCTTCGCAGCAGCTTCTTTGTCTAATCTCTTCTGTTCCGCTTCTTTGTCTAATCTCTTTTGTTCAGCTTCAAATCTCCTTTCCTCCACCTGCATCTGCAATTTCTTTTGTTCAGCAGCAATATTAGCTTCTCTGTCTAGCCTTTTTTGTTCCGCCGCAGCTTCTCTTTCTAATCTTTTCTCTTCAGCCTGAGCTTTTTTCTCTTCTGCAGCTAATGCTTTGTCATACTGAGCAACAGCCCATTGTTCTAACTGTTGACCAGTCTTATCAAGGGCTCTCCCTTGTGTAATAAAGTAGTCCAATGTAGACATCTTGTCTACTGAGATCAGTAACTTGCAGAAGCAAATATATTAAATTATCCCACTTTAATGGGAGACAAGTCTGAAATGATAGACTTGTATACTCACTTCACTTTCTTTCACACTCTTAGTCTTGTTTATAATGTACCCAAAAAATCACCTGAGTACCTGTGGAAAAAAAATTCCCTTATATCCCACTCACTATGGGCACAAGTCTTTTTTATAAAGAACTTGAATATGTATTTCACTTTGTCTCAATCTTTGTAGATAACAAGTCTTTTATCAAAGAACTTGTATAAATATCTTATATAATATTATTTAACAAACTCTATATGAAGAGTCTACCTTATCAATAATATCAAAACATGACCAAGTATGTGTATGTAGACTGTGCATGACAGTAATGTAGTACAACCAAAAAAAAAAAATACAAAGACAAAAATACAAAACAATACAAATGGCAACACTGTTTTAACCAAAAATGTGTAGAGAAATACACAAGAAAGGAGAGACCTACAGAATACAAACAAAACAAATCGACAATCAAAACTGAAAAACAGACAAAATATTACAAAAACAACGTTAAGTACAATTACATCACAGCTAACATCAATAGCGACCAATTGTTACTAGCAAATTTCCAAATTAAGAAAATTTGCACCTACAGAACGCTTACAGTAAGCCTCGATCAAGTGGCATATTTACCGTAAGACCCACCAACCGAAAAAACCCGCAGAAAAATACACCAAAAACAGTAGAAGTAACATAAACATATAGCAATCAATTTCAATGTGTTGCAGAACAAGTTCAGTCACAGCTGAAACTAAAATAAATTCCTTGCTCCTTGCGAACACAGAAACGAAATGTCAAACGCGCACTGAACGTCAAATCCACTGTAACATAAAGTGGTATTCACGAACCAAAGTTACTATGACCTTCTCAAATTAGGGCTTGCACATTGAATGTTTACTATTTCCACGTACTGTTTTTGACACTTTGACCTCCAACAATGTAAGCTTGAATGCTCTGACCTAGAAAAGTCTTTTGTTGAATGAAACGTGTAACAACCAGCAGTACTGTTTACAATAGGAACCCGGCCTTCTATGCAGTTTATGGTCCACGTACGTCACAAATGCCTAGATGTTTTTACTTCAGTTACATGTTTGTATGGTTTAATCCCCCAAAATAGGGATGTTATAAATATTTATAGGGGACTTAGGGTACTGACTGAGATCATCTGTGAAGTTATCTATATCTATTAAGAGTAGTGTATTATAGATAACCTTACTTGCTACCACATATCTATATATCTCAGTCAGAATTATTCTGGAATAGTGTGATGACTACGTTATGTGTCTAGGGTATGAGTATGATGAAGTGTAAGTCACAACAACAGACAGATAAACAATTTAATTTAATCCACCACACTTGACAACACTGTGACACTCACATACATATAACACTCTATGAGAATATCTTAAAGGAGTCACTGATAACTTTTCAAATAACAATATGTATTCATTTCTGGCATGAATGAATATGTGTCCTGATTCAACTACAAGGGAACCAGGAATCACAATCAATTTTAATTACAAGTATATGTACAGACTTTATCAATATGAATATTGTAGTGACATATATTATTAAAAAATATCCTATGTGTGTCAGTTGTGTAGTAGTAATATGAGGTAATACTGGTTTTGTTTTTGTTCAAGCTCTGTTGGTATTTGTCATCATGACTTCAATAGTTTGTCTTTAGGGACTAGTATTGGAGATGTTCTCAGTTCCTGATATTAAGACAATTAAATTCCCCTCTTAATGTTATTTGTACAAAGTCATTTCAAGATGAGGGGACATAATGTTGAGCTCAGCTGGCCAAATCAGCTTATCTTGCGTGATGGCGGCAGGAAAGGACTCCTCTGCTCGAATTCTCCTCTGGGCTCTGGAGACACCTCACTGATAGCTAAATGGACCAAGGAGTATGCTGTCCGACTCTGGATTCAGCAAAGCTCTGACCAGGTGCTGCTCAGTACCATCAAGACCACGGTCCCTGAAATCAAGAAGGATGTACCTTCTACTTCATAACTAACTTATACTCTCTTTTTACACTGATCACAATACATCACAAACATTGAGTTCAGAGCGTTAGGCCAACTGTCAGCTTCATTTGAAATACTTTATACCAGTATTTACCTCCTTAATGGTTACTACGCCTCTGCACTTCCAGCATTATTTCTTTCTAGTCAATCATCCAGGTGTCAGTGTACTATTTGGCCATTCCATGCCGTTTTACTTTCCTCCGACACCCTCTGTTCAGGCTGGAGCATTATAGGCTTTATCTCCTGTTTGCCACTGAACTACACATATATATACAGGCATAAATTAACAATTCACATTCAATTTTCATTAAAAGATATCAAATGGTTCAAGCTTACCACAATTCATACGAATAACACAGATACGTTGATTAGCAATGAATTCTGGCACAAACTGGCACAAATTCCCATCTGCTTATCTTCCAGGCTTTTATTTAGCCAAATATAAGCTGGCTTCAACGCACTGATGCTTTATCAATCTTATTTAAACAAGTGGTTTCGAACTAACGCTCCCAAGTGTGTATATCAGCGAGTCTGGCCAATGAGGCCCCGTTTCGACAAGTGTTTGAAAAAATGTTACCCCTCCCCGTCTCCCTAACAACGAAAGATAGTATTTATAGCCCGACCAATCGTGGTTAGTCTTTCATTTGTTGCGCTCCAATCAATTTGGAGTTTACATGGTAGGCTATTTCTGTAACGTAAGGTTTTTTCAAACACGTTATAAAAAAAATTTTATGAGCAGAAATGATTTTATGCTGTCAGGCATCCCCACTATTTTATTTTGGGTATAATTTATTAATTCCTGGACTATTTGCGTAACGTTTTACATATTATTTGTCAGCAAGCCCTAAGGAACCCAAAAATACAAATTTAAAGGAGCTACGTGGCTGCGTTCAAAATATGCAATTTCTTCTACCTCCTGTTTCGAAGATGTGCTGTCTGGGTACTGTTATGTTTTCAACCGTAAACCCATCTAATGTTATCTTTTCTCATAAGAGTTTTTTATGATTTATAAACCTAACTCTGGGAAAGGGTAGTGTATTTTATCACTGTCCGTCTGAAAAAAAATTAGTGCAAACGGACGTAGACTTACACGCGTGATGGCAGCATTGTGTTGAACATCGCGCGACGCGTGTTGCATGCGTTTTCCTGATTTCTGCCTCTCCCTTCTCTATCCTTTTCCTTTTGAGTCCATCTGTTCGTTCGTTTTTGGTAACGTAATATAAATTAAAGTTTTGTTAGGATTAATTTAGGTCATTACGCAGGGCCGTTCTCAACATGTTTTTCTTAGAAATGCAGCACACGTTTCATTGAAGAAGGCGGGTAATAATACAGTAAGCTTTTATATCAACGTGAAAGCGTTACAATTTGCAGACGAGCAGAAAACAAGGGGGATTTCGAGTACATTCTTTGTGACAGCACTGTCATTTTACCATTGCTCTTCTCTTTATTAATTTTATTTGTTAGGCTTCATATTTACCTAATAATTTATCCACGTAGCAAATGCCTAGTAGTTCACTTCAGTACTTGTCTTGTTATGCTTTATGTAGCAATATAATATAAATGCTAGTACTGTTTATTTGGGTCAACCGTTGATGACCTATTTCTGTCCTGTTGTAGCCAAAACTTGCAAGTGTAGAATTAGCGCTGTGTGTTACGGCTGTCCCGTGTGTAGCTTAGACCCACAGATCAGAAGTGTAATGTGTACTTGTCCTTCTTGTCACTTTCTCGACAAAACTGGAGACATCATACATGTAACAGCCAACCAGGAATGTAAATTTCTGGATCCATAAATGTCAACAATAATGTCAAATGCTCGCTCTGTTCTTTTTAAACCCACAGGTCTGGTCCATCAGAAATGTAAGTTTCTAGGCCACATTGGCGACAAGAAATGTATCATAAGAGCCCACGTAACTGGTCCACCAGAAATGTAACTGTCTTTTTTCTCTTGTTGATGTGATCACTGGCCCAAGACAGTATACATGTTGTTAGATGTGTAGTGCGAGCGTATGATGAATTGAGTGTGGGTGCGAATGAAGACGCGAATGTGTTTAGGCTCGTATAGATGTAGATCCTGCAACCCATACTCTCACATGCAGTAATCAAGGATGCTTTGACACTGCAGGCATGTTTCAAGACATTTATTGACGGGAACACACATAATATCAACAGGAACAGTCAGTGTAACAAGGTCATGCTGACCTGACATCGATAGGTATACATTTGGCATTCAACAAGGTAAACATCAGAATAGACGTGCATGGTCAATAGCAAAGTTCTTCAATAATGACAGTTCGTAGCGTCGCCCTTGGCGTCTCTGACTAAACGCGTCAGATGCCTTAGTCACTTGGACACATAGGTGCAACTTGGCACTCCCCGCCAATTGCACATATCAGGCTGTAGTATAATAGCCGAAAGCACAGGCCTCGTTCTGACGTCGGCCGTGTACTTCTGTTAAATAGGTTATCATCAACCCTGCAGTAATACTTATTGTAGATATGAAGTTCCGCCAATCTGCGGCTCCCACAATATATCTTCGTCACTGGATTTCTGGACAATATAAGACTAACAGTCTTGGATGGCTACCTCGAGCACAAATATATAAGTTCTGAAATGGCGGATCAGTGAGCTGCTGTTCACCCTAGGTAATCCTTTACATGTTCTGCCACCGAAAAGCGTAATAATGCATAAAGGTCGGTAAAGCCAAAATGTAAGAGATAAAGATAGTCCCATAGCAGATACTTCCGTAGGGGAGTGGAGTGTTAGAGACTTCACCATACTAGATTCAGCCTAGAGCAAAATAATGAATGAAAGGGCAAACAATTGCCATATAATAAGCGGTCGGAGACAAAAAATGAAGAAGAAATGATACTGCCGGAGGGCTGAAGGTGTGAGAGATCACACAAAAGAGCATGTTCAGACGTTCTGTGACAAAGATAACACATTACATCTTTCTGTATCTAACAAATCGTCGCAGGCAGAAAAATAAATCTTCTCATATTTATAACAACTTCACAAACTTGTAAATGAAATCTTCTAACATGTATTAAGCCTTCCCAAAATTATATCTTCCCGTATTTATAACAATTTCACAAACATATAAATGAAATCTTCGTACACGAATCAAATCTGCCAAAATATAAATCTTCCCACATTTATCAAATCTACTGTGTGTTAAATGTAAAGGGAAGATGGAACATTTAATTGATGTTTACAAAATATTTATGATTATAATCAGTGCAGTGTAATATGAGTAGCATTTACAAATATAGAACTGTAGAGTCATCGTTACTAATGAAGACTGAAATTATATTGATCGTCGGAATAAGCTATGCAAATAAGTTAATGTTAAGTTCAAACATTCACACATGGAATAACGAGGGACTGTCTGTCAACTTATCTTGCAGTATCTGTCTTCTTCTTTTTTTAAATCTTACTCTTGCCTCTCGGGGCAATGTTACAGAGTTCGAGGTTTAAAACTTGGTAGCTTATGCTCCAGTCTATCCAGTTTTAAATGGGCAACTGACTCTGCTGTTGAGTTTAGGAAGACAGAGGCAGCGAGTAAGGAAATGGGTAACCCCACCTCATACAGCTGTACCTAGTGTAATGAAGTCTCTAACACTTCACTCCCCTAACGTAGTATCTGTTGTGAGACTGCCTTTACCTTTTTATTCTATTCTTGCGGTGCCTCTTCGTCCATTCCAGAGCTGTGGAGTCGGGAGTCGGAATCGTGGAGTCGGTCATTTTTTTAGTGGAATCTGAGTCGGTAAAAATGTCCGAACTCCATGTGACACCAACATCATGCCTTACTTTCACGGTCAAGGATTTACTGAAATATTATTTCTAAATTGTGGAATGCTGTTATTGTGTAGTTTTGTTTTGTCTTGGATCATTATGTTCTTAATCTCTGGTGCGTTTTCTTTAGCTGTCAGTGTGCCTTATTTGAATGTGTGTGCGTGCGTGCGATTTACGTTGTTCCATTTAAATAAAAGAATAAATGCAGAAAAACTATAACGAATACATCTCAGCAAATTAAGACTCGTACATATCTGTGATAGCAACGTAGTCAAAGCTGAAGGAACAGACGGTTTTGTCATAATCAGGATAGAAAAGGAAAAAGGATGGCTTTCGTTAGACATTTATTGAAATTTTATTGAGACCACGCAAAATAATGCCCAAATCAGATGTCAGATTAACCTAATTCTGTGGCTCCGACACATGAAGGATAAACAGTTAAATACACCAGACCACAAGGTCTCATATTAGGGCATGTGCTCTAATATAACCGACTGTCCTTGTGTCTAGATTAAATGGTGAGCGCATCGTCAAAACGAGACAGCACTAATTAAAAAACAATAAAAAAGCATCGAGCATAACACACACACACAAACAATGGTATGACAGGATCACCGCTGTGAAATTCATGAAAAGAACCAAATACCATTGTAATATAATCCGAGGAAAAGACTGGGATGGACATAACACATATGCAGGAAGGCTTCTCTTAGGATAGGGGTGTCAAACACGCGGCCCTCGGGTAGCATGCGGCCCGATTTAGGTTTTAGTGCGACTCGCTCCATTGCCCTGCCAAGCAGTTTGGCTCGGGAAAATATGGGTAACGATTATACTCGTTTATTCTGGAAACTAGCAAGTAGGGCCGAATAGAATTATAGAAGTCTACTATATATATATATATATATATATATATATATATATATATATATATATATATATATATATATATATATATATATATATATATATATATATATATATATATATATATATATATATATATATATATCAGTACGGGCTAAGCTGAGTGAATATAATCCTGACAGAATGTTTCACCATTTTTACTGTATTATACATTATAAAGTACTGTGCTGAAAAATAGTATGTGTTAGTAAGAATATACTATATTTTGTTAACAAAGCATTGAGTTTCACACACTCCCGTGAACTTTATCAACGACTATTCTCTAGATTAGTCCTTGAAACTGGACGTGAGTTTAAAGGTTTGCCTTATATACAGAGGTTCGCTGGCCTTCTTTTAAAAAGGTTATGAGGAGGTTCTGACCACTACGTCAAGAAATTAAAATGTTCTTAGAAATGAAATGACAGTCACAAGACAAGCTTGGCGGCAGAGAAAGAGGAAGAAGAATACATGTATATCGTAAATAGTACAGAAAGAAAGAAAGGAACAAACCATATCTGATGTAAATAGTTCACATCAAATAAAATCAGTAGTAAATAAAACTGTAATTTAATTAAGGCGCAAAAATAAAGTTACGATAGTATTAGTACTAGTAACCGAACAGTAGGTTTGAAGATTGTAAGACTTTTGGCTAAGATAGTGGATAAGCGGAAACAAATGGAGCTCACCCGGTGCTAATTCCGCTTTATTCCCAGATTCTTTTGATAATTCTTTTTTGTAAGCATACGTCAGCCTATGGTTTCTTTGGTAAGGTTATACACATTGATTGTTATAAATCATGTGATATATATCCGCTCTTGTCAATTGAATTCTGTAGTTTGCCCGCTTCTTTAATTCATATTTTTTGAAACATAGCTTTTGAATAAATCAGTGTTTTTTTTTAAATTTCTTCTTTAACCGAAGTTCTTTTTGTTGCGTGTGCTTCATATATATATATATATATATATATATATATATATATATATATATATATATATATATATATATATATATATATATATATATATATATATATATATATATATATATATATATATATATATATATATATCTTAGTCATCTATTTCGTCTTCACGAATTCACTGAATTGATTTTGAAGCATTTCCTGCTGTTCGCGTGTATCTGTATTTCTGCAATAAAATTACCCTATTTTAAGTCCAGCCATCGGAACAGTCCACTAGTACTGATATATCGTGGGATGCTCACATTTAGCCGGCCGTTGTATACTTCATGGGGTGTACCCATGGAATGTCATTGTAATGAGCCCTGATGTGTACGTTTGACTGAGAAAAAAGAGTGGCCCAACCTGTTAAGAAAAGATGTGATAACTTATCTGCCTCTCTATATTGTGTATGTTCCCTCTCCTCAATGTCGGTTCGTATTTATTGGAGTGCCCCGTAGAGTTCCCGGGAGGTCTCTGGGGGAAGAAAACGACTACAGTTCCTTCAGGCAGTCGTAAGTGGAGACTAACATGGGGTCGTGCATAGGACTAGCAATCTCATCATATAAAACAAATTGCACCACAAACCACTGCTGAATGCGGCACATGACTGTTGTGGCGTAGGCTTTCCGCAAGGGGACCAGCAACACTGGTGGTTGCAAGCTCCGTAAAGAGCAGCGTTGGATATGATAATGATGAGTTCTCAGAATATAATGTAAACAAAATACTGTAGATTATTGTTGTTTGGACGCTGAGTTGGATGGAGGTAGGTAGGGAGATATTTCTAAAAGCTTGACTTTGATATGCCACGTGATTGGATTCAAATAGAAACGGCCAAAGTTAAATCAGATTGTTATTGCACGATTTCTGATCTTATAACAGGCACGCTCACTAGCAGGTCTAACGGGTTGTATCCATTTTTATTTTCTCATATGTTTTACTTAGCTTTAGCTGTCTTTCCTGTTCCAAGACGATGGTCTTGTGGTCGCAACGTAGGCAATTTTCTTTGTCGTTAGTCCTATTAACACGAATTACTTTTTGTTTTTAAATACTTCTCCTCCTCCTGTTTCCTTGTTGCTCCTAACAATGGAGCCAGCACTGTAATTGTTCCCAGGAAGCCAGCACTAACTCATTCGCTCCTTAAGGAGTATGGGAGTCAGTATTGCAGCATTGTCTCCAAGAAGACTTCACTAAGCATATGCATGCTACTTACAGCAGTGGTTTCTATGGCGATTAGTTTTACATGATGGTTGCCAGCAGACAAACAAATCAAAACTCACACACATATAAATGAGAAAATCTCACTCTTCCCATAAATCAACGGCTGTGAGAGGCGCTGCTACAGCCGTAGTCGGAGCGGAACGTCAAACCCGAGTTAATTTTCTCCCCGGGACGTTCGTTGTGACACAAACGGGACAGTGTGCGGGCTGGGATGGTAGCTCTTCGTGACGGACATTACAGATCAAACATCGCAAAGTAATGTTGTTTCAGAATTAATCAGGAATGTAAACACATTGTGTTGCCATGGTGTTATATGTTTCTGAGTTAGTTAAGGCCGACAATATCGACTGGCAAAATCGATATGGGAATATGCCCTCGGCTAAATTATTATTATTAATATTAGTATTATTATTGAAGAAGATCGTTACCATTGGTAAATTTTGGACTCATAATGTAAAAATAGTGTTATGTTGTTATTGTCAGGTGTAGTTCCCGGGGGTAGTTCCCGGGGGTCTTTGATGAGGCAGAGAAGAAATAGGATAGCTGTTCCTCAGGTAAGTCATAAGAGGCGATTAATATGAGGTTGGGAATGTGGCTAGCAGCCTCATTATGTAAAAGATGTTGCTACAGGCACGTGAATGTTTTGACGCAGGTTTCCAGCAAGGAGACCACATGAAGAAGTTGCTGCTTGCTCCATTAGAAGCTAATAGGGAAAAAGAAGGAGAAGATGATAATGTTCGAATGAGGCGGCAGAGTAATTAGTGCAATGTTTGGTGTCTGTTACAGGATAAATCTGCACGGTTAATTACACCGTCATTGTCCACAGACATTGTTAATTGTCCACAGGTATTAGATTTAATCAGAGACATTACATTCGTGGCTGATATTTACCCACAAATATTAAGACTTAATCATAGACGTGACACTAGTGGCAGGTTAAACATGATTACGCTAATGAGTCATGATTTAATGCTCTACGCTTTATCAAGTGTTGCAACACTCTTCATTCTTGCACGAAACGTCAACAGTAAACAAGTACAGTATATGAAAGAAAACTAAAGCTGTTAAGGCGAAGAACAAGACGAGTTTCGTGGCTTGAAAAAGGAAAGAGGGCCTCCCGTAGCAAGGAAGGAAGCGAGAACTAATTGGTGCATCGAAAGGTAAAATCGAAACTATATTTTCCGTGGTATGAAATATAGTAGCGTCTCTAATGGAAGAAACAGTGCACCACCTTTCGGGTAAATACGTAGACGGCACGCATTGCATTGTGCATTGATTGGAAGTTATCGTGAACAGCCATTAGAATCATCCCAAGAAGTGGCAAATACCAACGGGCTGATCACCCGTTTGCCAGTCACTTCGATTACGGAAACAACAGCAAATGGATTGATTTGCCGTTGCCCTAAAGACGCCAATAGGCGTGATGGGAAACAATGGCAAAGAAAACCTATCTGCTGTTGCCCTAAGACGCCACTAGGCGTAATGGCCACTGACTGCTTTGACGGTCGGTGGCTAAGGACGGAAGAAGAAGAAGAAGAAGTGGCAAATAGGATCTGTTTCAGTTGGATTTCACACACCGCTTCGCAAGTAACCAAGTCATGAAATGACGGGAGAGTTCAATAATTGAGTTTCATAATATAAGAACCACCCAATACCTTTCCATGTTTTTTGTGTGTTTGTTTTACTTTAACGTTTTATTAAAACTAATGACAGAGGACTGAATATTTTAATAAATAAAAATTTTCGTACCTCAGCCTATGTAAGAAATTACGGTAAATCAAAATGGTGTGCAGTTTCTTGGGCATGTCCATTTCTGTCTTCTATGGTCAGTTTCTTCTTTTATTTGGACACTTGAGATCACAATGGTGCCGTTGATTTCCCACATGAATTTCTGAATTACCAGTGCTCATCAGGAATTCTTCCGCACATAGTGAAGCTCAAAATTGTTATATTTATCGTTTGGTTTGAAGGATTATCTTCATTGCACACGGATTACTTCATCAGTGCTCCGATCTCCTTCCTTAGATCACACAAGGAGGATCTCAGCACAGTGCACGATCTCCGTAGCAACGGCGAGAATTCCAATGTGTGTATATGAG
Source organism: Oreohelix idahoensis (assembly GCA_024509875.1). Lineage (NCBI taxonomy): Eukaryota > Metazoa > Mollusca > Gastropoda > Stylommatophora > Oreohelicidae > Oreohelix > Oreohelix idahoensis. Next base: position 733,948 of record JAMPIV010001772.1, on the reverse strand, counting down.
AATCACACATTCTGGAAATATTTTTGTGGTGGGCAGGTTTCTAATTTTTAAATTTTGCCAGGGCAGCGGCCTTTATAGCCTACTCTTTACGATTTCCAACTGCCGTGGGATTTTTAACGTGCGCAACATGCACGCGGGACCTCCTATGTTTTTGCCCTTGTGCGAGAAGGCTAGGCATCCGATCTCACTACCCAGGAGACCAGGGGGAGTATGACATCATTAGGACCTCTGGTTCAGAAAAAAGATTTCCATATATTATATTCCTTCAACTGGGAATCGAACCTGGTCCTCGAGGCGGACGCCATACCTCTTAGCCCCCCCCCCCCCCCCCCCATATATATATATATATATATATATATATATATATATATATATATATATATATATATATATATATATATATATATATATATATATATATATATTTATAGTGCTTCCCAGAAACCTTGATTCAAATAGAGGTCTCTCCAATGCAAAATGTTATTTCTAAATGCTCTTATAACAACTTCATTGAGGCCGAAATCATCACAGGCAGTAATGCTGGCCGCGAGTTTTCATTCCTGTCATCAGTTTAAACCATCAGATTTCCGTTCGTCTTCAGACGTCATCAGTTTTCTGTGGTTGTAGCTTTTGCCATGACAATCAAAGCACATGGGCAATAATTTGTAGGTGTATACTACCACATGCGGTAGTTGCTCATAGTCTGTTCAATGTACTACAAGCACTAGAATGGAACTCAAACAGTCTTAAAGTAAATATTCTGGACACAGCCTACCAAGGCACACATTTTAAAGATAATGGTTTTTACCATTAACAAACATAGTGGGATATAAGAGCTGATTGGTAGTTAATTTCATTACACTCTGTCGGCCTTTTTCGCTTCCACTCCTGACATTTTTAACTATTACTGCATGGCCTCGCAAGAGCCAATACATTCATGTAAGTTTACTCCGTGACCTCAGAGTCAATGCATTCATGTAGGTTTACTCCGTGACCTCAGAGCCAATGCATTCATGTAGGTTTACTCCGTGACCTCAGAGCCAATGCATTCATGTAGGTTTACGCCGTGACCTCAGAGCCAATACATTCATGTAGGTTTGACTACAATGATCTAGTGAAAGTGAATAGAAAAGAAAAACCTGAACACGGGAGAAAATGTACCTGGCCTGCATGTCTGGATCAAAATTTTCAAGTATATCTGCGGTATTGGGAAGGAATATGTTACTGTGGACTCAGTTACTCGTACTTCTGAAGATAAAACCTAGCACTGATTGTCCTATTAAATTCTCACCCAACTGTGTCTTCCAGGCATGCTACCTCCTTTACTAAGGCTAACCTTTGTCCCATCATCATACTACCGAAAAATGTAGAAAAGGTCGACAGTGTGAACCTAGGCTGAAAGTGAGTCGGTTGTGCAACAAATTCGTTGATGTGGAGATCATCAAAGGCAACGGAAGAAGTGGTTCAGTTCATATCTTCGTCGCTGATCATTTTGGAGCCAATGAGTACAGACGTCAATTTTTCAAGAGACGTCATTAGTTTTCCAGACATTCATGTCTTCACAACATCCGTCGCGAAGAAAGTTATTTGATTATTTTAGGATTAAACTTTCCGAGCCCTTCTTCGCTCATGGTGCTCACAAGTAGAAGGAATAAAAAAAATTAGTAAATGACAGCAACACAGCGTGTCATGATCAACCTTTACAAAATGTATTGTGATCAAAGAAATTTTGAATAATTAAATATGTCTCTCTGGAGTATGTTTTCAATGTGCAAGGTACATTTAAAAGCATTACCCTCCTTAGGCTGCTCGTTTTTTTTTTCTCGCTGGGACGACATGTATAATTTTGTTGGAGCTAAACAGGTAGCACGGAGCCGCGGTAGAGCAGTGGTTAGTGCACTTGCTTCCTAGCTCGGTAGTCCATGGTTCCATCCCCAGTTGAGGTGGGATTTTTTTAGACTGCAAACGGCTCCGGGGTCGACCCAGCTTCATGAATTGGGTATCAGAGCAATTATGGGAAGGTTAAGACGGCCGGCGTGATGGGGCCACATCACCCCTAGTGTGCCTATGGTAAAAAAAATATGGGCCTAACACCATATTCCCAGCATGCCTCAATGGGCATGTAACGGGATCCTTTTACCATTACCTTAGGAAGCACGTGGCATACCTAATTGGCTGAGTTCCCATCACTTCTTTTGCTGCTTCCTCTTCAAGTACAATGCCACCTGACTTAAGAGGTCATGTCTCTGTACAACTCCCAAGTCCACACTGCTGTTTTGTCAATTATGTTGATATCTTTCCGTACAATGATGCCAAAAACTGTCCAGCAATCTTCACTCCTTGTTGTCCTCGTCTTTTTTTCCCTCAATCGTTCCTGCTGTCACAATATATTTTAACTTTCTACGTCTCATATCATTCCCAAAGAACGTGAATTGCTACCTTATAATGTAAGGTATGTTCCAAGTACATCAGTATGATCCCATTACACATAACTGTAAAATGCATCCATGGCTACAACCCACAAAAGCTAGCTCCAGACCTCAGAAATGAGGTATCCGAGGAAGGTGTTTGAAGTAACAAGAAGAGACATGATTGCAAAGATACGTCATGGCCTCAAAACCCAGCCCATGCACACCCAAGTGGAACAGTCCCAATTACGATGATTTGATCATGTCTGCAGAATGGGAGATGATCGGCTACCACGACAAATATGGGAAACCAAAAGCCAGGGATCCAGACCTCCAGCACGACCCACAATTTGATGGGAGGACGATCTCTGAAGGACCGAGGATTAGATTGGAACCAGACCAGGAGGAAGACAGCCGATATGAAATTATGGTGCTCTCTCTGGCAAACCTCTGCACCGCGGGGTAAAAGAGGAAAATGCATCTCTTCAGTAGAGACCGGATAATTCTGACTGAAAATTATTTGTGAAGTACCAGTTAACCCAGCTGACTGCGTTAACCACCCCTTAGGATTACTCTTAACGATTGAATCTTGAATATTCGGTTTTAAATGGTACCAGTCCTAAGCAGTGAATATGTCCACTTAGGTTATTGTAAATGAACGTCTTTTCCCCCGTTTACTCCCTCAGGCTAGTGAGAGACTTGACAGGGGTCAATGTCAACATGAGGGTGGGAATCCACTCCGGGCGAGTCCACTGTGGTGTTCTGGGGTTGTACAAGTGGCAGTTCGATGTTTGGTCCAATGACGTCACTTTGGCAAATCACATGGAGAGTGGGGGGCTGCCAGGGTAAGATTTTTTTTTTTTAGTCATAGACGTTACGATGGTGTATGCACATGATGGCAGGCAGCTGTAAAATGGAGGTTTCATTTGGTTCTGGTGGTTGTCTTTTTAAATTTAGAAGCGAGTTGATGTGTGATTGTAATAATAGTACACTATATCATCATTTTCCTTTTCGATCCGTATAGATCATGGAGCCACCACTGTAACTAGTTCCTTCCAGGAAACCTGCATTAAGCATTCATATGCTCGTGTTGCGTTGGTTTTTGTAGTAATTTGTTTGACATGATGAGGTTACCAACCTCATGCACAACTTCATATTATTCGCTATGCTCTACACACCCGAGGGAGCAGTCTTTATCTCATCAGAGACCCATGGGAAGTACATGGATCAATAGACTATATACCCACGTTATAACCCACACGGGGCTGAATTGGGTATTCCTTGCAAAAGAAATACCTCATAGTTCATGGACCAACAACAACAAAGTGTAATGATGATAGTTATTACAAATGTGAGTTGGAGTGTGGAGCTAGTGGTGGTTGTGGATGTGATGTGTGGATGTGGTGACGGTGCTTGTAGAATTGAGGTAGTGTGTGAGTGCGGTGATGGTATCTTTAGAAGCGGTGTGATGTGTGTACATAATGGTGGTTGTAGAAGTGATGTGATGTGTGTACATAATGATAGTGGTTATTAGAAGTGATGTGATGTGTGAATATGGTGAAGGTTTTTGTAGAATTCAGGTAGTGTCTGAGTGTGATGATGGTATCTTTAGAAGTGGTGGTGTTATGTGTGTACATAGTGGTGGTTGTAGAAGTGATCTGATGTGTGGATGTAGTGAAGGTTCTTGTAGTTCACTTCTCCATGTGATTTTTGGTCTACCAACGCCTCTTTTTCCCTGGGGATTCAAGAACAAGGACTACCTTGTAATGCTATTAACAGGTTTTCTAAATGTATCCTGTCTATAGCCAACACCTTATTCTCATCTCTTGTTCCAGTGGCACTTGTCTAACTCTTGTCGTCAGTTCCATATTGGTGACCTTGTCATACCATTTCAATCCTTCGTTCTACACAAGCGCCTATTTATGAAAGTCTGGAAGCAATGAAAATACCTGTAGAAATGAGGTGATAGGATGTTGCTATGATCGTGGGAGACAGAACATTCTGAATGGTAGCTCCCTTTGCTTGTGTAGCTTCATTTTTATTCTTTATGCTTCTTATTATTAATGTTTCCAACTCAGTCTTCACACTATTTTATTTGTATAGAAAAAGGAGAGATGAAACTGAATCTTGTTCACAATTTTTGTTTTAATGTGGACGATGCTTTTAGTGATACAGATTTCGTTTGTTGATGTATGTGTGTTTGTGTAATTTGCTTGGAGGAGTGGATGTATGGAGAAGAACGGGATGGAGACATAACTTTAGGCTATATCCTAAATCTAGCATGTGATATATCACACAAATATTTCTGTCCAGCCATGTCCACATCAGTGAAGCAACACATGAGTATCTGAATGGAGACTATGATGTTGAGCCAGGCAAGGGGCATGAGAGGGATGCCTACATTAAGAAACTGGGCATCAAGACGTACCTCATTAGCACTGATACTAGGAGACACAGAGTGAGTATTTCCTGAGGCATGTGTCAGAACATATAATATTGTTATTGTTGGTCAGAATCGGTCTCATTACACTCCTGGCAAACCCATAGGTGATCAGTCTCCTTCAGCAAATGTTGAAGGGTATGAATGTTAATTGTTCCTGTTGTGTGCTGATTGTTGCACCGGATGTATCCTCTAAAACGTCCATTCCTGCTAGTCTTACGTTTTATGTTAAATTCCAGCAATCTTAGCCTTGATGATTCATCGATAGCAGTGTCATTCTCTGAGAGACGATCATTAATTGTCCTTAATACCTCATCCATATCCAATGGGCCTACCATGGGTGCTCTTGAACTTAATCTGTCGGCTCTTTCATTGCCACGTACCCATGCTTGGACAGGACAGTAGGTCCAAACAAGTTCCTGAGATTCGAAGCTTCTATGGAGATTATCCATTCATGACAAAGCCATCCATTTTGGACTTTCCGAAACATGGACTGGGAGTCTGACACAATAATTGCCCTTTGTTAATGAAGTTTCAGATAGCCACCTTAGGGCTGCAGTAGCTGCCTCAACCTCTATTCTCATGCTGGAGGTGTTTGTCCTGTAAGCCCCGCTGTGTTCCGTGACGGCCTTGTCCTTTACTGTAGCTGTAAAGCCCCATCCTGATTTCTCAGGATGACGGGTTACAGGCCCATCAATGTACACAATGGCATCATCCTCCCCAACTTTAACATTTATCAGCTGATTAATTTCCAGCTCTGTTGTCCCATTGCCCCAAGTTCTACGCTCTCTGCCAAGGCACATGACTTGCTAGTAGTTAGTGCAGTTCTCATCAGACTTACTCCACTCTTTCCCTTTGAACATATTTTCAACTGTTGTCACCTGCTTAATCATTGCCTCTGACGGTGCCATCCATGACATCCCCTGTTTTATTATTGCTCCCATAATGTCAGCTATGTTTCGGGACCCAAAGACGCAGCAATAGAGAATGCAGTCAGCGACCCATAGCTTGACTGCTTGCGTCAGGGTCAGCGAACCAGAGCTGACCAAGAACCTGCTCCACCTCCACGTGGTGGTCCTGGAAACACGCTGCATCACTGCAGTATGGCTGAGAAGTAGGGATCGAAGAGAGAAGGCAAACCCGGTCCCAAAAAATGCCGTGCTGAAGTCGGATGTGCCGGCCAAAAGGCGCAGGTATCGCAGCTCCGCTGTAAACAGACACAACGCAACCAACGTCCTTTTCAGGACGAACGAGGAAGAAGAAGAAGAAACTATGTTTCCATGCAGGGGTGCCTTTTGTCTGTGGTTACTTGCATATAGGCTTTTGACTGGGCTTTGCATATCTGGATCTAATTGACAGTAATCCAAGCATGCTACTGTATCGTCATGATGGGAGTATCTTGTATACAGCTCAAGACTGCACATATCCCTTCATTTTGAATGCGTTGCAATCGTTCACATTCCGATATTGACAGCGTGAGTATTCCCAAACCATACTCGATGACCGACATGACTAACTGATGATACAGCAGAAACAGTAGTCTCTGCTCCAAGTGCACTGTGGCCATCGTTTTTAAGGCTGATGGAGACCTCTGTTGCACTTCTGTATGATTAGATGAAAGTGATACTTGTATGGTAACCCGCGATTGAAATTCTGAAGTATTTCAACTTGTCTTGCCTTTCAATTTTCAGCCCACTGAAAGTAATGTCTGGAAGATCTGCTGTCAATATGGAGTTGCTCAAGGAGCACCACAGCACACAGGCTTTGCTGAGATTGATCTTTGAGCCGGTGTCCTTGCACCATTTAACCAACCCATGTAGTGTCCCGTTTATGCTATTGACCATTTCCTGTCAGTGCTGTAAATTAGTATATCATCTGCAAAAGTCAATGTTCGTCCCAGCCCAGTTGGCTAAATGGTGGCTACTTTTGCTATGTAGATGTTAAACAGCACCGGTGATAGTGGAGAACCCTGAGGTAGTTCCGGGCAAATGCTTATTGGTTCTGATGTCCGTGTTCCCAAGTGAAATGCAACTGATCTCTCAGTTAAGGCAGCTGCTTATCCATCTTTTTAGCCAAGGGTCAACACCGCAAGCCATTTCACAGTTCATTCACGTTTTAAAGTTCACACTGTTATAAGCATCCTCTAGGTCAATTGTTTCTCGTTTACCCTGGAATCCCTCATACACATCATACGCAAACGTTCAGAACATGTATTACAGAATTTGAAGTGAGCATCAGACAGGCAGATAACAGAATGCGTCTAAAGGGCAATTATCAGAAGGCAGATATCAGAATAGGTTCTAGGAGATAATAGAATAAGTCTAGAAGGCAGATATCAGAATAGGTTCTAGGAGATAATAGAATATGTCCAGAAGGCAGATATCAGAATAGGTTCTAGGAGATAATAGAATATGTCCAGAAGGCAGATATCAGAATAGGTTCTAGGAGATAATAGAATAAGTCTAGAAGGCAGATATCAGAATAGGTTCTAGGAGATAATAGAATATGTCCAGAAGGCAGATACCAGAATAGGTTCTAGGAGATAATAGAATATGTCCAGAAGGCAGATATCAGACTATGTTCTAGGAGATAATAGAATATGTCCAGAAGGCAGATATCAGAATAGGTTCTAGGAGATAATAGAATAAGTCTAGAAGGCAGATATCAAAATAGGTTCTAGGAGATAATAGAATATGTCCAGAAGGCAGATACAAGAATAGGTTCTAGGAGATAATAGAATATGTCCAGAAGGCAGATACCAGAATAGGTCCTAGGGGATAACAGAATATGTCCAGAAGGCAGATACCAGAATGCTATTTCTGATATGCAACTCTCAGTGCCATGTAGAATAGTTTAACATGTTCTATCATGTCCACCTGCCAATAAAGGTGTGAGAAGTATCATCTACAAACCACACAACATACTGTTGTTTTGTATTTTGAGAGTATTTATTAAGCAGGACCCCAATTTGTTCCCAGCTAGCCCTGTACACAACCTTATGTTAGTCACCTCTTACGACATACCTGAGGAAACAGTAGTCCTACTCTCTCCGTGTCTCTAATGAGACTTCGGGACCCAAAGACGCAGCAATAGAGAACGCAGTCAGCGACTCATAGCTTGACTGCCTGCGTCAGGACCAGTGAATCAGAGCTGGTCAAGACCACACTCCACCTCCACGTGGTGGTCCTGGAAACAGTCTGCAGCAGTGCAGTCTGGCTGAGCGAGTTTGGATCGCAATGGGATGGCAAACCCGGTCCCTAAAAAATGCCGTGCTGAAGTCGGATGTGTCGACCGAAAGGTGCAGATATCACAGCTTAGGCGTAAACAGACACAACGCAACCACCGTCCTTTTCAGGACGAACGAAGAAGAAGAAGAAGAATAATGAGACCTCCAGGAAGTACACAGAGCGTAACTAAACATGCACACATTTAATTAAGACCTGCATTTGACCCAGAGAAATGAGCAAACACTTTCCTAACCGTATTTAGCAAGAATCTATTTGGAAACTGTTAAATTCAATGCCTTTGCCTTGGATATTGTAAACTGTTACAGTCAATGTTTTGTCTGACATGATTTTAGTTGTTCTCATCATTGACATCTCACAGACTATTTATTGGAGAGAGATACCGCCTCTAAATTGTGTGTGTGTGTGTGTGTGTGTGTAAATTTGATCATCTCTACTGTGTGATGCGATAAAGGATATCTGCCTCAGACTTGAGCAGCTTGATTATATATTACCATAATTTTATGTGTTCTCTGGTTATATCTTTGTGCAGGCATTTGATAACAGACGAGAACACACCACCAGTGGTGCCTTGAAACTGATGGGCATAGAGGAAAATGGGCATGTGTAAGTGTGCTATGTTACTGTGTCACTTGAGGTTATGTTGGCTTGTGCAGATTTATGAAGAAATTAATGAAAACCTTAGTTTAAATAGCAACAAAAACAAAAGACGAAAGTAATGGTCATCTCAAAGAAAAGGACTTCTCCAGAATGCACTATCAAATTACTATAAATGGGACAGCTTTGAAACTACTCAATATATTCAAATTTCTAGGCTTGTTTATAACAACAAATGGAAGATGTATCTCTGAGATGAAAAGTACATTAGCCCAAGTTCAGAAGAGCATTCTAAAGAAAAGTATTTTACTGCATAAATCTTTCCCAGTGGCAACAAGAAAGATAGTTTATCAGTGTCATGTAGAGCCAATAATATTATGTGAGAGTGATTCATGGACAATTGATGATCAAGCATGGAAATCCTTGGAGGCAACAGAGAAATAGTTTTACATAAGGATGTTAGGAATACCACAGACAGCTTAAAAGAACAACGAAGGCACCCTGAAATAGGCAGTGTACATGGGATAGCTTATTGTTCAAGATAGAAGGAATCCATCCACTGACATATTATGAGAAGAGAGCTGGAATGGGTTGTGACAACAAGAAAGATCGAACAAATAAGAGATTTAAGATAGCAAAGAAATAAAAATATTGGACAGTTCAATGTCGTGGCATAAAAAGAAGTCAACAACAATACTGATAAACAGTGCATGGGGCAGGAAGTTGTGATGAGACATGATCACCTTCACTCTCTGGCATAGTACTTGAAGAAGAAAAAAGTTAGTTAGGTATCATATGCACCATATTCTGTTTTCAGAAGGAAATCTCATCTCATAGTCTTTTCCTCTTCTTCAATTGGGTGTAGAGGTTTCCCAGTTAGTGCAATGGCTCTCTTGGTGAATATGCAATCAAATATTTAGACAAACAGGTGATTAGCCTGTTGTAATGAAGGAAATAATTTGCTTATTTTATTAGTTCTCATATAAGGTTTTTGACATGTTAGACTGACCTTTCATGAAAACATCTGGATTTGTCCCCAGTGTTGCTTGCCATTTCATTAAACTGCTTGTTTAGTTAATCATGATTCCTCTGTCTATGTTTTCCGTATAGTGTTTGCCCTTTCTTTAAACTGTGTTTCCATGTAACCTTGTTCCCATAGAACCCAAAAAAATGTGCAGACTGCATCGAAGTGATCCTAGTATGTTTGTCAAACATTTTTATATGATGTCATATCTGTCTATATGACAGTTTAGTAACTTACTCTTTTGTGTGAGTACGTTTGCTGTTCTGTTAGCTAATCTGCTGTCTATCAGAAAAGATCCAGGGCAGAAGAGGAGCGAGGTAAGGCCTGTGATGGCATAGCAAGATGGCTGTAAAAATGCAATTACTGAAATGTTCAAAAAGACAATCCAAGAGGGACATGATCTTATTGCTGTTGAGTGTAACACATGATGATAGTCTGTTCATGACATCATCATCATCATCAGTTGCCATCTCCACAACGAAGGTTGGCTGTAATGGATCTCCAACGTCTTCTGTCTCTTGTCTTGGTGGTGCACTCTGATAGACTCTTTCCTGTCCATCTCTTGATGTTATCTTCCCACTTATAGCGCTGTCTTCCCCTTGCACGTTTGCCTTCAACTCTCCCTTCTGTTATGGTCTTCTGCAAGGTGTTATGCCTTTTTATGTGGCCAAAGTATTTTAGCTGCCGAACTTTGACCTCCCTCATTAGTTCTCTTTTCATACCTAGATTTTCTAGGACCTCCTTATTTGTTTTCATCTCTTTCCATGAGATACGCCCCATTCTTCTATATACAGTATCCACATTTCAAGAGCCTCAATTCTTTCTTCCAAATGCTTATTCATCTTCCATGTTTCTGCACCATATAGAAATGCAGAATATATATAACACTTTATGATTCTCAGTTTTAATTTGTGAGATAACTGTTTAGATGTCAGTATATGTTTCATGTTGTTGAATGTAGCTTTGGCCATTCCTATTCTCTTCTTGATTTCTGTTTCACATCTGCCATCTTCTGTTATTATATGACCGAGATATACGTAGCTCTTGACTTGTTCCAGGATTTTCCCATTTACGCTTATCTTTAATGTGGGTTTATCATCTGTTTTGCTAATTATCATAGTTTTTGTTTTCTCAATATTAATGTTGAGTACATATTCATGACTTACACTGTTCACTTGCTTCACTAGTTCTTGTAACTCCTGTTCGCTTTCAGCTAACAACACGGTATCATCTGCATATCTAAGGTTGTTTATTGACCTTCCACTGATGTTCAGTCCTGGTATTTCCTGTATCTGTTTGAAAAATTTTTTGGTGTATAAATTAAATAGGCAGGGGGACAGCACACAACCTTGTCTGACACCTCTTTTTATGTCTATGTATGGTGAATAATTCCTTCCCGATCTTACTGTGGCAGTTTGCTCCCAATAAAGGTTACTGAGTATTCTTATATCTTTTCCATCAATACCTATGTCTTCGAGGCATTCAATTATTTTCTCATGATGGACTCTGTCAAAAGCCTTCTTATAGTCAATGAAGCACATATACATACTTTTTTGGACCTCTGTATATTTTTCTGCTAATATTCTTAGGCAAAATATTTCCTCTCTTGTTCCACTGTTCCGTCTAAAACCAAACTGTTCTTCTTGGATTTCGCTGTCTACTTTACTTTTTATTCTTTCCTGTATGATTTTGAGCAGTATCTTAATTGCATGACTCATCAGGCTGATTGTTCTGAAGTCTGAACATTCTGTTGCATTTGGTTTTTTGGGCAATGTTATGAAAACTGATGTCTTCATGTCGTGTGGTATATATCCTGTATTGTATATATCGTTGCATATTTCTGTGATTGTATCTATACCAAAGCTCTCCAGAGCTTCTATCATTTAAATTTTTATGTTATCCATGCCTGCTGATTTTCCTTTTTGTATCATATGAATGGCATTCTCTACTTCTGATCTGAGAATGTTTGGGCCTTCATTAGAATCTGGTGATGGTTTTTTACCTCTGTTGTCCTCGAATAGTTCTTTTACGTATTCTGCCCATCTGTTTGATATGTCTTTCTCATCAAGTAATATTACACCATTTTTGTTCTTGATACAGCTTCCTCCTTGTGCAAACAGCGACCGATTTGATAATTTCTTTATTTCTTCATGCATATCTCTTGTCATGTGCTTTGCTTCCAAGTCTTCTATTTCCTTGCATTTTGTTTCTATCCACCGTTATTTTGCTTCTCTACACATAGTACGTATGTCATTGTCTATTGTTTTATATTCTGGAGTGTTTTTTGCTTTCTTTCTTTCTGCCATTTTATTCAAGATGTAATCTGTCATCCAAATTTGATTTTTCTTAGACTCCTTTTTAGGTAAATTTGCATTTGCTGATTGTATGCTTGTTTTTAAGCATTCCCATTTTGCGGTTGCTTTTTCTTCTGGGTTTTCTCTTCTATACTGCTCCATGCTTTCTGTCAATAACTGTTGATATTTATTTTTGACATCGATTAAATATTTCTGTTTTATATCTGGTTGTTTCAGCGCTGATATTTCTATCTGGGGTTCCTCCTGTCTTCTGTTTCCTGCTCTTTTCAGCTTTATATTTACTTTGATGATGACTGGATTGTGATCTGAATTTATGTCGGCGCCAGGATGTGTCTTTGCACTTGTGACACTGTTCTTAAATCTATGTTTTATCATGATATAGTCAATTTGATTTCGTGTTACATCTCCTGGGCTTTTCCATGTGTATAATTTCCTTGGGTGGTGTTCAAAAAAAGTGCTACATATGACCAGCTGGTTTTCTTCACAGAACTGGATAAGTCTGTCTCCTCTATCATTTCTTGTCCCTAATCTATACTGTCCTACTATTTTCTTGTATTTTCCTTTTCCTACTTTTGCATTCATATCACCCATTACTATCAACACATCTGTAGATTTGACTGGTTTAAGTGTGTGTTGTAGCTCTTCATAGTATTCTTCTGTTTCTTCCTCGCTGTGATCTTTAGTTGGTGCATAAGTTTGTAAGATTGATATGTCAAATGTCTTTGCTCTCATCTTTAGTAACATCATTCTGTCATTGTGTGTCCAGTATCCACATACGTATTTTTCTAACTCCTTCTTTATCAACATTCCTACCCCTCTTTCATGTTTTTCTCCTCCTGAGTGTATAAGCGTGTACTGGTCTCTTGTTATGTAGCCTGTATCCAAAAGTCTTGCCTCTGCAACTCCCAGTATATCGAGTTTCATGTCTGATGCCTCAAATATAAGATTGTCAAGCTTTCCTTCTCCGTTTAGAGTTCTAACATTCCATGTTCCTATTTTTAGGCTTCTCCTACTAGTTTTTAGGTGGTCTTTCTCAGAATGTTCCATTTCAACAGAATTTAAGGAACACTCGTCATTATGTACTTCCTTACTCATTAGAGGAGTTGCCTCTTCCCTGTTAATTTGTACAGTAGATTCTTCCCCAGGGGACAGAGAGTTCTCTACATATCGGTTCTTATCTTGTTGTTGTGATCCCATTACGTTCTGTAGGAAGTACGTGGTAAGGCCCCAATCTCTTCCACGGTGTCTAGCCATTGTCTTTTTCTATGTCCGACATGCCTCTAGTGCGCCACACACTTTGCTGTTTCGCTTTGCGAGCCGTTGATCTTCTCAGATTCCTCCGCCTCACTCACCATCTCAGTCTTTGTGTACTAGGGATGGACATTCCCTTGAGTAAGATTGCTCCTACTCCACCCATGTAGTTTAGCCAGTCAGCCAAGACTGTTGCCCGGGATGTGGCCACCGCCGTACACAAGCGGTATTCGAGGAGCCATACATGAGCTAGATAAAGAGAGGAGAACCAAATAGGATCCTGACTATCCTAAAAAGGACATGGCTGTCTCTCGCCGTGAGGTACTATCCCTCTCTCTTTATCCTACATCCCATGACATAGCTGTAGGCAAAGGTCTGCAAAATTAGTAGTATTCTTAAGCTGCTTGATGAAACTTGCAGAAATATTGCCCCATATTGTTTGCCTTTTATCTAAACTGCTTGTATTTCATAAATTGCTTGATCTGATCCTAACTGTATAATTTATGTATTGCTTCTTCATGTTAAACTCTTTGTCTGTTTCCTGAGTTGAATCATCATCTCTGTGACGATGCTTTTGGTGTGGGAAAAGAGGAATTTATATTTGATGCAGCTTATCACCCTAAAATGGGAGCCGCGGTAGCATAGTGGTTAGTGCACTGGCTTCCTAGCTCAGTGGTCTATGGTTCGATCCCCAGATGAGGTGGGATTTTTTTAGGCCGCAAACGGCTCCTGGGTTGACCCAGCCCCAATTGGGTACCAGAGCAACTCTGGGAAGGTTAAGGGGCCGGCGTGATGCTGACCACATCACCCCTAGTGTGCCGATGGTCAAGAAAATATGGGCCTAACACCATATTCCCAATATGCCTCAATGGGCGTGTAACGGGATCCTTTTATCACCCTAAAATGCATCAAAAATGCTAATTGTGCATTGGTATGAGATGTGATGAAATCTTGTTTACTCTAGTAATGAGATTATTCTCCATGTGTCTCTGGAATGGTACAGATATGTTTTAATGTGAAGCTGTGAATTGGTAGACACCTGTGAAAGATTTAGATGTTTTAAAATACAATATTGCTCAACATGGAATATCTGTGGATCTCCCTCTGTCACTGTGATAAATGTATAATGGCACAGGGGGTTATGCCAGTCTGACTGAAGCTGAATAAGTATTTGACATATGCAATGAGTCTTTCTTTAAGGTAATTGAATGAAGATGTTTACCTATGTATAATCGAACATTTGATTTGGGACCTAAGACGTGTCAACAGTGAGGAATGCAGTTAGCGACCCATAGCTAGACTGCTTGTGTCAGGGTCAGTGAACCAGAGCTGACCAAGACCCTACTCCACCTCCAAGTGGTGGTCCTGGAAACAGGCTGCATCACTGCAGTCTGGCTGAGTGAGTAGGGATCGAAGAGGGAAGGCTAACCCGGTCCCAAAAATGCCGTGCTGAAGTCGGCCGAAAGGCGCAATAATTGCAGCTTCGCTGTAAATGGACACAATGCAACCAACGTCCTTTTCAGGACGAACGAAGAAGAAGAACATTTGATTTAACTATACTTTATATATGACAGTCTAATGTGAAGCTGTTTAGTTAATTAAACAAGATTGGCAAATATAACTGTTTAGTTGTTGTTATAATGTTGACTTCGTTAACAAGCCTGTTGAATTGTTGATACACTAGAAACAGAAGCCACCACAACACACAATGCAGCTGCTGCATCTGCAGTGTGTCTCGCGTTGCTCTTCCACAGTCTCCTTTGTCACTCCTTATAGAGCATGGAGACTCCACTACAGGTGGCCTCATTTGGGCGTCAAAGCACAAAGCTCTTGCAGCAGTGGTTTGTGTAGTAATTTGTTTTTCATGATGATAATGCCAGCCCCATGCGCAGGTTGAATGCCTAACCATCATTTTGAAATTCTGCTCCCTAATTTTCTCACCTACTTCATATTGTTAAGTGTTGCAATGTGCTTCCGTTGCTTATCTGTTTTAAGAATAATGTATGTATTCTGAACTGATTACATTTTTAATAGTTACCTAAGTTATTAGCTTGTTCCTTCCTAGTTTGTTTGTTTCCAAAGTTTCTTTTCTGTTACCTTTATTACAGCATGTCACCTTTATTACAGCATGTCACCTTTATTACAACATGTCACCTTTATTACAACATGTCACCTTTATTACAGCATGTCACCTTTATGACATCATGTCACATTTATGACAGCATGTCACCTTTATTACAGCATGTCACCTTTATGACAGCATATCACCTTTATGACAGCATATCACCTTTATGACAGCATATCACCTTTATGAGAAGCATGTCACCTTTATGACAGCATATCACCTTTATGACAGAATGACACCTTTATTACAGCATATCACCTTTATGACAGCATATCACCTTTATGACAACATATCACCTTTATGACAACATGTCACCTTTATTACAGCATATCACCTTTATGACAGCATGTCACCTTTATGGCAGCATGTCACCTTTATGGCAGCATGTCACCTTTATGACAGCATGTCACCTTTATTACAGCATGTCACCTTTATGACAGCATGTCACCTTTATGACAGCATGTCACCTTTATTACAGCATATCACCTTTGTGACAGCATGTCACCTTTATGACAGCATGTCACCTTTATGACAGCATGTCACCTTTATTAAAGAGCGTCCGATTAACAGAGTGGTTAGAGCACTGGTCTCTTGCAGCAAAGGTGCCGGGTTCGAATCACAGTACTGACACGCTCCAGTTTACTCAGCTGTAAATGGGTACCTGACTCTGCTCTTTGAGTTAGGTAAGGACATGACAGTGAGGAAGGGAGCTAGTCACCCCCCGCCTGTGAATGCTGGACCCAGCATAGTGAAGCCTCTAACACTTCACTCCCCTGCAGCAGTATCTGTTATAGGACTACCTGTTTTTACCTTGATTAACGCAGATAGTGGTGTTAATGAGCATAATCAAACTATTTATTTGTGCTTTCAGAGTAGAGCAGAAAGACATAGAAAATGAGGTGAACGAATACTTGAGCAGGGCCATTGATGCCCGCAGTGTCGACAGATTACGAGCTGAGCATGTCAATGGTTTCTTTATGAGATTCCGCAAGAAAAGCATTGAGAAAAAAGTAGGTTTCCCAGACTAAAGGTCTGCTGTGATAATTGTAATGGTAACTTTCTGATGTTCTAGCACAGAAGAGAAAACCAATGTTGGTGAAGATGACATAAAGATGGAAGAACTGAAGGAAGCATGATGGTATAACACCAGAAATGGTTAAGTACATAGGAGCAGCAGGCGACCTATTACTCTTAAGGGTCCTACAGGCAGCGTGGTGCAACAAGACCATACCAAAGGATTGGGAGATTGCCATCATAACACCAATTTTCATAAAGGGTGACAATCGACAATGTGGAAACCATAGAGGCATATCCCTTCTCAGTATCCCTGGTAAAATCTACTCTAGTATCCTAGAGCAGAGACTCCGATGCCTAGCTGAGCCACAATTGGATGAGGTTCAGTGCGGATTCCGAGCTTACCGAAGTACTCAAGACCTAATCTTCACACTCAGACAGCTGAGTGAAAAGGCCCTTGAGTATAAGAGTGAGATCTATCTTTGTTTCATAGATCAGGAAAAGGCGATTGACAGGGTCCCCTTGAGCAAACTTTGGGACTGTTTGGCAAGGAAGAACATTCCAGCACCTCTGATTCATGCTATACAGAGCTTCTACAAGTCTTGCAGAAATTATGTGAGGACAGCAAACCATAAATCAGAAGAGTTCAGGACCACCACTGGTGTAAGACAAGGTGATATCCTGTCACCTTATCTTTTCATACTCCTCATGGACGATGTCATCAAGGCATGTAAGGAGAGAACAAGAAAGTATTCAGTGGGGTACTGGAAGATGAGACAGGTCTGTATTTCAGAGCTGGCATTTGCTTATGATGTTGCCCTGATTGTTAAATCAGAGGCACATCTCCAATCCAACCTGCAAGTCTGGAAGGAAGAGCTGGAGAAGAGAGGGATGGTCATAAGCAGCTCTAAAACAAAATCCATGGTGATATCACGAGAAGAAAGAAGACATCAGATTAAGCTGGAAGAACAGGTCCTGGAGCAGGTCGACCACTTTAAATACCTCTGAGCTATTATAGACCGAAAGGGAGGCATCAAAAAAGAGATGGCCACTCGAAAAGCAGCAGCTGGGAGACTTTTTCAGGCCATAAATCGAGGATTCCTCAGCAAGAGAGAGGTTGGTAAGAAAACGAAGATGTTTGTATACCGCTCCACCTATGTCCCAGTCTTGACGTATGGATGTGAGTCATGGGCAATGACTACAACCCACAAAAGCCAGATCCAAACCTCAGAAATGAGGTATCTGAGGAAGGTGGTTGAAGTAACAAGAAGAGACATGGTCCGCAACCAGATGATACGTCAAGGCCTAAAATCCCACCCCCTGCAGACCCAAGTAGAACAGTCCCAACTAAGATGGTTTGACCATGTCTGCAGAATGGGAGAAGATCGGCTACCACGACAAGCATGGGAAACAAAGAGCCAGGGATCCAGACCTCCCAGGACGACCCAGAGTCCGCTGGGAGGACAACATTAGACAATCTTTGAAAGACCGAGGACTAGAATGGAACCAGGCCAGGAGGAAGACAGCCGATAGGATAGTCTGGCACTCTCTCTTCCAAACCTCTACACCTCACGGTAGAAGGGGAACGACTAAGTAGGTAAGTAAGTAACTTTCTGATGTTCTTTGTGCTTGGTAAAGGTTGAGCTGTAATTCAGTTGAAGTGGATCTATATGTATTGAAATTTAAAGGAAACATAAAGAAGAAACTAGAGGGTTAAAGGAGAAGAGCTTTGCATTAGTATTAAATAAACATACATTTCTCACAACAGCAAATAGATTTTCAAAAAATACAGACAATATTAAGTCACCAAGGAACATAGCACCTGTATGTTACGGAGCTCAAAAGGGGAGTAAAGAATATTAACATTGTAACCTAGCATGCATGTCATAATAAGCAAGTAAGGAGGATTGGGCAATGACCAGCTACCTGATGCCACAAAAACTTCAAATGCAATATAGATCAGCCATCCAAGACAAATGAAGGGCCTCTGGTAGGAAAGCCACCAATGTGGAACTGATGACAAGAACCAGATAAGTGCTAGTGGAACAAGAGATGACAAGAACCAGATAAGTGCTAGTGGAACAAGAGATGAGAGGTCTTCGCATACATTTGTTGAAGGCCTATTCTCTGCCACATGACAGAAGGTCTTTGCATACATTTGTTGAAGGCCTATTCTTTGACACATGACAGAAGGGCTTCGCATACGTTTGTTGAAGGCCTATTCTCTGCCACATGACAGAAGGTCTTCACGTACATTTCTTGAAGGCCTATTCTCTGACACATGATAGAAGGGCTTCACATACGTTTGTTGAAGGCCTATTCTCTGCCACATGACAGAAGGTCTTCACATACATTTCTTGAAGGCCTATTCTTTGCCACATGACAGAAGGTCTTCACGTTCATTTCTTGAAGGCCTATTCTCCATGGGGAGCTGAAGGGTGATAAATGTTGTCAAAGGGAAGTTTAAATAATGTTTATGTCATTTTCTGTCATCAGTAATGATCATATGTGTATATTTCCACAGTTTTCTCTGAAGCACGACAACATGTTTTCAGACCATATCCTGTGTCAGCTTATCATACTAATTTTCATGACTGTCTGCCATTTTGTCATTTTAGAGAGGTAAGGAGATCGTGTGAGCTGTCATGTTATGTGGCAGTTTCATTAAAAAGGTAAAGATAGCCCCATATTAGAAGCTGCTGTAAGGGAGTGAAGTATTTGAGACTTCACCTGTAGGTCTCAGCTTTATGAAGTATTTGAGACTTCACCTATACTAGGTCTTAGCTTTATGAAGTATTTGAGACTTCACCTGTATGTCTCAGATTTATGAAGTATTTGAGACTTCACCTATATGTCTCAAATTTATGAAGTATTTGAGACTTCACCTATACTAGGTCTCAGCTTTATGAAGTATTTGAGACTTCACCTATACTAGGTCTTGGCCTTATGAAGTATTTGAGACTTCACCTATACTAGGTCTCAGCTTTAAGAAATATTTGAGACTTCACCTATACTAGGTCTCAGCTTTATGAAGTATTTGAGACTTCACCTATACTAGGTCTCAGCTTTATGAAGTATTTGAGACTTCACCTATACTAGGTCTCAGCTTTATGGAGTGTTAGAGACTGCACTATACTAGGTCTCAGCTTTATGAAGTATTTGAGACTTCACCTATACTAGGTCTCAGCTTTATGAAGTATTTGAGACTTCACCTATACTAGGTCTCAGCTTTATGAAGTATTTGAGACTTCACCTATACTAGGTCTCAGCTTTATGGAGTGTTAGAGACTGCACTATACTAGGTCTCAGCTTTATGGAGTGTTAGAGACTGCACTATACTAGGTCTCAGCTTTATGGAGTGTTAGAGACTGCACTATACTAGGTCTCAGCTTTATGAAGTATGGTGATCGGTTCCCTTCCTAGCTGCCTTTGCCATTTCAAGAGCAGAATGAGGTACCCAATTTTACATCTGGGTAGGCTGCGGTGGGATGTGACCTGTTTCTGAGCTTGATCCCTTTTGCCTCAAGAGGGAAGCACTCTAACCACTAGTATGGTCATTTGGCAGTTAATAACTTGTAATATATCTCAGTAATGCTATATTATATGGGCTAAACTGTAGTGCATCTCAGCGTAAGTTACTAGCAGTTAATAAATTTCTGTCACATCCATGATATTTGCTAATTGTAGTAAGTTGCAGTGGCAGTTTCTGACCTTTAAGTTTTATGTGACTTAGCTTGTTTACTTGTGTGGAACACTACATTCTTTCCACATTTGCCTCTGAGCTTCATCGGGAGAAGTAGTTTTTATTTTTGCCAGAGGTTTGTTGCATTGGCCTGAGTCATGCTCTGTTCTTCTTCTTCAGGATTTCTTAACATTGTCTATCTACCTCCCTTTCTGGCATTCCCTTCCTCCCAGTAACCAGATCTTCTGCTTTTGAAGGTTTGTGGAGTAGTTGATTTTGCTGACTAGGTATCCCCACTGTTTTATTGTCTTTCTCTTTTTGTAGTTGTTGCATTGTGATATTTGTACCAGTTCCTGATTTCTTCATTTTTCCCTCCACTTCCTCTGGTGACAGTTGCATCTTTTCTCCATTATCTCATCTCCCATGTTGTGATCTTCCCTTCCTGTTCTTAAGATAGTGGCCATGTTTGACATCAGTAGTGAAAAAGATGATATGAATGGGCTGTTTACCAGCTGTTTTTTTTTTTTTTTTTGTCTTGATGGAGATCATGGGTGCCTGAGACATGCAGTCTCTGCCATAATCTTCAAAATCTTTTTTCTCTTTTTGTGTCATTCTGCCATCCTCTGTGAGCACTAGTCCCAGGTATTTGAGCTCGTTGACCTGTTGTTCAGTAGTATTGTTAACAATAAATTTGAGTGGGTTTGGATTTCTGCTGACCTTTGTTTCTGCTTGGGATGGACTAATTTTTATCTTAAATCTCTTTTGTGTTGTACTGAGTGTATCTTTATGTTCTGGGAGTCTTTTAATGTTGTGTCCAATAGGCTTTGGTTAATCTGCAAACAGTAATTCTTATTTTAGATTTAACTTTGGGTTTGTCCTATCCATTCAGATATTAAAAAGTGGGATTGATAGGGAACATTTCCTTCATGTTTCCTGTGTTCAACACAAAAATATTTGTATAACTATCCTTTGTTCTTATTACATTTAGACTTTTATGGTACTTCATCTTTTTGTTTTTCCGGCCAGAAACATTTTTAAAATGGAACAAAATGTCATACCTATTATCATTCCCATAAACTCTGTCACGTGTGGGTGCATGGATGGGTTTAGTGAGGAATATATGTCTGAGCCTTATTTTAAAAAGTGTCTAATTAAATGTCATGTGTGTTTTATACCATTATCTTCAGGAAATTACAGATGCTGCTTGTTTTGCCAATTCTGATAGTCACAGAGCTGGGAATGTTTATCATCTGCTGTTTTGACATTATGCCTGTGAGTCTTTCAGTCCTTATTGTTATGCCTGTATCATCATCATCATTACCTTTCAGCATTCTGTGGAACTGATGTTTAAAACATCGCGCACTGAGTACTTGTTTGCTCTGGCTCCAAAAATAAAGACAATTTAAGGAAAAGGACATTTTGTGCTTATGGTTATATTAAAAGCTTTAGATGCATGGAAGATGGTTGCATCCCAAAAGATATCTTCTACGGACAATTAGCAGATGGCAAGAGAACAGTTGGGCGACTACAGCTGAGGTTCAAAGATGTGTGCAAGAGAGATATGAGAGCACTGGACATGGATCCAGCAAC
The DNA here is from genome assembly GCA_024509875.1 of Oreohelix idahoensis. NCBI lineage: Eukaryota > Metazoa > Mollusca > Gastropoda > Stylommatophora > Oreohelicidae > Oreohelix > Oreohelix idahoensis. Next base: position 712,257 of record JAMPIV010001772.1, on the reverse strand, counting down.
ATGGGAGGATGAAGCTGCCGATCGCACTAAGTGGCGATGCTATTTACGGCACCACCTCAGATTGGGCGAAGAGAGGCTCACACAAGAAGCAGAGGTGAGGAGAAAACGTCGAAAGGAGCACCAGGAAAATAAGCAGCTGAGGGCTGCCACCTCAGGGGCGCATTCCCATAGTCAGTTATGACTGAAGGGGCTATTATTATTATTATTAGATGATGGAACTAAACGCTTACAGCTTAACAGGGGGTTGTTGTTCGTCCATCACAGGTGATGAAGACCACTCTGTTCATCCAATTATTAGGAATATGTTAGATTAGTCTATGGGTATGAAGGTGACTGATGAGCCCGATGCGGGCCTTGAAAGATCTCGGACAGTGTGGGCAGGGAATGTTTGCTTCATGTGAAGATTTTATTACACGGTCTTTTCTAGCTTGTCTCCGCTGTTCCGCTGCTGCTCTTCTGGATGATTTGCATGCCGCTGCACCTTTACGAAGAGATGTGCGCCAAGCAGTTCGGTCTTGCGCAGCAGCTTCCCGTGTGTCTGGGTTTATGTCAAAGGTTTTCAATGAAGTCTTTAACGTGTCTTTGAAGCGCTTCTTTTGGCCACCATGGGAGCGTTTACCCTTCTGCATCTCACCATAAAAGAGCATCTTTGGCAGTCGATGGTCTGGCATGCGGACTACATGACCTGCCCAGCAAATCTGTGACTGCATCAGAATAGTATGGATGCTAGGGATACCAGCTCTGTCAAGAACGGCGGTATCCGGGATCTTGTCTTGCCATTTGATGTTCATTACCTTCCTGAGACAGACTGTATGGAAGTGGTTTAGCTTCTTTACGTGGCGCCTGTATACAGTTCATGTGTCACATGCATAAAGCAGCACTGGAAGCACCGTAGCTCTGTACACCTTCAGCTTTGTCTGTAGACTAATGCCACTTCGATGCCAAACGTTGGTGTATAGTCTGCCAAATGTGTGCTGGCTTTGGAGATCCTGGTGTTTACCTCATCATCAATGACAATGTTCTGGGAAAGTGTGCTACCAAGGTATGTGAATCTGTTCACAACATTCAGTTTCTCACCATTTACCTTGATTACTGGCTCAGTATAAACTGTGCCAGGAGCTGGATGGTACATGTTTTCTCCGTGTTGATGGTAAGCCCAAAGTTGGCACAGGCTTCAGAGAATCTATCCACGCTGTGCTGCAGATCAGCCTCTGAGCCAGCATTGAGGGCACAATCGTCAGCAAACAGAAGATCTCTGATGGTGTGTGATTTGACCTTGGTTTTTGCTTGAAGCCTCCTAAGGTTAAACAATTTTCCATCAATACGATATCTGATGTCAATTCATGTGTCCCTGTCTCTGAAAGCATCAGTCAGCATAGCAGAAAACATGATATTGAACAGAGTCAGTGCAAGTTCACACCCATGTTTAACTCCGTTTGAGATGGGGAAAGGCTCTGACAGCTCACCGTTTTCCTGAACTCTAGCCTGCATTCCATCATGCAGTTGCTGCACTATTGAGATAAATTTCTTTGGGCAGCCGTATTTTTCCATGATCTTCCATAGTCCCTCTCTACTGACCATGTCGAACACTTTTGTCAAGTCGATAAATGCTGTGTACAGGTCACAGTGCTGTTCTTGGCATTTTTCTTGTAGCTGTCTTGCAGCGAACACCATATCGATGGTTCCACGTTCTTTCCGGAATCCACACTGACTTTCGGGTAAAAGACCTTTGTCAAGATGAGCCGTAAGGCGATTCAGAAGGATTCTGGCGAATATCTTCCCAGCGATTGATAAAAGAGAGATGCCTCGATGATTGTTACAGTCTTGGCGATTACCTTTACGTTTATATACTACGCATCTTTGAGATCGTGTGGGATGGTTTCACTCTGCCACATTTGCTGGAAGATCATGTGAAGTTTCTCTATCAGAACTGTACTGCCATCTTTATAAACCTCAACAGGAATTGAATCGGAGCCAGGGGCCTTTCCACTAGAAAGTTGACGAATCGCTTTTTGAGTTTCCTCCAGAGTTGGTATATCATCTAGTGCTTCATTTATAGGAATTTGGGGCAGGCGGATGATGGCTTCGTCGTTAATAGATGATGGCTGGTTCAGAATATTATTAAAGTGTTCGACCCAGCATTGGAGAATTTTTTCCTTGTCTGTAATTAGTGTTTTTCCATCTGCATTAAGGAGGGGAAATGATCCTGATGATGTTGGATCATAGACCGTTTTGAGTGCATGGTAAAAATTTTTCAAGTCATGGCTGTCAGCAAAGCCTTGGAGCTCATCTGCTTTATTTCTCAGCCATGAATTCCGCATCTGGCGTAGTTTATGTTGGATGATTCTACGCATGTTATTGAAAGCATCTTTCTTTGATGTAGATTTTGGATCATTGAAATATGCTTTATGGGGATTCTTCTTTATATCATCTGAGTTCTCATCAAACCAGTCATTTTGTTTCTTGATGGCGGGACCCAGGACCTCTGTAGCAGTGTTGTAGATCTGCTCACTTAGGGCTGCCCAATTTGTTTCCACACTTTGGCCATCTAACGAGATAGATTTGAGACGGTCTTATAGGGTGTCAGTAAATGACTGTTTGATTTTTGTCTTCTTTAGTTTGGTGACATCCAGCCTTTTATGAGTTTTCTTCCCCTGAGGGTGCCTGGCTGGTTGGATACAAATTTTAAGTTTAGACACAATGAGGCGATGATCAGTCCAGCATTCGGCACCACACATGGACTTGGTCACCCGGACATCTTGCCTGTCCTTCTTCCTAACAATTACATAGTCAATTAGGTGCCAATGCTTTGAGCGAGGGTGCATCCAGGAGGTCCTGTTGCGGGTAGGAAGTCGAAAAATGGTGTTGGTGACAAGGAGGTCATGTTCTGCGCAAGTCTGGAGGAGAAGAAGTCCATTGCTGTTACAGCGACCCACGCCGTACTTTCCGATAGTGCCATTCCAGGAGATGTTATCTGAGTCTACTCTTGCATTAAAGTCACCTGAGAGGCGAACTGCCCTGATTGGGAGAGAACTGGCCAGATACAACATTGACATAGCAGCACTGAGTGAAACTCGACTTGCAGGCGAGGGCCAACTTTGCGAAAAGGGTGCAGGTTATACATTCTTTTGGAGCGGAAGAGGAACTGAAGAAAGACGAGAAGCAGGGGTTGGATTTGCAATCAAAACAGCAATTGTCAGCAAGTTAGCGGGGCCCCCAAAGGGAATAAATGACCGACTCATGACGGTCAAGATCCCCCTGCTTTATGGAAGAAAACATGCCACCATCATTAGCGCGTATGCACCAACTATGACAAACCAGGATGACGTCAAGGATAAGTTTTACGAAGAACTACATGCAGTCATTGCATCAGTTCCTAAAGCATATAAGCTCATAATTCTTCTTAACAGGGGGTATAATCATAATAAATAACTTGTTACATTGTAGATCTGTTATGTCCCTTTCTGAATGCAGTGATAACTTTAAAAAATGCACACACACACAGATAAACAAACAAGCACTCATGTCGCAAAATATGTTCCAAGCCTTTCCATCCCTGTCCCATGTCTTCTTTGCCCCTTTCATATCTGCCTCTAGTTCTCTTCTCCATATGTTTTTGGTCTCACTTTTTTTCTCTTAACCTGAAGATTCAAGAACATGGATTGCCTTGTGAATGCTCTCAACTGGTTTTCTCAATGTTTCTCCTATCCAGTGCCATCCTCTTACCTTCTCAACTTATTTCACTGTCTGGTACTTTCCATCATTTCCATATTAGTAATCTTTTCATTACCATTTCAGTTGTTCTGTTCTGTGCAACCTCTCGTGTATGAAAGTTTGCATCTTTTTTGATTGTCATTTTTGTTGTTTTAGAAGCTTCAGATTCATAAAGTAGAACTTACTTGATGTTTGACTTGAAGATTCTTATTTTTGTGTTGGACTTTATTCCTTTTAATTTTCATATATTTCTCTGTGTAGTGAAACTCCTCTTATCTTTAACTTGTCCTTGTTTTGACTTTAGTTTCTACAGAATAGGGCAGCTGGTCCCATGTCCAACCCTCCCTGGTCACCTTCTGTGACATGCCTGACATGGCAACACATTGGCTGTGAGAAATAATTTCTATAACTCAACCTACCCATAATGGTTAACACTCTTCAGTAACACCACATCTTAATATAATTTTCCATGATGCATTTTCATGTGACAGGATTAGCTTTCTATAAAACTGAAAAATACACTGTGTTACAAGGCCCAAAAGTGGAGCAAAGAATAATAACACTGTACCCTACCTTGTAGAAGGCATGAAAGGAGGGTTGATCATGGACCTGGCTACCTTTCCATGTAGAAACTTTAAACCAAACAAGATTTAGCAACAACATGAGCAAGTCATAAAAAAAAAACAAATAATTCAACTTGGCCATCCAGAATTGAAAGAAGGTCCTCTAATAAGGAGTTTCTGACACAGCCCAAAGAAATCCAAACTGGGCTGCTCACTCTGCTATCTTCCCTTCTGGGAGAACATCCATATTAGGCAAATGTAGGGTTCTAGCATTAAAAAACAAAGAGAACCTGCTTGGATGGCAGCAAGAATGAAAAACGATAATATTGACATCCTGGGACCGTGCACAACAAGAAAGGGACGCAACGAATCATATAAATTTCTGGGTCCTTTCCAGTTCCTATATGCCATAGTTGCATATAGTGTCTTAGAAAACGGCCAGTGAGGCACTTTGGCTTGGGGGGGGGGGGGGGGGGGGGGGGGGGGGGGGGGGGGGGGGGGGGGGGGGGGGGGGGGAGGGGGGGGGGGGGGGGGGGGGGGGGGGGGGGTAGAGATGCTTAATTGTTTGTCCTTTGACAATTGACTCTGACTGTGAGGTGGTGGTGCCATTCAGATGGTCACTGGTTTGAATCTCCCTGTGAGCCTCTCACTTTTGTTCCTTTCCTGCTATCTACTGTCCTCCTTCTTTCTGTTTTACGAGTGCCTGCTACTTACTTATCTGTTATTTGTTGACTTATTTATGTATTAAAATCTGTACATTTAGTTTGTGGGTTTAATACAGGTACGGGTTATTTTTCTGGTTGTTCTGTACTTAGTTATTGTTTATAAAATGACAACCAAAAGTGACCCAAACAAACAAAAAAAATCAAAAACATAGTCGTACTGAAAACTGACCCTAGTACATTCTACAACTTATGCAGTATTTATTATTGATAGTGACATCACCTGACCACAAGGTCTTTTATATTTTGACGTGCACCCTAATATAACTGACGGACCTTGTGTCTTGGCTGAATTGTGCACCTCGCTAAAATGAGGCAAAACTTCTTTTTTTTTTTAAATTGATAATATACTATTTGTTAAGTGAATAGTTTTAACTCTTAAAGTACCACGAGCCGATAAATTGGTTCATGAGGTTGTTCTCTTCGGACCAGGAGCCAATTTACCAGTTTTTTGGTTTTGTTTAGTTTAAATAACTAAAGAACATTATTTCCGATGACAGAACTTCCTTTCCCTTCAAATGTTATCGCTGAACATAAAAACACGTGTTTACTTGTTAATTTGTGGGTATTTAGCGTACATTTTCTAAGTTTAGAAATGGCCATGCCCACTAGATTAACAAACCTCGTAGACTGACTTTGGATGGAGCTAGGAAATTATTTTAAGAAAATCTGGATGAAAATACTAATTTACATTGTGTTAGTTACACAGATAACGATGAAAATGAGTTGGATTATCAATAGGAGTTTGAAATTAAGTCATATGAGAGTCTAGATGAGAATAGCGTGCCTGATCACAGAAACAGCATTGTAGAGGCATGACAACGTAATGAAATTGCCACAAATTCAGGAGCTTTTGTCTGTCAAAAGTGAAAAGTGATGATCATGTTGCAATACAATATTATGTTAACAATAACATAACTGTATAAATTACATTTTCTTTTCCCTCTCATTGACGTGTTTTGAAATTGTCTATTTTTACAGACCAGCAACCTGTTTTTGTAAATATTGAAAATATTGATTTCCTGAGGATTTCTAAACAAAATCACTGTTGTTATAGTATTAAAATACTTCTGTATGTAATATTTTAGTGTTTTTCTTTGGATATTTACTTCAGGCGCAGTGTCACATGCTAGTAAGTGGAATTTTTTTTTTATGTACTGTTACATCATATTCTTCTTTCGGCCTCCATTTTTACCTCACATAACTAAAAACATTTTAAGAAAGTCTTTATACATCATATACACCAGTAATCAACATACATTTTCATATATAACAACAAAAGTATTTAGTCACATGAACATCATAAAAACGTATTTACTAAAGACCACTGTTAACACACACTAGCTTGGCCACTTTTGCTAGGGCTGAACTCACATGTTTGGTTGGTACTGAAAGAGTTAAATAGAAACAGAATGATAAACCACTAATATATGAACATATAGTACAATATTAGTATTATTATCTGTAATGTGCTTTATAACTTTAAAATGTTTAATATCTCTTTCTTTTTGTCCCGTATTAGTGCTTGCCAATGCCAATACGACATGTTGCTCATAATACATTTGGAAGACGATTGTTCAGCCAGTTTTTTGCAGCTGCCTCAACTTTAATTTTATTTTTTGCTGCTATATTCCCAATGGTAAGAAGCAAATTCTTTCATTTTCTGTTGCTTGTTATTTTTGACACCATCTTCTATACCACAGCCCCATGTTACCATTGTTTGACAACTTCTGTTCATTTGTTTTGTCACTTTGGTTAGACATTTTCTGTCCCTTGTTACCTTTGTTTTACATTGTCTGCTGCACTCACCTCTCCTTATACCATTCTTTGACTGTTTCTGTCCTTAACATTATTTGGCATCCTATGCCTTTGTTTCTATTGCTTGTCATATTCTGTCTTTTGTCACTATTGTTTGATGTTTCAGATTCATTGTCGCCTTTGTTTGACATCTGCTTAAGATCACCTTTGTTGAACATCTGCTCATGATCACCATTCTTTGATTTCTTCTGTCCCTTGTCATCAACATCCACATTTGCATTTTCTGCCCCTTATCATCAGTTTTTGCATGCTCTGCCCTTTATCATCAGTTTTTGCATGTTCTGCCCCTTATTATCAGTATTTGCATTTTCTGCCCCTTATCAGCATTTACATTTTCAGCACTTTATCATAAGTATTTGCATTTTCTTCCCCTTATCAACATTTACATTTTCTGCACCTTATCATCAACATTTACATTTTCTGCACCTTATCATTATTTGCATTATCTGCACCTTACCAATATTTGCATTAACTGCCCTTTGTTGCCAGTGTTCGACATCTAATCCCCATTTAATTTATTTGTTATCTTCTAAATCTAATTACCACTGTTTTCTAAACACTGAGTCCTTCATCCAATATTCTGAGATCATTATTGTGTCCAGAATAAATTTACTTGAAACAAATTAGACCATTATGTTAAGTTTAAGATCAGTATTTAGTCAAATTTATTTACATGTTGAGAGAGTGGCAGCATTGCATGAGGTAATATTTAATAGGAAATAATTTGGCCTTCAAATATTTTTGGCAGCTTTATTTAGCAACACCAGATCTGGAGTCATGTCTCACTGAAAAATATGGAAATTTTTCTCGGATGACTGTTCAGCTTGCAAACATCACTCGTAATTCAAGAAAGACTATTTGTAACCCTTATGATTCCACAAGTTTTTCCCCAGAGGTAAATATATTGTTATACTTAAATTCTTTTTCTCTTCTCTGTTTGAACTTCATAATTGATGAGTGTGCTTATTATCAGAATGAAATGTATTGGTTGTACATAATATGACTTGAACAGGAATTCAATAGTTGGAATGAATGGTGATTTTAGGAACAGGTAGGAAGTAAACAGTTCAGTAAGTTGATTTTTTTTTTTTTTTTTTTTTTTTTTTTTTTTTTTTTAACCAGCGGCACTTAGGCTTTCAGCCCTTCGGCCCAATGACATTGTCATGGGGACTTCACCTTATTAGTTCCAACCCGGTCAGGTTCGCTCCTTCCCATATGAGTGTCACAGAATTGGACAGTCAAATGGTTAGAGTAAACATTTCTTCAAACGGTCGCCTCCCTTGCCATGAAGCCAGTACAACGCCGAAGCCATTACACCAGCGCGGCTCCCAGTAAGTTGATTAAATGAAGCCTGGGACATGACTTCACCTTATTAGTTGGTACCTTTATGAGTGTCCAATTGACAGAGTGGTTAGAGCACTGGTCTTTCCCTGCAAAGGTGCTGAATTCGATTCACGATATTGACACTTTTCAGTCTGACCAACTGTAAATGGGCATCTGACTGTGCACTTGAGATAGGAAAGGAAAAGGCAGTGAGGAAGGGAACTGGTCACCCCACCTGTCAAAGCTGGACGTAATATAGTGAAGTCACTTAACATTCACTCCTTTAAGGTAGTATCTGCTGTGAGACTGCCTTTGACCTTCATGAGCTGCCAATATCTAGTGACCTTGACCTTAGTTTATTCTTTTAGGTCAGTTAGGCCTAATCAGCTTCTAGCATGGCATGAGTGCTGTTCACTGAGCGTCTGTTTGCAGCATTTGTCAATTCATAAAGGACAGCAATTTGTGAAATCTAATACAGTGACAAATTTCTTCATGAGGAGTCTGCCGATGAAGCATCTCTCTTGTGATGAAGAGAGGCAGACTGAAAAAATACTTGGAGAGGGAAACTGGGGACAGAAATGAAAGAGGTGAGAACAACATGGAACGACCTTGAGCTGATGGCACGGGACAGGAAGACTTACAATAAGTCTGTTGAAAGCCTATGTTCCTTGGGGACCTGAAGAGAACTGAGTGAATGAATATATTAATATTATACATTTATAGGTATGGTGTCTGCCTCTTATTCTAAAGGTACCAGGTTCGCTTCCAGCACAGGGAATACAATTTATGAAAGATTTTTCAGAACCAGTGATTCCTAATGATATCATCCTCTTACCCCCCCCCCCCCAATCCCACCCACTCTCCGAGGTGGTAAGAATTGAAGTGTAAAGAGTAGACCATACAGCTGCTGCCCTGGCAAAATTGTTAAAAATTAATAAACCTACCCACCAAAAAAAATATTTATAGAATGACTGATTACTGTATACACACATTGCCAATGCTACGGAGTTTATGCACTGTGCTTAGTTCTTCCTTGTGTAATCTAAGGGAGGAAATCAGAGCACTTATGGAGTTGTCCTTGTGCAATGAAGATTGTCCTTAAAACCAAACCGTACCATAAAGTTTGTTTTGTTTACACATGTTTGTCTCAGTTACTTCCCTTGTCCATATCTTGTTTTGTTTACACATGTTTGTCTCAGTTACTACCTTTGTCCATATCATGTTTCGTTTACACATGTTTGTCTCAGTTACTACCTTTGTCCACATCATGCTTTGTTTACACATGTTTGTCTCAGTTACTACCTTTGTCCATATCATGTTTTGTTTACACATGTTTGTCTCAGTTACTACCTTTGTCCATATGATGTTTTGTTTACACATGGTTGTCTCAGTTACTACCTTTGTCCATATCATGTTTCGTTTACACATGTTTGTCTCAGTTACTTCCTTTGTCCATATCATGTTTTGTTTACACATGTTTGTCTCAGTTACTACCTTTGTCCATATCATGTTTTGTTTACACATGTTTGTCTCAGTTACTGCCTTTTTCCATATCATGTTTTGTTTAAACATTGTTGGAACGTTTATTTTAGTTGACAAGTCGTAAGCTGAGATAATACTTCAAGCTTGGAATATTGTCACATAATGTCCACTGACTTAAACTTTGTCGGTATAGGTCGGGCTTACAGGTAGCCGACAAAATTATCAACGCGAATGATAGTGTGTGGTGGGGTCTAACAGTTAGACCCAATGTCAAAATATACTCAACGGTAATAACAGGGTCGTTGACCAACGTCTAAGTATCATATAGTTGATCCATTGGCTGGTGTTTTAGGTTTCAATAACATTCTTTATTTCAACGGAGACGAAGACGATAAAACATTTAGAGTAGACATACTCTAACATTGACAGTTGCATATTGAATCAAGCATGTAGAGCGTTAACATAATATTAATGTCCAATTTGATTGGCCTCGTAAATAATCTTGTAGTTTATTGATTCCCTTCTTATAACATGTTCGAGATGCCGGATACATATTTTACTGGAGATACAACAGTGCATTTACATTTGAATATAGTCCAGCAGAGGATCCGGACACACTAGCGACAGGCCATCAAGAACCGTACCGAAGCCCTACCTAGAATCTTGCTGAGAACTTATAACCTTAGTATCGTGTTGAGATACTAATAAAATGAGCCATGACTTGGCTAATGCTATCACTTCACCCTGGAAGATAGCCTAACATTGAATACTTAAATCTTCCCGTAATAAGGGACTACTAGAACAGAAGAACGTCTGTCTTCATTCACCTGCATTTTTTGATCTCCCCGCATCAATGCTGTTTGGCAACAAAGCAAACACTATCGCCCTAAGTTGTTCTCTTTAGTGCAACCATTGACACGTAACTAATTAAACATATATTTACTCAGATGCGCACACATAGTGCATCTGTCACAGTTAGACATGCATCTAGCTATGTTAAATCTCTCACACATAGCTCCTATGCGAAAAAGGACTTAACAGATTACATCGACCCCCGGATTAAAAAAAAAATAAAGCATAGCTTTTATTATTATTTTTTTTTTTAAATTATCGCGGAGAGGTCAATCAAATTATGTGAAACAACACATAAATATAATTACAGCATGATTAAGCAAATAATATATTTGATAGGAGAAGCTAAATACTTAGTTCCAATCAAATAAATAATGAAATTTTTTTTTTACAAAAAACACCAATTAAGATGTGGCAAATGAAATAACAGTAGTGAAGAATGAAAAGAATAGGTGAATAATGGTGACAGCAATCAAACAAAAATGTGAAAGGAGAATGTCAATAAATGAACTCAACTGAATAGCATAATGTAGGCATGGAACATTAAAAATGGAGAGTGAGGAACAATTAAATAAAATCAGTGAACAAAATATCATGCTAGGAGGAAAGAACAATGTCTAACGAGGGTGTAGAAATTATCAGCTACTCATACGTACATAGTACGTACGCTAATATTGCTACATGAATTATGTCATGTGCCAAAATTATCTAGCGCTACTAATGTGCAATCATCTAATAATAAAATGTAGTTGCAATAGCGTAGTGAAAACACTAAACTTACGTAAGTTGACATTAATTGTCATAAACATACTAAATAGTTCAAGGCATTACACTGTTAGTAATCTAAAATGACATGTCATGAAGTCACAACATTAGGTTGCAAGAATGTCGATAATTTCACATGTTATGTTGGAGTGTAAATGTTATTACATCATAGATGTTAAGTTCATGTTATCTCAGTTTATTTCTAAGTTCAAATCCTGTCAATTTATTTCTAGACCGAAATATAGTTAATAGCACCGTAATGTTAATTGAGAAGCAACGAAGGCATAAATAGTCAACGCAAATGCGAATATTTTGATGTTTCGTAAAATAGTAAGGACGTTGTAATATGAGAAGATCACGTGTTCATAAGCAGCAATCTACAATCGTTCACTTGGTAGTGTAGATGTGTCACACGCTGTAAGGCTTGGTGGCCTAGTTGATTCTAGATTGAAGCGTGACAGAACATCAGCTAGAACATTTTCTGACCCAGGTATCGAACGTATAGTGAAATGGTATGGCTGCAAAGAGATTGCATACCTCATAGATCTGGACGACTTTAAGTCTTTGTTTTTGAGCGGTGTTAGTGCACGCTGGTCAGTTTCGACAAAAAAGTGCGCGCCCAGAAGGAAGCGTTGAAGCTTGATAATTGACCATACCATCGCCAGTAATTCCTTGTCAAGTACCGAGTAATTGCGTTCTGTTGGTGTAAGTTTTCTTGAGACGTATATCACCGGATGAAGTGTTCCTGAGTAAGACTGTAGCAATACACCACCGATTCCAAAATTAGAAGCGTCGCTGCGGAGAACAAATGGTAGATCTGCATTTGATAAACGTAAAACTGGCGCAGATGAAAAAAGTGTTTTAATAATATCTAACGTGGTTTGATGTTACTGCGACCACCGAATCATGTTAGCTGAACCCTTCTTTAATAAACTAGAGAGAGGTGCAGTAATAGTAGACAAAAAAAAAAAAAGGTAATGCAGGAGACAAAGATCTTGCCCTTAAAAGATGTACTGAAATCATAGCCTATGTAAAAGTAAAGCAGTGCAACAAAAAGTCGTTGACTAAGAAAATACTGAGCCAATCGGCCCAATAAAAATAATTAAATATAGATACAAAAAGTGAAGAAATTCTGAATCGACAGGATACAGAAAAATAAAGAAATGACAATAAGTAAGACATAGATGAAGTCAAGTATCAAGTATGATCTGTAATAGAAGAAAAGATAACTTGAAAATATCCAGAAAGAATGAAGAAGAACGCACCATCAATAGTAGCTAAAAAATGTGTGGTGCAGAGTTTTGTACAAGTCGCACGTCTAGAGGATGGTGCGCAAAAAGTGAACCATGTATGAAATGAACAACTCTATGAGCATCATGATAATTATCAAAGCGCACAAAAGCAAGCTGTTGAAAAGAATCTTGAAGTTCGAACATGCGAACAAATTTAACATTACCGATTTTATTAAAAAATTTTCGCAGTGCATACCAAGTTGTATGCGATGGAATGTTGCGCACCAGAACAATGGGATTTAGTGACATATGATCTCGGCCAGATCGCAACTGAGCCCGAGTATCATTCAAATTACTATGTGTCGTGCGTGCTAAGCGCGGAGAATAATTATTATGCACATGTTTTTCCCTGAATGGCGCAATAGTAGGGCAATTCAGTTTATCCCTATTAATCTTATCCTGAGCAGCAGTATTACCCACTGCCAAATAGGCAGATTGCGTATGTCGTAATACATTCACCTCAGGCTCTGCTTGATGACTGTTAACATGGCCTGTAGCATTCTGACTAGCCGTAATTGGAATATCACAAACAAGTTTATCACTACTGTTGGAATGACCATGATTGTTATGAGTTTGTCTCTCATCTTGAGTCCTATTCAGACTATATTGGCCATTAAAGTTCCACTTCTTACTATTGTTTACATGTGGCGGGTATTTTTTTAATGTTGATATTGTCATCATCAGTCTTACGCCATGATCCAAACTCATCACAGTTAGACCTGTTATGAGAGGAAAACCCTGCACAAGAATCATGACGAGGAAATGTATATTTACCTCGGAAAGATTTTTTTAAACCCTGCTGACTAACAGCGTTGAGTGCTTGGTGCTGACTCTTTGCTTTCGTGAAGTGTTGATCATCAACATTATGTCTAACACTGTTAACCTTAACAGCAGACAACACCCTGTTGGTGAAGACAACATCCAACAGAGCATCAACTCTGTTACAAAGTTTCGTAATAGCGAAATCTGTAATTTCTTTTTCTTTAGTAAGAGCCTTGCGTATTATTTCTTGTGTATCAAATTGAAGCTTATCATAATCTGACCTTAAGTCACGTAACTGAGAAGTAAGAATCTTCTCTTTAGCAACCCTATCCTCAATTTCTAAATCTTTAGCTTTGAGTTCTGCAGCAGCAGTTTGCTTCAGACATTCAATTTCTACTGAGTGTTTACTGAGACATTCTACATTCTTGGCCTTTTCTTGTTCAAGGTCTTGTTTAAGTGCTTCGATAGCACTATGATGGCTATTCATAAGTTCACCAAAATTCTCGGGAACTACTGTTTGCTTCTCTTTAAGTTGGCGATAGAGATCTGCATTATCATTCAATAGATTAACAAGCGCTTCTGTATTTGACTCTTCTCATTTCTGGGCATGAACTTTTAATTTCTCATAGTCCATTTTTAATTTTTCTAGCTCCACAGTAAGAGACTTTTCCTTACATTGATGTACGTTTTCCAAAGAGCTCATTTCATCTTCTAGCTCTTTTTTCTCATTTGCCAGTTTAGATTGTCCTAATTTATTCTCATGAGGAAGAGCTAATGTTTCTATTCTCTTCATCTTAGCTAATTCTTCATCTCTCCTCGTCTCAGCCAATTTCTCGATTCGCTTCACATCTACCAAATGCAATTCTGCTTGACTCTCCTTAGATAATTTTTCTTTCCTCCTCCATTCATACCAATCTGGAGTAAGTCTTCTCCTCTCTTCCAATGCATAGGCTGCATATACTACTAAAGCCTCGCCCTTCAAACCAGACAATCTTCCAAAATCCATAAAATACTCTAATATGGTTGTTCGTCCATCACGGGTGATGAAGACCACTCTGTTCATCCAATTATTTAAGAATATGTTAGGTTAGTCTATGGGTACGAAGGTGACTGAAGAGCCCGATGCGGGCCTGGAAAGATCTTGGACAGTGTGGGCAGGGAATGTTTGCTTCATGTGAAGGTTTTATTTCACGGTCCTTTCTAGCTTGTCTCCGCTGTTCCGCTGCTGCTCTTCTGGATGATTCGCATGCCGCTGCACCTTTACGAAGAGATGTGCGCCAAGCAGTTCGGTCTTGCGCAGCAGCTTCCCATGTGTCTGGGTTTATGTCAAAGGTTTTCAATGACGTCTTTAACGTGTCTTTGAAGCGCTTCTTTTGGCCACCATGGGAGCGTTTACCCTTCTGCATCTCACCATAAAAAAGTATCTTTGGCAGTCGATGGTCTGGCATGCGGACTACATGACCTGCCCAGCGAATTTGTGACTGCATCAGAATAGTATCAATACTAGGGATACCAGCTCTGTCAAGAACGGTGGTATCCGGGATCTTGTCTTGCCATTTGATGTTCATTATCTTCCTGAGACAGACTGTATGGAAGTGGTTTAGCTTCTTTACGTGGCGCCTGTATACAGTCCATGTTTCACATGCATATAGCAGCACTGGAAGCACCGCAGCTCTAATATAGACATCTTGTCTAATTTATATGAGTTTCCAACTCACTCAGTTAAATATTTCTTCAAGAAATTTAAATTATCACTTAATTACTGTGTAACAAGTTCCTGTCCAGAGAACTTGTACAATTAATTCCCAATTATTATAGTTATTAATCAATCATAATAGTATTCATCATAAGATTATAAGAGCATAACAGGTCAAATACAGAAGTAGACAATGCGGACAATAGTGACAAAGACAAGATATCGAGGGACAGATGGTAACGTTCGCAGAAATCAACTAAATAAGAAAGCAGAAATAAAGTTGAAAACTATTGCAAAGCTTGCAATGACAGCTGCGAATAAGAATTAGACAAGTGACAACACAGGGTATAAACATGAACTTTGTATAAAAATTAACGATAGCAAGATTGAGGAAAACAATCACGAACAAAGTCAATCATAAAAATAAGGCACAGTGAAAGAAAAACATTACAATAACAATATTGAAAACGACACATCACGTCTAAACAAATATAGTTCACAGAGAACCATACGCAGTGGACTGAAAAAATCCTTCAGCTAACATAAGCTGGAACTTCCACTGTGGGAGGTCTACAAAACAAAATTGTCCCTAAAGAACACTCATGAAGGCCCGGTAGAGAATCTGGGATTTTTCCTTCGCAAGTCGCCAACCCAACCAACCCGCGTTAAACATAGAACATATAACATAAAGCATAAATGTGGACATATCAAAGATAGGCTCAACTATACGTGCAACGGTAGAATAGAACAACAGTTCACTTATCTTTTTTTTAAAGAAAAACTTTCCCGGCCCTCGCAGAGCTAGCGATGATGGTTCTCGGGTGTTGCATGATGAGCTTTACAATAACGTGTTGAAGCAGAAACGTAACGCCGTTCCACGTTGACTCTGACGGTTGAAGTCCAAAGTTGACCTTGACATAGAACGTTATGGAGGACCACTTGAAGGTTAGTCTGACCGATCGTTAGGTAAATCTCCAAAACACATGTTGTTGTTGATTTAAAAGTAACTGGACATTGTAGTTATAACAGATATATTGTATTGCTTCATAATTTTCTAGAATTGTGAGTTCTTGATAATTCCCCTTTGACTGGTACACCAACTGTTGGAACATTTATTTTAGTTGACAAGTCGTAAGCTGAAATAATACTTCAAGCTTGGATTATTGTCGCATAATGTCCACTGACTTAAACTTTGTCAGTATAGGTCGGGCTTACAGGTAGCCGACAAAATTATCAACGCGAATGATAGTGTGTGGTGGGTGTCAAACAGTTAGACCCAATGTCAAAATATACCCAACAGTAATAACAGGGTCGTTGACCAACATCTAAGTATCATATAGTTGATCCATTGGCTGGTGTTTTAGGTTTCAATAACATTCTTCATTTCAATGGAGATGAAGATGATAAAACGTGTAGAGTAGACATACTCGGACATTGACAGTTGCATATTGAATCAAGCATGTAGAGCGTTAACATAATATTAATGTCCAATTTGATTGGCCTCGTAAATAATTTTGTAGTTTATTGATTTCCTTCTTATAACATGTTCGAGACGCCGGATACATATTTTACTGGAGATACAACAGTGCATTTACATTCGAATATAGTCCAGCAGAGGATCCGGACACACTAGCGGCCGGCCATCAAGAACTGTACCGAAGCCCTACCTAGAATCTTGCTGAGAACTTATAATCTTAGTATCATGTTGAGATACTAATAAAATGAGCCATGACTTGGCTAATGCTATCACTTCACCCTGGAAGGTAGCCTAACATTGAATACTTAAATCTTCTCGTAATAAGGGACTACTAGAACAGAAGAGCGTCTGTCTTCATTCACCGGCATTTTTTGATCTCCCCGCGTCAATGCTGTTTGGCAACAAAGCAATCACTATCGCCCCAAGTTGTGCTCTTTAGTGCAACCATTGACACGTAACTAATTAAACATATATTTACTCAGATGCGCACACATAGTGCATCTGTCACAGTTAGACATGCATCTAGCTATGTTAAGTCTCTCACACATAGCTCCTATGTGAAAAAGGACTTAATACACATGTTTGTCTCACTACCTTTGTCCATATCATGTTTTGTTTACACGTGTTTGTCTCAGTTACTACCTTTGTCCATATCATGTTTTGTTTACACATGTTTGTCTCAGTTACTACCTTTGTCCATATCATATTTTGTTTACACATGTTTGTCTCAGTTACTACCTTTGTCCATTTCATGTTTTGTTTACACGTGTTGGTCTCAGTTACTACCTTTGTCCATATCATGTTTTGTTTACACATGTTTGTCTCAGTTACTACCTTTGTCCATATCATGTTTTGTTTACACATGTTTGTCTCAGTTACTACCTTTGTCCATATCATGTTTTTTTTTACATGTTTGCCTCACTTACTACATTTGTCCATATAATGTTTTGTTTACACATGTTTGTCTCAGTTACTACCTTTGTCCATATCATGTTTTTTTTTACATGTTTGCCTCACTTACTACATTTGTCCATATCATGTTTTGTTTACTCATGTTTGTCTCAGTTACTACCTTTGTCTATATCATGTTTTTTTTTTACATGTTTGTCTCAGTTACTACCTTTGTCCATATCATGTTTGTTTTTACATGTTTGTCTCAGTTACTACCTTTGTCCATATCATGTTTGTTTTTACATGTTTGTCTCAGTTACTACCTTTGTCCATATCATGTTTTTTTTAAATATCAGATTCGTTAATTTGATATTAAGGTTTTTACTTTCCATTTTTCACTCCTTCCCAACCACTACTTTTGTTTTGTTTTTCTTAACTCTTCAGCATTTTGTGTTGACTGTGGTCATTGTCATGCTGAGCTCATCCGTGTTTCTGGAATCCTCCAGTCTGGTGAAGCTGATACTGACCCTCTTCATTGCTGTAGTGTTTGTATTACTGATAGAGCTGAAGTATGTGAACCTCTTCACGAACCGAGACTATCTTATTTTGATTGAGAGTGGGTAAGTTGGATTTAACACCTGTTCATTCTTTTAGCACCTTGTTTTGATTGAGAGTGAGCAAGTTGGGTTTTACACTTGCTCATTCTTTTAGCACCTTGTTTTGATTGAGAGTGGGTAAGTTGGGTTTAACACTTGTTCATTCTTTTAGCACATTGTTTTGATTGAGAGTGGGTAAGTTAGGTTTAACACTTGATCATTCATTTGGCATATTGTTTTGACCCTTTGAACCCAAGATTTCTGCTACAGTGCGATGACCAGATTTTCCTAATCCCTGCAATCCAGCTGCAGCTACATCAGAGGCATTTGACACCTACTCAAGATTCTGTTACTGCATTATAATGATTTGCCACCATAGCACAGTGTTTAGAATGGTACAGGAAGATGAAAGATAATGCATGAAATGACAAACATTCAATTGTTTGAGAAGTTGTTTGGTGGTCTTGAAAGGAAAATTAGTAGGACATGCTCTGTGTAATGCAGGCAAAAGTGCTTGTTCAGTGAATATTGAAAGTGCTTAAAAAGTATTGAAACTGAACTGATGTAGAAGAACTACAATTCAGAAGAAAATAGAAATATACTCAAATTTTGTTGAGTTATAAGGAAATGGGCTGAGAAGTTGATCTTGAAATGGACAGCATAAGCAAACATGATGTTGACTTTCAGGAGCCAACAGTATTCAGCAATGTAAATTAAGAATGTGTGATTCCTGTTTACACACACTGGGATACTCGCTGGTGCTAAGGAGTTTGTGCACTGTGCTGAGATCCCCTTGTGTAATCCAAGGGAGGAGATCGGAGCACTGATGGAGTTTTCCATGTGCAATGAAGATGATCCTTAAAAGTCAACCAAACACCAGATGTAAATTGCTTATGTGCTATGATCACAGCACATGGAACAAAACCATCAACATTCTTGATTTACCCATCAGTCCTTCAAAAGTTATTGTTGTGCTAAGTGCAGATCATCTTAGCAGGGACAGTGCAGCTTTAGATTTTCTGTTATTGTTTTTTGGAGTGAAATCACTAGGAAGATAATGGTTGAGATGACCAGTCTTTGTTCTGCTGAGGCATTAGCACAAAATGCAGATTATTACAGTGCATACAAATTGACTGAAATAAATATTGATGAATTTAAAGCATTTTTTGAAGTACAGTCATCGTATGTCAATATTACTTTAGTGAAAAATCTGATTTTTTTTTTATTTTTTTTTTTGTTCTCAGCCCCCAAAATATTAAAAAAAAAAAAAAAAAGAGTTCCACTGAAAAAGAATCATGACAGTATAAAAGTTTCTTCTTGTTGCTTATGAAAAAAAGAAACTACACTTGACAAATCAAAGTACAACCTGTGTTGTCTGTTTGAAACTTCTCTCTCACCCAGGAAATTCATCAATGGAACAAGAGATAAGAAGATGACTCTGGCAATGGAAAACACACATTAAGAAAACTTGTTGATAGCATTACAAGGTAGTCCTTGTTCTGGAATCCCCAGGGTAGGAGAGGTAGAGGTTAGACAAAAAAAATATGAAGAGAGCAGACGTGAGGAAGACAAGGAAGACTCTTGAGCTGTTGGCATTTGGCAGGATGACTTGGCATTTTTTTTTTAATGTGTTTGCTACTTTTCTTTGTAGCACGCCCCTTTCAACCATCTACAATGTGCATGGAGCTGTTGGTTATATCAGGACGTGGTTCCTTTATTGTAATATGTTTTTGTTTGTATTTATTTTATACTATATTATCTCTAGTAGGTGTTTTTCATTTTGCAGTTATAGTTCAAAATGGATTTTTTAGCCAAAATATGATATTTTCTAAGCTGGTATGTTTTTAATTTTCACAGGATGGTTTATTTGGTTAATCTGTATGTATCTGGGGGGAGTCTTTCACCAGTGTGGACTACTGGCTCGGATCCTTATTTATTTTTTATATGTTAACTTTAGTTTTTGTAATATAGTGTTTTATTAACTTTTGCACTTCTGAAGGGGTCTTTGTGCCTATGAGATTTTCTACACTCATTTCTACCTTGTGATTACTACAGCATGTCTTAATGTTTTGCCTCTGCTGGTCATATTTTTTGCAGTCCACCAGAAAGTGTCTAATTGTGTTTGGTTCTTGACACTTTTCACATGTGGGTTCCTCAATCATGCATGACTTTGCTGAAAGCATTTAATCCTTGAAAGCTGAACATACAGTCAGTCAGTCAATCAGTCAGTACCCTTTAGCTCCCCAAGAAGCATAGGCCTTCAACAAACAAATACCAAGTCCTCCTGTCACGTGCCAC
Organism: Oreohelix idahoensis; assembly: GCA_024509875.1. NCBI lineage: Eukaryota > Metazoa > Mollusca > Gastropoda > Stylommatophora > Oreohelicidae > Oreohelix > Oreohelix idahoensis. Next base: position 692,006 of record JAMPIV010001772.1, on the reverse strand, counting down.
CAGCTCAAGTTATTTCCACATTTTCCTCATCATTTTCACTTCTGTCTCCAGTTCTCTTCTCCGTGTGTTATTTGGTCTACGTCTGCCTCTCTTGCCCTAGAGGTTCCAGAACAAGGACTGCTTTGTTAAACTATCCACAGGTTTCCTCAATGTGTGTCCTATCCATCATCATCATCTTCTCATCTCTTGTTCCACTAGCACCGGTCCGACTCTTGTCATCAGTTGTGACTAATATTTAATTTTTAAAAATATTAGATATAGTTTGAGCTTTAACATAATGAATGTTGTTTATGTTCCCTCCAGGACTGAACCTACGACACCTTCATCTAGCATCCCGTTAAAGTGGGAATCCATTGTTATCGTTGCCATGATTACCCTTATCTTGTTTTTGCATGCCCAGCAAGTTGAGTCTATAGCGAGGCTGGACTTCATCTGGAAAATACAGGTACAGCCTTGAGCAAGCACTTGTTGGTCATTTGTATATAATGCTTTATAAATGTTCTTGTTAGCTGCCCAAGCATAGTGTGACATATTTAATGCTAATTAAGTCCTCAGCACAGAGTATAGAGGGACTTTACAGCAACAAGGTAAAGGTAGTCCCATACCAGATACTCTGGGGAGTGAAGTGTTAGAGACTTCATTATACTAGGTCCAGCATCGAGAGATCGGGTGACCAGTTCCCTTCCTCGCTGTCTTTGCCTTTCCTAAATCAAGCGCAGAGTGAGGTACCCATTTACAGTTAGGTAGATGGAAACATGACGCCAATATGTTTTGAACCTTGTATCTTTGCCGCGAGAGGCTAGCGCTCAAACCACTCTGCCAATTGGATGCTCAGAATAAAGTGACATACAGTTTTATATCAGATGTTTACAACATGGAGATTAACAGAAATCAAGTCCAACACGAAAATAAGAATCTTCAACTCAAATGTCAAATCAGTCCTATTGTATGGTTTTGAAACATGGAGAACAACAAAAACAACAACCAGAAAGTTACAGACATTCATAAATAAGTGCTTGTGTAGAACAGAAGGATTGAAACGATATGACAAGGTCACCAGTACGGAACTGATGACAAGAATGTGACAAGTGCCAGTGGAATATGAGATAAGAAGACGCTGGCGATGGATAGGACACACATTGAGCAAACCTTTTGATAGCATTACAAGGCAGTCCTTGTTCTGGAATCCACAGGGAAAGAGAGGCAGAGGTAGACCAAAAAAACACATGGAGAAGAGAACTGGAGACAGAAGTGAAAATGATGAGGAAGACTTGAAAAGAACTTGAGTGGATGGCACAGGACAGGACTTGCCGTGTCTGATGAAGGCCTACGCTCCGTGGAAGCTAAAGGGTGTTGATTGATTGATTTGTAACTTGAAATATGAAATATACAGGGTGTTTAAACGTTATGTATGTGTACTTCAGATTTGTATAACTCCCTCATAATTTGAGATATAGAGTTTAGCTATTTTACCAGAATAGAGCAGTATAAAGCTAGATAACAAACAAGAATGCATTTAGATGATCAGTTGTGAAGTTTTCTACAGAAGGTTGTCTTCATCTTAACCCAGGCTCACCACTGAAAGACCTGAGGCATCACATTAAAAGTGTGTGTTTCACTATTACGTTTTTAACAATACAGATTGTGAAAAGGACATAATTCTGTCTCAAATGATACTGAGTTATCATCCTTTGAAGTATATATACCTTTTTTTTTTAAAACACTCAGTATATTCTTTTAGGTAATTATACATGTTGGTTATTTTATTTTAAATATACCTGTTAAAAAATATAGTAGTAGTTTGTTGTCAAATATTGCCCGTGGATGAGTAATCCAATGACCAGATACTTCCATTGAATTTTCTGTCTGTAACTCTCCACATGTATCCTTTGTACTTCACTATTTACTTCTGCTCTAGTTTCATTTCTCTATGTGTTTTCTTGGCTGTCTTTCTACCTCATTAACTGTACGTTTGATATCATTGGCTGCCAAGATTGTTGGATGGTTTTTTTTTTTAGTTAGAGAGATAGAATGTCCAGGTTCAAATGTCAAGAGTCGTGTCCAGGATTAAATGCCAAAAGTTATAAAAAGGATCAAATGTCAAGAGTTGTGTCCAGGATTAAATGCTAAATGTTATAGAAAGAATCAAATCTCAAGAGTCGTGTACAGGATTAAATGCCAAAAGTTATAGAAAGGATCAAATGTTAAGAGTTGTGTCTAGGATTAAATGCTAAATGTTATAACTTACTTACTTAGTCGTTCCCCTTCTACCGTGAGGTGTAGAGGTTTGGAAGAGAGAGCGCCAGACTATCCTATCGGCTGTCTTCCTCCTGGCCTGGTTCCATTCTAGTCCTCGGTCCTTCAAAGATTGTCTAATGTTGTCCTCCCAGCAGACTCTGGGTCATCCTCGGGGTCTGGATCCTTGGCTCTTTGTTTCCCATGCTTGTCCTGGTATCCGATCTTCTCCCATTCTGCAGACATGGCCAAACCATCTTAATTGGGACTGTTCTACTTGGGTCTGCAGGGGGTAGGATTTAAGGCCTTGACGTATCGTCTGGTTGTGGACCATGTCTCTTCTTGTTACTTCAACCACCTTCCTCAGATACCTCATTTCTGAGGTTTGGATCTGGCTTTTATGGGTTGTAGTCATTGCCCATGACTCGCATCCATATGTCACACTAAATGTTATAAAAAAGGATCAAATGTCAAGAGTTGGGTCAAGGATTAAATGTTAAATGTTATAGAAAGAATCAAATGTCAAGAGTTGTGACAAGGATTAAATGCTAAATGTTATTGAAAGAATCAAATGTCAAGAGTTGTGTCCAGGATTAAATGCTAAATGTTATAGAAAGAATTAAATGTCAAGAGTTGTGTCAGGATTAAATGCTAAATGTTATAGAAAGAATCAAATGTCAAGAGTTGTGTCAAGGATTAAGTGCCAAAAGTTGTAGAAAGGATCATATGTCAAGAGCTGTGTCCAGGATTAAATGCCAAAAGTTATAGACAGGATCATATGTCAAGAGGTGCGGAATGCGAAGAATCTAGAGTTGTGGAGGCAATATGTTGCTTCATATTGTCAGCACATAAATTGTCCAGATTTTTGAAAGAATTAATTATCAAGAGTTGTGGAAGAATAAAGGATAAGTGGTCATTCATCTCTCTCTCTCTTGTTTACTGAAAAATTATTCATTTGTAAAATTAAACTGTAAAATGTAAAACTGTATGAAGACATAATATGCAACGGACAACTTGCAGACCTCTTTGAGATAAGAAGTTGTGTGTGACAGGTATGCATCTAATCACCATGTCTCTTGCTACTTGCTGTAAATTGGATTATGAAAACATCAACCACCAGACATGGAATTCATTGGGCTCTATCAGCTCAATGATCTTAATTTTCCTGATGACCTGGCTCTATTGTCCCAGAACTGAAGCCTGATGCATGATATAATTAGAATACTGGATGAGAAGTCACAGCAGTTAAGTCTGAAAATCCATAGAGAAAAGACTACAGTTTGTGAATGTATGCAGCAAACATTGCTAGATAGCACTTTGAGAAACACCCCTACAAGATATGGACTTGTTTATATATCTTACAGCAGTATAGACATAGTTGGGGAATTGGACGTATCTACCAGAATAAGAATACAGAAGGCAAGAGGGGCTATCATTGAGTTTAGGAAATCTATGAAAGCAAAAGACATTAAGACTAACACAAAAGTAAAAATGTTCAACTCAAATGTCAAGGCACTTCTATTTATGGCTTAGATACACAGAGAATAACAATAGCAGCAACCAAGAAGATACAGATTTTCTTCCATTAGTGGGTGCTTGCACGTAATAGAAAGATTAAAATGGTATGACAGGATCATCTGTGTGGAACTAATGGAAAGATTAAAATGGTATGACAGGATCATCTGTGTGGAACTAATGGAAAGATTAAAATGGTATGACAGGATCATCTGTGTGGAACTAATGGAAAGAACTAGAACCAGAGAAACAAGAGGTAGGGGAAAAGGCTTTGACTTTTCTTTTGCCCTGAAGATTCTATAACAAGAACTGCCTTGTAATGATATCACCTGATGTCCTCAGTGAGTTTCCTATACATTTCCAGCATCTTCTTCTCATTTCTTGTTCCACCGGCATTGAACTAGTTCTTGCCATAAGTTCCATATTGGTGACCTTGTCGCACTATTTCAGTCCTTCTTTTCTACGCAACACTCGTTTATGAAAGTCTAACTAAATAAATATGCATGTCTGTAACTATATTTGTTAATGAGTTTATGCAATAGCTAGATAAAGAAGCAATAGGCTGTGAAACATTTATATGTTTTGATGTTGTAACTAAATATATGGCTCTGTGTGTCCAATTTGTTATTTATGATTCCACAGACAGGCTGTCATGATATATAACTCTACTGAAATCTGATAAATTCTCTTGGAATTAACTATATCTGATTTATACAGGTGGCACAGTCTGTCTCGAACTTAAAGGTCAAAGGTATAGAAAAGTACAAAAGTTTGAAACTGTTGCACTGTTAACTCATTCTTAACCAAGTATATCTTTAGTTCATAGGAATGCTTTAACAAGGGAGGTTATACTGTTTGCATTTGTTTTATCCAGAGATCTGATTGGTATGCTAAAGTGCATGGTTATATAGGCATTCATCTAAGATCCTCCAGAATATGTTAAAATAACGTGTATGCCATATTTTCTTACATGTGAACACAATATATACTGCCCATAGCATCAAGACTAAATGCTGTGACTGAAGGGGCTATTATTATTATATCAAGACTAAATGTTGTGACTGAAGGGGCTATTATTATTATATCAAGACTAAATATAGCTTTCATTAGTCAAAAGTAAAGATAGTCTTATAGCAGGTACTGCCATAGAGGAGTAAAGGGTTGAAGATTTCACCAACTTGGTCCAGCTTTTTATGAGCTGGAGTTTCCAGGTCCCTTCTTTGCTGTCCTTAACTCATGAGCAGAGTCAGAGATCCATTTATAGTTGGGTAGACTGGATCTTGACGATAGCAGGTTTCAATCCTGGAACTCGGTAACTGCCTCAAGAGAAAAGTCCTCTGAACTGCTTAGAACATTCATTTCATTTGTACTGATAGTATTAAATAACTAAGGACTAATAAATACACATGACTTTGAGTTACAAAACAGAGCAGTGACAATATGGCTTGCAGGTATGAATGATAATAATAATAATAATAGCCCCTTCAGTCATAACTGACTATGGGAATGCGCCCCTGAGGTGACAGCCCTCAGCTGCTTATTTTCCTGGTGCTCCTTTCGACGTTTTCTCCTCACCTCTGCTTCTTGTGTGAGCCTCTCTTCGCCCAATCTGAGGTGGCGCCGTAAACAGCATCGCCACTTAGTGCGATCGGCAGCTTCATCCTCCCATGTTGCTGGATCCATGTCCAGGGCCCTCATATCTCTCTTGCACACATCTTTGAACCTCAGCTGTGGTCGCCCAACTGTTCTCTTGCCATCTTCTAATTGTCCGTAGAAGATATCTTTTGGGATGCGACCATCTTCCATGCGGCGAACATGGCCAAGCCAGCGAAGTCTGCGCTGTCTAAGAAGCGTATACATACTTTGAAGGCCAGCACGTGACAACACCTCGACATTTGTCACTTTATCTTTCCACGAGATGCCGAGGATGCGGCGTAGACACCGCAAATGGAAGGTATTGAGCCTTCTTTCTTGCTTAGCATAGGTCGTCCAGGTCTCGCTGCCATATACTAGTGTGCTGGTGACGCAGGCATTATATACCGCAGCTTTGGTCTTCATTGTGAGTTTAGAGTTTCCCCAAACACGCGATGTGAGGCAGGCAAAGGTAGCTGCAGCTTTGCCAATGCGGCTGTCGATTTCTGTATCCAGTGAGAGTTTGTCATTGATGGTAGACCCTAGGTATGTGAAGTGGTGCACCACTGCCAATTCATAGTTATCGATAGTGATAACTGGTGCAGCACCCACATCCTGACTCAGCACATTCGTTTTCTTTAGACTTATTGTGAGGCCAAAGTCCTTGCATGCTTTAGTGAAGCGATTCATCAAGCTCTGAAGCTCCTGTTGGCTTTGAGTGACGACTGCAGCATCATCAGCGAACAACAAGTCTCTTATAGTGACCCTTCTGATTTTTGTTTTTGCCTTCAGCCTTGAAAGATTAAACAGACGGCCATCTGACCTAGTGTGAAGGCATATTCCTTCAGTTGCATCTCTGAACGCATGTTTCAAGAGTAAGGCAAAGAAGATTCCGAAGAGGGTCGGAGCCAGAACACAGCCTTGTTTAACGCCACTTCGTATATCAAAGGGCTGTGACGTGCTTCCAGCATATTGGACTGTTCCCTTCATGCCGTCATGGAATGACTTTATCATTTCCAGCATTTTAGAAGGGCAGCCTATTTTCAGGAGGATTTTAAAGAGTCCATCCCTACTAACCAGGTCGAATGCTTTTGTGAGGTCTATAAAGGTGATATACAATGGTCTTTTCTGCTCTCTTGATTTTTCCTGAAGCTGGCGGAGAGAGAAGATCATGTCTGTTGTTGATCTGCCAGCTCGGAATCCACACTGTGACTCTGGATATATGCGCTCAGCTAACTTGTGTAGTCGCATTAAGATGACTTTGGCAAAAACCTTACCAACAATACTAAGAAGAGAGATGCCTCTGTAGTTATTGCAATCTTTTCTGTCTCCTTTATTTTTATACAGTGTTACAATCTTGGCATCTCGCATGTCTTGAGGAATAGTTGTCTCTTCCCAGCACTGGCACAGCATCCTATGCAGGGGATGTAATAGCGTACTCTTACAGCATTTGATTAAATCAGGAGGAATCCCATCACTGCCTGGTGCTTTGCCAGAGGCCAAGCTATCAATGGCCTTGCTGAGTTCCTCTAATGTTGGTTCGGCATCCAGCTCCTCCATAGTTGGCAGACTGTTGACACCATCAAGGGCTGCAGGCGTAACGGTATTGTCTCTAGCGTAAAGCTTAGAGTAGTGCTCGACCCACCTCTCCATCTGCTTACCCTTATCGGTTAGCTTCTCTCCGCTGATGGTTTTTAGCGGTGCCGTCTTACCTTTATGGGGGCCAAGTGCTTTCTTTATACCGTCATACATTTGTCTAATGTTGCCTGTTTGCGCTGCGATCTGGATGCTCTCACTGAGCTTAAGCCAGTAGTCATTTGCACAGCGTCGAGCAGTTTGTTGAACTTTGCTTCTCGTAGCCCTCAGGATCTGTAGGGTTCTGGCACTCGGTGAACGTTTGTATTCATTCATAGCACTGCGCTTAGCTTCAATGACAGGTGCCATCACATCTGATGAAGCATCAAACCAGTCATTTGACGTTGCTGTTTTCTTACCAAAGGTGGCAAGTGCAGTACTTTGAATGGTGTTCCGTAGATGCTCCCAGTTCTCTGTAATAGTATCACCATGCTGAGGGCTACTGAGCACTTTCTCGAAGGTCGCAGTGAATTGAGCGATCATGAAAGGGTCTGACATCTTGCTGGTATCGATGCGTGGTTTCCCTTCATGTCTGACACGATATAGTTTTCTTGGTTGTGCTCTGATTTTGCAGCAAACCAAGGAGTGATCTGTATCACAGTCTGCACTATGGTATGAGCGCGTGGAGAGCACAGACCTGAGGAGTGGCCTTCTGACGAGAATCAGGTCAAGTTGGTGCCAGTGCTTGGATCGTGGGTGTCTCCATGACACCTTATGCTGGGGTTTTGTCTGAAAGTAGGTGTTGGTCACGCAGAGGTCATGGTGGACGCACAACTCTAAGAGCCGTTGTCCATTTTCATTCATCTTGCCAATACCAAACCTGCCCAGACATGAAGGCCATGAAACATTATCGGCACCCACTCTAGCGTTAAAGTCACCAAGGAGAACAAGCTGTTCTTGCCTAGGTATGCTTTTGATAATTGCTGTTAGATTCTCGTAGAACTCATCTTTAGCTTCTGAGGCAGAGTACAGAGTAGGAGCATACACACTGACAAGGGTGATGGGACCTGTGCTAGTTTGCAGGCGGAGCGTTAACAGGCGTTCTGATCCATTCTCGCCTGGTTCAACCATTTTAGTTAGCGATTTTTTGACCGCAAAACCTACTCCGTGTTCTCTAGCTTTATTAAGATCTTTCCCTTGCCAATAAAATGTGTAGTCCTTCTCGCTCACCGTTCCAGAGCCCGCCAGGCGCGTTTCCTGAAGTGCAGCTATATCCACCTGAAGTCGTTTAAGCTCATCATTAATTATGGCTGTCTTCCTTACATCATTTACATCCTGTAGGTTTTCGGATAGTCCAGTCAACATAGTCCGGACGTTCCAGCATCCCAATCTGAGAGTTTGCTTATTTCTATTTTTTCGATAATTGCTTGGTGCAAAATTTTCTGTCCACAGTTCGGGTTTGACCCTAACCCCCATGCACCCAATGGGGAAAGCAGACAGTGGCGGGACAACACCTTATTGACTGGGGGCTGCCCAGCTTGAAGCGGGCGGTAGCTGTCCAGTGAGATCCTAGAACCTCTCCCACTGTCGGAAGTAGCCCCTGGCGCCATGCCCTACATCAATTGGGCAAAATGCTTATAACCGGTAACTGCTACTTCCCGTGTTTTGCCGACACCTATAGGGTGAAGCTGGAGTGTCCTCTCCAGGGCGCGAGCTTGGGCACAGTTATATGGAGATCAAGCTGTTGCCCATGCAGCATGTTCCCCTCTCCACACAGCCGGTAGATCCAAAGGAACGGCAGTAGCCGATACAGTTTGGTACCAGCCATGTCGCAGGAGTTGCCAGAATAATGTCGAATCGACATTAGACTGCCTTAGGGACTCCGACTCCGGATTTATCCTCAGGGTTTACTCCCGAAGCCAATTCCATAAATGGATATTCCCGCAAGGCAGCGGTGGTTTGAATTCAGAGTTCCTTCTCTTAGATAAGCTACCAACCAAGGATCACGAGCCCTATCTGCCCGAAGCTGCTGGTTTTAAGGCGCCAGTCTCTCGCCTTTGCCCCTTCTCCCGTCAGTGGAAACAGTTCCGCCGGGCTCAAATTGAGCCACACGTGAAGGCCGGGAGCTGGACTTGGTTGTCAGAGGCTGTTTGAGGCGCGTGCCATAGAAGTATTTTATCTGCAGTGAGAGCTTATCCTCACTACAACTCCCGGCAATAACAACCTTTGTTATGATAATGAAGGTATGAATGATAACGTCACTATCAGATCCTGTCAGTCAGAATGTAAATTTAGTATCTATGATACATGACACACCAGATAAGTGCCAATGGAATGAGAGATTACAAGGAGATGCTGGAGATGGATAGGGTACATAACTGAAGAAGATTATTGATATCATTACTAGCTAGTCCTTGTACTGGAATACTCAGGGTAAGAGAGGAAGAGGAAGACCAAAGAACACATGGAGAAGAGAACAGGAGACAGACATGAAGGGGATAAAGAGAACATGGAGAGACCTTGAGCTGATGGCACAGGACAGAAAGACTTGACATAGGTTTGTTGAAGGCCCATGCTCCTTGGGTGATGATGATAAACATACATGCCACCCTTCTTAAATCAGCAACTTGTGTCATATATTTTAGAGAACCAATTATTTTGTTTGAAAATGCAGACTTTTGAGACTGTTATAATTTTCAGTAAACTTAGTTGCTCTGCACTCAGCTAACACAAATTAAATTGCACATATATATACGCCATAGATGCTATGAGATGCACTTAAATGAGACACCTTGTACGTAAAAGAATGTTAAAAGTGACTTCCTTAATATATCTTTATATTTTTCATCCCAGATGTACTATGTGCTAACATATTTAGTGTCTCACAGCATTGTTTTTTTGCAGTAGTTTTTCCACCAGTTAAATTACTTTAAAAGATCTGTCATGTGAAAGTTAAATATCTTTTAAAAAATCTGTCATGTGATAATTAAATGTTTTTTAAAAGATCTGTCATGTGATAGTTAAATGTCTTTTAAAAGATCTGTCATGTGATAGTCAGATGTCGTTTAAAGACCTGTGCTTGTGACAGTTTCTGAGTCAAATCAGAGCCAGTTAATAAATGATGTTGTCAGAATAAGACAGATTCAGAAGACTGTGTATTTTCTTCTTTTTTTTTAGTGAGACTAGTCTCTAATCACTTGTAGAAATAATAATGTTAGTAATTTTGGATGGTTGTGCCTTTTAGTGAAGTCATTTGTTTTGTTAAATGCATTCTCCATGAAATAAAATAAAAACTGCAGTTGCCTTTGCTGGTTGTTCAAATCTGCTTGCATAAAGATATTTTTACTTTGGAATGATTCAACACAAGGCTTGCCAGAGTGATTTACTAACACCACAAAATATAATCAATGATTGCTTTGAATTGACTAGTTATTTGGTTTTATTTTGCATGAATGGTAAACTCCAAAGATAATCATCTAAAGGATTTCTCACTTATGCAAGACACAGCCTAACTTGTCACACACTTAGAGAATGTGTTCTTAAGTCCTGTCCAGCACTTATAGAATTTGTTCTTCTTTCCTGTTCTACAGATTTGGAATGTGTTCTTTTTGTACTGTCCTACAGTAATTATTTTGCTCTTCCATACTGTCTTATTGTTATTATTGTGCTCTTCTGTGCTGTGCTGGAGTTATTATTGTGTTTTTCAGTATTGTCCTATAGTTATGAAATCAATATGGCAGTGAGACATGGACAACCTATGCTAAGCAAGAAAGAAGGCTCAATACCTTCCATCTACGGTGTCTTTGCCACATCCTTGGTATTTTGTGGAAGGATTAAGTGATAAATATTGAGGTGCTGTCACCTGATGGCCTTCCATGCATGTATACACAGCTTAGACAGTGCAGACTACGCTAACTTGGCCATGTCAGCCGCACGGAAGATAGTTGCATCCCCAAAGATATTTTATATGGACAACTGGCAGATGGCAAAAGAACAATTGGGTGACTACATCATCATCATCATCAGTTGCCATCTCCACAACGAAGGTTGGCTGTAATGGATCTCCAACGTCTTCTGTCTCTTGTCTTGGTGGTGCACTCTGATAGACTCTTTCCTGTCCATCTCTTGATGTTATCTTCCCACTTATAGCGCTGTCTTCCCCTTGCACATTTGCCTTCAACTCTCCCTTCTGTTATGGTCTTCTGCAAGGTGTTATGCCTTTTTATGTGGCCAAAGTATTTTAGCTGCCGAACTTTGAGAGTGACTACAACTGAGGTTCAAAGATGCGTGCAAGAGAGACCTGAAGGCACTGGACATAAATCTAGCAATCTGGGAGGAACATGCCCAAAAAAGTGGATTGCTTCTTTCTAACTTGTGAAATAAGCTTCTTATGCGCATTGGCCTCTTTCAGGACACCCTCATTACTCTTTTTGGCTATCCATGGTATTTTTAACATTCTTCTGTAAAACCACATCTCTGTGGCCATTAGTGCCTTCCCTACTTGTTTATTAATTATCCATGACTCACTCCCATATGTCAGGATTGGTTGTACATAACACTGAAGAACTCTCTTTCTTACTTCCAATGACAAAGAATTGTTACCAAAATGAATACCAGGCAAAAAAAAAAAAAAAAAGCAGCTCAGGGATATTATCTCAAGGGTGCATTGCCATTGTCAGTTATGACTGCAGCAGGCTACTGTGTAATGTATCCCTCAGTACTGCCATATAGTTACAGAATGTGTTCATCAGTACTGTCTTACTGTTACAGAATGTGTTCATCAGTACTGTCTTACTGTTATTGAAGGTGTTCTTCAGTACTGTCATTCTGTTATGGAATGTGTTTATCAGTATTGTCTTACTGTTATCAAATGTGTTCATCAGTACTGTCATACTGTAATTGAATGTGTTCACCAGTACTGTCTTACTGTTATGGAATGTGTTCACCAGTACTGTCTTACTGTTATGGAATGTGTTCATCAGTACTGTCATACTGTTATGAAATGTGTTCACCAGTACTGTCTTACTGTTATGGAATGTGTTCATCAGTACTGTCATACTGTTATGGAATGTGTTCATCAGTACTGTCTTACTGTTATGGAATGTGTTCACCAGTACTTTCTTACTGTTATGGAATGTGTTCATCAGTACTGTCATACTGTTATGAAATGTGTTCACCAGTACTGTCTTACTGTTATGGAATGTGTTCACGAGTACTGTCTTATTGTTATGGAATGTGTTCATCAGTACTATCATACTGTTATGGAATGTGTTCATCAGTACTGTCTTACTGTTATTGAAGGTGTTCTTCAGTACTGTCATTCTGTTATGGAATGTGTTTATCAGTATTGTCTTACTGTTATCGAATGTGTTCATCAGTACTGTCATACTGTAATTGAATGTGTTCACCAGTACTGTCTTACTGTTATGGAATGTGTTCACCAGTACTTTCTTACTGTTATGGAATGTGTTCATCAGTACTGTCATACTGTTATGAAATGTGTTCACCAGTACTTTCTTACTGTTATGGAATGTGTTCATCAGTACTGTCATACTGTTATGAAATGTGTTCACCAGTACTGTCTTACTGTTATGGAATGTGTTCACCAGTACTTTCTTACTGTTATGGAATGTGTTCATCAGTACTGTCATACTGTTATGAAATGTGTTCACCAGTACTGTCTTACTGTTATGGAATGTGTTCACCAGTACTGTCTTACTGTTATGGAATGTGTTCATCAGTACTATCATACTGTTATGGAATGTGTTCATCAGTACTGTCTTACTGTTATGGAATGTGTTCATCAGTACTGTCATACTGTTATGGAATGTGTTCACCAGTACTGTCTTACTGTTATGGAATGTGTCATTCAGCACTGGCCTATAGTTTTTAACAATAAACGTTATCTCTGTTAAACTTCATTTAAACAGTTTTCCATTTTCAGCTTATTCCTTTTTACACAAACTGGCCATTGCCACTTCAAATCTACCAACATGCTGTAAAGATGTTATTTGTTTCTTCCAAAGAACTGATAAATCACTTTATTTTAATTATATTTATTTTATTGTTTACACTGTTGTCGAGTAGTTTTTGTTTTCTTTAAGATCAAATTAACATCCTCTTTGTTCATACTAATTGGCCAATAGTGAAAATAATTTAAGCCCTGGATTTATTTTATATTTAAGCAAATGGAGGGGAGGGAAGAGGAGGACTAGGTTTTGCTCTAGCCTATCACATATCTGTGTGTGTATATGTACTTGCATATGTGTGTGTGAGGACACATGTACATGCATGGGGGGGGGGGGGGGGGGGTTTTTGTTTGCTTTATTTTATATTATAAGCATTCTAAGTATGGTTATTGTAGTCAGTATCCAAATTGAATTTGACAGAAAATGTTACTTTCCTCCTAGGCTCAAGAAGAGAAAGAAGAAATGGAAAGTCTCCGGGAGTACAACCTGAAGCTTTTATCCAACATTCTCCCTATGCATGTAGCAAAGCACTTTCTTACCATGAAGGATTATACAGTAAGCCCTCATCTTCATCAATGCATACATACATATATTGCATACATTAGTATGGGTTATGATTCTAAGGGAAAATGAATTCTGAATGTTGACTGTGGTGAAACTTATTAGACAATGTTATGAATCTAGGGGACAGAACTCAAGAACTGGACATAACATTGAATGCAGCACAAAATAAGTAAAACAGGATATATTCAATTTCCTAAACAGTTCATCTCAACTACACCTGACAACAGAATAGCATATCACAGTCAGTACAAAAGCTTCAGTGCAACAAGATCAATTTCAATTCTATCATGAAAACTACAGCTCATGTAAATGCTGCCGCAAACGAATGCTTTGGCATATAACTGAATTATGCACCGTCTTCATGCATACCAAGAGTAACAATCAATACTCTAGAAAACTTAATGAAACGAACCTGTATTGATTACTTCATACTTGATTACTTCATATAATCTCTACTATCAGATTGGAAAACAAAACAAGTGTTGAGGAAAAAGGACAAAAGGCATGGTCCCAAAAAAAATTATTTTGGGTTTGTTTAAAAAATGAGTGCTTTATATTTCAGAGTCTCTACTATGAGGACATTAACAATGTAGGAGTGATGTTTGCTTCTATAGTCAACTTCTCAGAGTTCTACATAGAACTGGAAGCTAACAATGAAGGTGTGGAGTGCCTGAGACTGCTGAATGAAATTATTGCTGACTTCGACACAGTATGACTTTTTTTAAATTTTGTGTATGTTTGGTTTTTTCTTTTGTTGTAAATTGTTAGCCTCTGACATGCTGATCATCTAATAGGTTGAAATTCTGCTTCTTCCTCCCTGAGTTTTTGTTTCGTGACATCTTTTTTGTAGTCTATTGTCACTGTCATTAGAATAGTTCCAGCCACGGTCAAAAGTTTTACCCATTGCCAGTTGCTGCGTAAAGTTAGTTGCCGTTTTAGCGAAGTTTAATAATATGTCCATCTTGCCATATCTTGAGGATGGTGTCTTATTCCAGGATTGTCTTGAAGAGATGGTTTAACATCTTTGTGGTGTGTCAAATATTAGGTTTTGGGGTCTCTGGTGAGAATACATCTGGTCCTGCAGCCTCTTTTTTCAACTGTATTAGTTGTGTAATCTTTCTTTATTGTGTAGATTTATGTTTACATCTATGTTTTCCTCTACTGGTTCTCTGATACTGTACACATTCATCATTTTATTGTCCTGCATTAAGTGCTGATGGGGGGGGGGGAGGGGGGGGGGGGGGGGGGGGGGTGGGGGGGGAGGGGGGGGGGTGGGGGGGGAGATATGTTGTTAGGGGCCCTTGTAGTTCCTGGGGGTCTTAGAAGAGACTAAGAAAGAATAAAACTAATGCACCCTCGGCCATTTTGTATAAGGCAACTAATATGAGGTTGTGCATGGCAATGGCAGCCTCGTCATGTCAAACAAATTGTCACAGAAACCACGTCTGCCGGAGCATGGGAATGTTTGATGCTCGCTGCCTACAAAGGGACTATCTAAAGTGTTAGCTTCATGATCCGTAAAGCACATAAAAGAAAGTGATGATGATGTTTGGAGAGACAAAAAAAAATTAAGTTTAGTGACAGACAAGGTGAAGAATATAGTGAAACGTTTTTTGGGATATATATATTTATAAGGTTGTTTTTAATATTAGGTGACATCTGAACTACATTACTCAAAATATCTAATTTTCTCAGTTCTATCCTTTCAAAATGTTCTTCTGTTTCAGTTGTTGACCCACAAAAGGTTCTTCTGCGTGGAGAAAATTAAAACTGTTGGCCAAACTTACATGTGTGCCTCAGGACTGACAAGCCGCACAAACTTCCAGGACATGACCCACATTCTAGCCTTGGCTGACTACACATTTGCGCTGCAGAATCAGCTCAAGTACATCAATGAGAACTCTTTCAACAACTTTCTCTTGAGGATAGGTGACCTATTATTCATTTTACAGAACATACAACTCATTATACAAGTACTTCATTCAGTTGTCATTCTAGACAAGGTGATCTAATGCTCATTTTACACATTTTCAATTTTCTTCTTGCTTCCCACAGAGCATGGAGCTACAACTGTCACCTGCACCAAAGTATTCACGTGTTCTTGCAGCGGTTGTTTATGTATCAATTTGTTTTACATGATGAGGTTGCCACCCTCATGCACAACCTCATTTTAGTCGCTTGTGACATTGCTGTGGGAGCAGTAGCCTATTTTTCCTGTGTCTCCTCAGAGACGTCTGGTAACTATACGGGACATGGTACACACCAGACAACTCGTTATTCTGTATTTATTGTGATAGGTGGACAGGGTGTTATAATGCTGATTATACACATTTATATAGTCTTAAAAAAGTATATAGACTGTATATTTCCAGATATATGTATATAGGAGTATCAGTTGGTGGACATAATATAAACAGCTTGAAATAAGCTGATGATAGTCTTAGTAGCAAACAACAGGAAAAGAGTTATAGGAAATGATTGATAAAATAGTGAAAGAAAATAAAAATTACGGTCATAGACAAAACAGCAGAATGACAAAATTAATGAGCATATTCTCGTACACATCTTCAATTTTTAAAGAAATTGTCGTGAAGAAAGCTGGACTATACTGTGACAACAGGAATAACTAAGAAAAAAGAGATGGAGGACAACAAAGACAGAAAATACAGGACTGTTTGACATAGTGGCATGGAACTGATAAATCACCCTGGGGAGAGGAAGTTGTGGAGCGACATCATCGCCTATGCCAGTTATTGTGGTAAGTGAACTATGATAGGAAACTCTATACAGAGCGATACAACAGGAGGCAATCTGATCATCAGAAGTAGTCCCCCATCGAACAAGTTGTTTCGGCCCAGTATACTCCTTAAACATAAAAGAAGACTGTAAAAAAGCTGGGGCTAGATGTTGAAAAGGCCTTTACTGCTGGGACACCACAAATGCAATGACACATGTCATACAGGACATGGTAGCGTGTTCTTCAGCCTTTCAAACATGGCATAAACCAAGAGATCCACTTTATATGTCATTTAATTTGACTTGCACTGGGGTACCAGTGACTTCTCATGCACACTGTACTTCTCCTGTCATGATTGAATGAGTGACCAGAGCCAGGTACATGTAGATTAGTGACCAACAAACTGTTTGTGTCTTCTTCAGGATTGAATGTAGGACCTGTTGTAGCAGGAGTGATTGGCGTAAAAAAACCACATTATGATATATGGGGCAATACAGTCAATGTTGCTAGCAGGATGGACAGCACTGGAGTTCCGAGCAAAATACAGGTTTATTTTTTTCTGATTTTACCTGATGTCTACTGTTATGCTGTTTGTGTCATGTGCTTTCTGAATGAGATATTCATGTTCTGGAGAAGAGGTGGTGGTCACAGATAGTCACAAAAGTTGCTTAGCCAAAAATGTAGTGAACTATTTACTTTTGCCATGTGTCATTCTGGGGGCTCATATAGGACTAATACTGCTGCACTCTCAGGCATGTTGCACATGGCTACTAATGAGGTTGACAACCTCATCATGTAAAACAAATTGTGACAGAAACCACTGCTGCAAGAGCATGTGAATGCTTGGTCAGGCTTCCTGCAAGTGAACCAGCTACAGTGGTAGCTGAATGCTATGTAAGGAGTGCAAACGGAGGAAGAAGATGATGAAGAAGACAATTTACTTTCAATGTAAATCATGTTAACTCTTAGTATACGTGCTCAAAAACCGCGTTTTTACGAGCTGATTTCAGAGAGTACATTTTTAGACATGACTGCCTTTACTGATTTTGCATTAAGTAACTTATTTATAATGATAACATAAAGTGTTATATATTAAAATGTAGAAAAATGAAACATCTATGACATGCACTTAACTTAATTGTTAAGTGGTGTTAAACATGCATGCAACATATACAGTAATGAGTGCAGAAAAATGTTTAAATTGAAAAAATTGAGAAACAAATTGTACTTATCAATATGTATAATTAATTCTGTTAAACTTCTACCCCTAAGCCTACTTTCATTTTAAAGTACATCCATTTTCACATAATGTAGGAAAGTTGGAGCTGTTTCTGAGCACAAATAAAGTTTTTATCACAATTTGAATTTTTTTGGTATATTTAGATAAAGCGCACACATATTTTAACCTTTATTTACAGACATGACTACCGTTACTGATTTTGCATTAAATAATTTATTTATAATGATAACATGAAGTGTTATATATCTAAATATAGAGAAATGAAACCCCTTTGACATGCACTTAACTGAATTATTCAATGATTTTAAACATGCATGCAACATATGCAGAAAAATGTAAAAAGATAAAAAATTGAAAAACAAATTGTCCTTATCAATATGTATAATTAATTCTGGTAAACTTCTACCCCTAATCCTACTTTCATTTTAAAGTACATCCATTTTCACATAATGTAGGAAAGTTGGAGTTGTTTCTGAGCACAAATAAAGTTTTTATCACAATTTGAATTTATTTGGTATATTTAGATAAAGCGCACAAATATTTTAACCTTTATTCACAGACATGACTACCGTTACTGATTTTGCATTAAATAATTTATTTATAATGATAACATGAAGTGTTATATATCTAAATATAGAGAAATGAAACCCCTTTGACATGCATCTAACTTAATTGTTAAGTGGTGTTAAACATGCATGCAACATATACAGTAATGAGTGCAGAACAATTTTAAAATATTAAAAAATTTGGAAAAAAGTTGTACTTACCCACAAAAATAATCCAATTTGGAAGCCTGGAACTCCTAGAACCACTTTCATCCAATTATACAGAACACAGACAAGTTTCAATTGTTTTGAATACTAAATAAAAATGTTTCCTTTTGAAATGTTCAGGTCACATATTGAAAAATCATGACAAAAATAAACTATGTACACACTTTATACACAACTGATATTTACCACAAACTATTTTCTTTCACTATAAGCAGCAAAACAGTTATTTGGATGTAGATGGGGATTATTTGTGCATCCTTCACAATAAAAGGATGTCCTGAACCTTACTTGAGGGGTGCTGCAAACGACACAGTTGCGATGAGATTTGAATTTTTTAATTAAATGGTTTGTTCCTCCTAGTCTGTTGACTGGATTGTTCACTTGATTGCCATGTCCAATCCTGGGAGAAATTTGCTGGAAATCCACAGCAGCAACAAGAAAGAGCTCATTGACAAGTTGCCATTTAAATTGAAGAAGGCTCTGTTTTTTGGTATTTGTTGTTCTTGACTGCAAATAATTTATACACATTGAGCTGAGCTATTTCAAAAATCCAGAAGAAAATATTTTTCTTGTTCTTCTGCTAAATGTGCCATATGTTACAATGCTTTGGTCCACTCTGTCACATCCATCCATTCATGTGTTGATTGTAATAATCAATCATCAGTGGTTTATTTTTTGTTTCACCAAAGCGATTGGTGATGTCCTTGCTTTCCACTGTTGCGCAACTTGAAACAAGAATGCATGGTTTTTTTGGATTGAACATTTTGTCAGCCCATCTGCCTTTCCACCCAATTACTATTTCATCCAAAGACAGCTCCATGTAAGGGTAAAATGCTTCCTGGAATCTAGATAATATTTTCTGTAGAAATGGTTTGATCTTTGCTTTACCTTGTGCGTCTACATCACTCACATGAAACATCATGTGATATAACATCTGAAACCTATCCCGTATAACCATCTGTCTGTACCAGGGAGTTCTCATAAAGCCTTCATTAGACCAATAATCACTAATGGCTGGTTTTTTCCCAATTCCCATGGCTATTATCACAGCAAAAAACTTGCACAGTTCTGGAGATGTAACTGGATACCAGTTTTGATAGATCTTTTTGTCGCCGTTTCTGAATTTGACTGACAGAGTCGATCAGCATATTCATTTATAGAAACAGTAAGCTCATCTATAATCTCATTAGTTAAAAGAGCTTTGAGACAATAAAATGCAGAAGAATCATCAGGTATAATATTTGGATTCACACCTGTAATCCTAGCATGAGGCGGTACAAAGCGGAAAGCATTTTGTGTTGAGCCAGCATCAACTTCATTCCACCTAATTTCCTCATTCATTGTACTTGTATTACCATCAGTACTTGTGGATTCTGCTTCTTTATGGGTTGATCTAGATGTAGGCCTATCTTTTCTTAATGGGAGTTTTACCTTTTCCTTGTCTTTTCACTGGCCTGGCATTTCTAGTGCTAGTACTACTGACAGAACCAGCTAGGGGAAACGCCCCCTTCTCATCTGATTCAGTGTTTTGATTACATATATCTTCGCTGGGCAAAATACATTCTAAATCTGAACTGTCATTATCACTCGATAACTGATCATCCTCATGTTCGATCTAAGAAGAAATGTCGTGCTACTTGCACCGCCGATAACCTTTGCTTACAATCGTTTGAAGATGAAGCCATTTTCGTTAGAACAAATTTGTTTACGATCAAACCCGAACAAATTGTACAATCAAATGTAGGTGCCATATCCTTTTGTCCAAAATTATCGGGGACAGCTGTGTTTCAGAAATCATTTTTTTTCCCCAGATGTCGACTAAATCACGTTCAAAAAGTCGCCCAAAATATGTTCAAAAATCATTCAAAAATCACCCAAAGACACTTTCGATTTTGAAAATATTTCGGCTTTCGGATGTTCAGATAAAGGGATACATATCCATAGTTATGTAGGTTGTACGAGGTTAATGTAAATGAAGAAGCAATGGACAAACATAGGGGAGGTTATTCAATCATTACCCTTCAGCTCCCCAAGGAACATAGGCCTTCAAAGAACATTGCCAAGTCCCCCTGTCACATGACATCAGCCCAAGGTATCTCCATGTCTTCTTGTCACATGACATCAGCCCAAGGTATTTCCATGTCTTCCTGTCACATGACATCAGCCCAAGGTATTTCCATGTCTTCCTCATCACTATCATGTCTGTCTCCAGCTCTCTTCTTCATGTGTATTTTGTTCTACCTGTTTCTCTTACCCTGGGGGATTCTAGAACAAGAACTGCCTGGCGCTGCTATCAACAGGTTTCCTCCGCGTATGTTCTGTTCCTGCCATCACCGGTGTCAATACCTTGTCGAGGTATGGCGGCTTGCGTACCCTGATTACCCCCAGAGCTATGCCAGCGGGATTTTTACTCCTGGAAGGTTCTACCAAGCTGGACGGGTTTGCGCGGGCAGGGGTCAGACTAAAGCAGACTCCATAGTCCTCCAGGTTGGGGGTTTTAGCATAGGGCTGACACCACTTTCTATGTAAAAAAAAAAAATTGAAGTTACGAAAACAACAACGAATAAACAAACTTTGCTGCGGGACGGACATCCGGAGTCTGAGGCTCGTAACCAGAGGGTGGGCACTGTATGAAGGATGGCCGCCGACCGAGCAAAGTAGAATCAATTTGTTGTTGCCCTACAAGACGCCACTAGGCTTGATGGCCACTGACTAAGGATCAAAAAAGAAGAAAACGTTCTGTTCATCTCCAGCGTCTTCTTCTCATCTCTTGTTCCACTGGCACTTGTCTGGTTCTTGTCATCAATTCCACTTTGGTGACTTTGTGTTATTGGGCTCCTAAAGGGGAGCAATAATAGCAGCATTGTAACCTCCCTTGCATACTGTCATAAACCACAAGGGAAGGTTGGGCATTGGACCGGCTACCCCATCCTGTACAAACTCTAAGCAACAAAAACTTCAACAAACACAAAAAATATGGATAAGTCTACAGGGTGTCTTAAGCATTTCTTAAAACGTCCCAAAAAAAAGTGTGTTATGACATAAAGTACTCATCAGCAATTAGCACAGCCACAACATAAAAGATATGTAATATCACAAGAGAGATGCAAGGATGTGTGACCAGAGACATGCAAGAGTGTGAGACCAGAGACATGCAAGGATGTGTGACCAGAGAGGCGCAAGGATGTGTGATGAGAGACATGCAAGGATGTGTGACCAGAGACATGCAAGAGTGTGAGACCAGAGACATGCAAGGATGTGTGACCAGAGACATGCAAGAGTGTGAGACCAGAGACATGCAAGGATGTGTGACCAGAGACATGCAAGGATGTGTGACCAGAGACATGCAAGGATGTGTGACCAGAGAGGCGCAAGGATGTGTGATGAGAGACATGCAAGGATGTGTGACCAGAGACATGCAAGAGTGTGAGACCAGAGACATGCAAGGATGTGTGACCAGAGACATGCAAGAGTGTGAGACCAGAGACATGCAAGGATGTGTGACCAGAGACATGCAAGGATGTGTGACCAGAGACATGCAAGGATGTGTGACCAGAGACATGCAAGGATGTGTGACCAGAGAGGTGCAAGGATGTGTGACCAGAGACATGCAAGAGTGTGAGACCAGAGACATGCAAGGATGTGTGACCAGAGAGGCGCAAGGATGTGTGATGAGAGACATGCAAGGATGTGTGACCAGAGACATGCAAGAGTGTGAGACCAGAGACATGCAAGGGTGTATGACCAGAGAAATGGAAGGATGTGAGACCAGAGATGTGCAAGGATGTGTGACCAGAGACATGCAAGAGTGTGAGACCAGAGACATGCAAGGGTGTATGACCAGAGAAATGGAAGGATATGAGACCAGAGATATGCAGGGATGTGTGACCAGAATGGTGCAGGGATATGTGACCAGAGACATGCAAGGATGTATGACCAGAAAGGTGCAGGGATGTGTGACCAGTGTGCTAGTTAGATAACTAATACCATATTGTAGTTTGCATTTTGGCACTTCTAGTTTTTTTTTTGGCAGGTGACATTGGATATGTACAGGATCCTGACTAGCCATGGCTATTCTCAAGAAGGCATATATAACTGCCAAGTGTTTGCAAAGTATAAACTGTGCTGTCTATATTGTATAAACACTTTATATATAGCAAGTATTTTCATTCTATCTTGTTACTGTTGTGGTAGAGGAGAGCCAACTCATCTGCAAAATCTAGATCATTAAGTTGTTTAACCAGAGTCCACTGAATTCCTTTTCTGTTGGCTGATGTTGATGTTCTCATAACCCAATCTCTATCAGGTAAGATGAGAAATCATGACAAGAGGCATCCCTGCCACACCACAGTTCTTTTCTCACACAGTTCTGTAAGCTGTCCTTCATGAAGAATTTTACATTTCATGTTATCAGATGTATTCTGTATTAGGTCAGTGATCTTCAGAGAGATTTCTTAATGCCTCCTCAGTTTCCAAACTACTTCTTTGTCTACACTATCAAATGCCTTTTCATAGTCCACAAATTCAATGTAAAGAGGTGAGTTCAATTTCAAACTTTGTTCAACTATTATTCCCAACGTGGCTGTCTGTTCTGTACAGGATTTTAATACACTATGGTAGAAGACAAATGTTACAATTTAATTTAATCACAGAAAACAGTGACAAGACTTCAGTTTGCAAGAATTTTATTCTTTCAGTGTTCAGCATAATATGTATGATTATAAATCTTGAAGGAGTGTTTCTTATAATCAAGATTTTCATTTTCTTGTGTTCTTGTCGCAAGAAACATCAGAATAGACAAAACAAACTTATCTGATGCTAGAGATAATTTGATTGGTACTGTACATTTACAAAATGTTTCTTACAAGAACAAGTCATAAAGTTGTTCTCTCAGTTGATTTTAAAGTATGTTGAACTCATTTTAAAGTTAGTATTCTTTCTTATTCAAATGACAGAAGTTCAAAGACAGCCTGAAGGTATTTTGCTGATTACATCAAAAGTCTGGCTCTATATAAGGTTTCAATACATGCAAGCTAAATATGCTGGAGTTCAATTTCTGAGAGATTCATTTTTATCATGAAAATATTTCAGTGGCTGTCAAACTTAAAGACAGTTCCTAATATTTGTGTCCTGAAAACACATTTCCTTTTATTTCTTTTATCCTTCTATGTTCCTTGTGTGTAAATGCTGAAAACACAGTTACTATTACACTTCTGCTGATAACATTGTTTCTTTTATAGTTTATGCTGAAATTTTCTTTTATATTTATACTGGAAATGTTTTCTTTTATACTTAAGTTGAAGACATACTCCTTTTATACTAATGCTGAAAACTTTATCTTTTATGTTGATGGTGGACACATATCTGCTTTTATACTTAAGCTGAAAATTTTTTTTAATGCAGAAAATATTATCTTTTATACAAATGTGGAAAACACAATTCCTGGACCGTTTTTTTTTGTTTTAACTTATTTCAAAAAGAGAGCTCTTATTATGTTATCTTTTATAGGCAAAGGTATTCCCATAGCAGATACTGGTGTAGGAGGATGTAGTATTAGAGACGAGAGTTCACAATACTGGGTAAAGGCTTTAGGAGGCGGGGGTAACCAGTTCCCTTCCTCTCTACGTCTGCCTTCCCTGACTCAAGAGCAGAGTCAAGTACCCATTTACAGCTCAGTATATGGAAGAGTGACACTGCCAGGTTTCCACCCCTGTAACTTTGCCTCGAAAAGCATTTTCTTTCATACGTAAGCAAAAACCACCTATAACACTTCTGAAAAACATATAATTTATTTTCTTTTATTTGCTTGTTTTATATTTTATTTTATTTTAGACACAGTTCCTACTATATTTTACGCACAAGAGCAACATGTCAACACTGAAACTGCTAGACACTTGATCATAGTTCTAGTTTACAATAGGCAGAGTGACTCAGAGTCATGGTCTCATGAAGAGTTCATCTGTCTTCAAACACACGTTGTGTGAAAACTTCTTTGAAAGTAATAGATCTTGATCATGCACAGGGAAATTATTTCACCACTGAGAAATCGTATCCACATATTGTGTGTGCCAGCAGAAATCGTATCCACATATTGTGCCAGCTGATTGCTGGTACTTTAACCAAGCACATGTTTATATTCTCAAACATTGTACATTTATAATCTCGAAAATTGCACATTAACACTCTCGACATCGCACATTTCTAACCTCAAATATGGCACATTTACACTCTCAAACATTGTACAGTTACAATCTAAAAAACTGCATATTTATGATCTCAAACATTGCACATCTCTGAAAAATTGATTTTGAAAAGCTCAAGCTGTACAGAGTGCAATTGATTTTCTTTTGCTCAGTCTTAATGCTGAATAAAGTTGCATTGATGACCATAAACATAACATATACATCATTTTTTCATTTGTTCTGCCATCATGCTGCATAAAGTTATATTGATCACCAGAAATATAATGTATAACATCCACATTAAATTGATTTTTTCATAGCATAAGTATCATAAGTCATAGTTAAAGTAATTTTTTTTCATGTTAAGTATATTTTGTCTGTTACGATAGTTTAATGGTTCATAGTTCATGGTTAACATAACTCATGGTGATCATTTTCTGAAGTTAATGTAGCTTGCAATCAAAGATACAATTGCATAGTTGCTCACTTACTTGTTTTTTAAATGTGTGTGCATTCTCATTTTGGATTTTACTTTTTCTAATTAATTTGTGAACTCTATCTGTGATCAGTGTTCTCTCTAATTTTTAATGACATGAGTGCGCAAAAATGTCAATTTTTGTGTGCAATTTTATTTTTCCCAGTGACAGAAACGTGCGCACTACACTGAGTGTACATCAAAATGTAAACCTGCAATCATTTTTTTTTAATATAGTCATTCTCATAGCCCTATTGTATTTGCATATTTTAAATGAAAAGTTATGAAGCATAGACAGTGTTGCCAGCAGACATTACTCAACAGTCTCTAAGTAGAGCGATGAAACTCTTGAGTGCCAGTAATAAAGCTCACAACCTAGTTTTGCCTCTCGCTCATGTAGTCAGTTTTGAATTTTTCAGTGGAATTTTTATTAGTATCATAATTTGTTAGAAATTGTTTTTTGTGGGCACAGTTAAATTTCCTGTGTATGCTGACTCCATAGCCTGTGTGTGCTCGCATGCACACACAGCTTAAAGAAAATATTGTTTGTCATGTACCAGTAAATTAAAAGATTTGTGGGATCTGTAGTGTAACATGTTCATAAGTGTATCTACTTACTGGACCACAAACATTTTCTCATCAGTTTTTCTGGTAAACGTATGCCTAATTGTAATTAAATGCAAGGTCAGATATATCATCCACATGTTAATCTATGTTGTCTATGATATTATGTAAGTGCGAGAAGTTCCTGTATTTATTGTTCTAAATTTCTGGAAAAAAAGTATCCCTTTCAACCCAACAAATGTTCATTGTGTCTATTATTAAAAATAGTGTATTCAGTTTGTTGTGATTAGTTGAATGATATTTCATCAGTATCTTTGTGGTTGTTGTACTTTGTTAGTTACATTACTGTGTTAAAATTAGTACTATTTGCGTTGTTTTTTTTTTTTTTAACTATATGTTGTAATGGTGCTTTGTTATTGTTTTGTACTGTTTATAATTTTGTTTTGTTTCTTTTTACTTATGGATATGTTACTGTATTTTTTATTAACTATTGTTTACAATTTAATCTACTGTTGGTGCTTGTACTGTTTTCTGTGTTTGCTGTTGTAATGTTTTAGTTTTTTTTCTTTTTGGTAAAATAAGTGTACTGTTTTTATAATTGTATTGTTTTGTACTGAGTATTGTGTTTGTACTGAGTATTGTGTTTGTACTGAGTATTGTGTTTGTACTGAGTTTATAATGGTTATGTGTTTTTTTTTTCCTTATTCTGTATAATATTACCGTTTTTTGTTGTTGCGCTTTGTTTATATTTGCATTGTGTTTACTGTTATTAGGGTTATGTCTTATAAATTAATTAATCTAGTTTAATTGGGTTTTGCTAATCAGTGAAGCGATTCTTTAGAAAGTTGTTTTTTCATTGTCATTTCATGACCTCCCTTATGAGTGAAGGACGACACAAAATTTACTGCTTGAAAATTTGTCCTTGTAGGGTCTGCTATCTTTATTGCTTATATAGTGACGTCAGGGTTAAGGTTCTTAGTGATGGTAAGGAAAGGTAAAGGTAGTCCCAAAGCAGATACTGCCTTAGGGGAGTGAAGTGTTAGAGACTTCACTATACTAGGTCTAGCATGGAGAGGTGGGGTGCCAGTTCTCTTCCTCAAGAACAAAGTCAGGTACCCATTTATAGCTGATCTAATATATGAAGCTGCGTTAATTTACATGCAGGAGTTATGAGATAGTTTAAAAACATGAAACTATTAGGTTAAAGACTTGGATAGTTTAAAAAACATGAAACTATTAGGTTAAAAACCTAAAACTATGTCAGGGAAATATCATACAGCTGTCCATGTTTGTGTCACATATCCCCATTTACAGTTACAGATTTCAGTTGTGTTTGTCAGTTCATATCAACCTTTGATGCCTTCTGTCACATCTGTTTTTGACTTCCTCCGATGCCACATTGGTCAAGTTACTTATTCTTCATTGTCTCTGTTTTCCTTTGCTTTGATGTTTCATGGTATTTCAGTGTACTTTAAAACCTCTTATTAACAGACCTTTTTATACACAGATATAGGAAATAACTGACTAATTTTTTGTTGGTGCCAAAATGTTGTGAATATGTAAAATTTTCAGTCTGGACTGTTAATTAGCACTAGGTGATGGACACAGACACAGTCTTTGCTGGACACAGACACAGTCTTTGCTGACACTCGCGTGGGGGTAATAGTGTATTGCTGTCCTTATACTGTATTATGCTTTAGGTAACTTTCTAGGCTATAAATTGGAAGTACCAGACAAATGGCATTATCAGACCATCCACTCCTCTTTTCATTTTGTTGTATAGTTTTTTTTTTATTTCCTAAGCTTCATGCAGACATTTTAAATTGCTTCCTTATCAGTCATCTAGATCAACTGAGCACAGAAAGAAAAAGGAAAATCAAGAATGTTTTAGCCAGAAAACTTCATAACGAAGTAATTATTTTATTATTTGTGTGTCTTCTTGTTGCTGTATCCATTTTTGTGTTTTGTAAAAGGCTTCGTAGATATTATATTATATTCCTTGCTGGGATCTTGATATTAGCCAAGACTTGATATTGCTGATTGTATTTGATTTTCTTTTTATTTGAGCCTTCCTGTGTTCATTTCCTGTTGCCGATTTTCATTGCTATTTTTACATTATACATTGAGTGCTTTCACATAGTGTAGATATTTGCTATTTTGTGTTACATAGCTGTATATGTATTTAGTTTGTGTCACACAGGTAATATAAATTCTGCAAGCTGACAGATACACTGCAAATTATTGGGAACAACAGAACAACTTGCATACTTTGGAAAAGATAGTCTAGTCTAGCCTGAAAGACAGAATGTTAGGATTACAGACTTATATAGAGATTATTTTTCTGTTTAAATAATGTGCAGTACAGTGCCAAAATCTCTGTAACAAATTTTAAGTGAAAATTTGCATTCCAGTTTTAAAATTAGGATGACTAATTTTGACTCAACAATTACATACCACTTTAAAAAAGTGTACAGTAACCTCTTTAAGGGAGCATGTGCATTCCATTTTAAAACAACAAATAACCAATTTTTAATGAACGTTTGCATTTTATTTTATAAACCTCTTGTAGTCACTTCTGAGTAAACATTTGCATTTAGATTTGAGAACGTCTATAAATTTCATTCCAATTTAAAACCTTATTTGTTTTATGAGTGTGAAAACCTTATTTGTTTTATGAATGTGAAAGCTTATTTGTTTTGTGAATGTGAAAACTTATTTGTTTTGTGATTGTTACATTAAAAAAAAAAAAACATTGTGATTGTTCATTAGCTGTTGAAAGGATTGAAGTGGAATGACAAATCAGTAATGTACAACTGATGGCAAGTATCAGTGGAACAAGAGATGAGAAGAAGATGCTGGAGATGGATAGGACACACATGGAGGAAACCTGTTGATAGGATTGGCAGCTAGTCCTTGTTCTGGAATCTCCATGGTAACAATGGTAGAACTGGAGACAGACATGAAGGGGATTAAGAAGACATAAAAATATCCCAAGCTGATGGTACAGGGTGGGGCAGAGCAGGATAGGACAGCTTCTCTTGGCATACGTTTGTTGAAGGGTATGCTCCTTGGGAAGCTAAAGTATGATGATGATGATAAGCTGTAGAACTTCAGTCCATTAATATCACTCCAGATTGAAAACCTTATTTATTTTATGAATGTTACATTTGTTGTTGTTGCCCGTTTTGATTGTTAATAAGCTGTAACCTTAATCTGCTATATCTCGTTATCTTGCTGTAACCTTAATCTGCTATATCTCATTATCTTCCCACATGTTTGTGATGTTTTTATTATTTTCTGACTGTAATATTTTAACTTGACCCCTCCCTCTTCTCTCACACCACCTCTCTTGCCCCTCTCACACCACCTCTCTTGCCCCTCTCACACCACCTCTCTCGCCCCTCTGACACCACCTCTCTCGCCCAGCATGTTCTTTAATGGTCAAAGCCAGTCTTGAGATTTCAAAGAACAAGACATTCAAATACTGTTTTTATACAGTTTAAAATAACTGCTTTTTTTTTTTTTTTTTTAAACTTCCTACAAGTTGCTTCGGAGACATCACTGCTGTGCATGAGATGTTCATACTTTCAGCTAGAATGAAAAAGAAAGCTTTGGTCAGCCAACATTGTATGATTTGACTTTTATCAAACCCATTGTAGTGTATTGCCTGTAGATCTTTATATGATGGCATCCAGGATGAATCAGTCATTCAGTGCTGTTGCCTTCCTTGAGTGCTTAGCCACATAGGTCATTCACCATATGCTTCATTTCATCTTCTGTCTCTGCATTTATGGTTTATTTTTCCCCAGCCATGTTTATCTTTCAGACTGTCTAAGTGTCCTAGGTTCCATGTCAATACTTGAGGACTTACAGTATAGGTTGGCTTCCATTAGTATATTCATTTCACTTTGACTTCTGTTGTATTTTGTAATCTGCAGCTGTTATTTGGTTCTGTCACATAGGTTTTAATTTCCCTTTCCTGCGACACAGTTTTGTCAGATCTGTTGTAAATATTTGTTTATGAATGCTCATAGTCCACTTTAAGCAGACTTAATGTTTGCTATGATTCTGCTCCACACACCAATTGAAGTTTTGCATCTCTCTGGATTTTCAGATATTTCTCAGGGTCAGTAAAACTTGTTGTTGTCCTTACATCTGCTATGTGCCTCGTGGGGACCATGACAGTTCCAAGGTATCTGAACAGATTTACTCTGAAATTTATATTTTTTTTTACTAGAATCCGGTTGTTATTTACACTTTAGTTCTCTTTAATTTAAAGCATTTAATATGTTTGTGAGTCAAAATAAAGAAGTGTCTTTGTCTACAACATATATTTTTTCCTGCTTCTTACAATGTAGGCAGCCTGTACTTAAATCAGTGTGTAAGTATTTAAGTCCAAGTCAGGCATTTTAGTCATTGACAACCTAAACTGACTAAGTGTTTATGTAAGTGACAACCTGTACTTAATTGGCACTGAATAATTAGTGATATTCTATACTTAAAACTGATAGATTATTTCAGACTATGATATCCTATTCTTGTCACTGGGGTAAATTATTTCAAGCATGGATAACCTGTACTTAACACTGGGTACAGTATTTCAGTCAGTGATAAATCTGTTAATACTTTTAGGTACATAAAATTATTATATCTATTCCATAGCAGACATTTTCTTGGCAATAGATTATTGTAATTCATCAATATTATAAGTGCTGAAGATAGTTTTAAACTGCTAAAATTGTTAAGGTGATGATCATTTGTTCAACATTTATATGTAAGAAATATATGTTACCAGTCTTCAGATTTTGGTTCTGATTTGCATAATTTTGTTTTATCGTACAAAATGTTTTCCCGTCAGCAGGTTTTTTTTTTTTAACTTTCCTTCAAATTTTGATGGATTTTTTTTAATGTTTCAGGGTTGTTAGCTGTTTTTAATTGTCATCTGTTCACCAGATTGCTATTGAAAGAAATTAATAATGTTGTTCATTATAATTAATAATGATGTCTTCATTAATTATGTCTTGTGAGAGACAAAATCATTACATGGCCAAAGCATCAGAGACAGGTTGTACTGCATTTTCTGCAAGTAGTAGAAGTGATCAATAACTTTAATCATTTTTTCATGCCCTGTGTTCTAACTTTAATGATGTCATGTCCTGACTTGTAGTATTGATCAGGACATAGAGAAATTAACTGATTCCGTACGTAATTATTTTCAGCTCTGGACGGAATTATTTTTAAGCCCCAAAAATTTACACATACATAATTTACGTTTACTGACAATGTGTGTCTAATCATGAGTTAAGTATAACATATTATATATCAAATTAAAGTACATTGGATGAACAATATAAATCCATATGCCTTTCTAGCTAATTTTATGTTATGTTTATGTTATAACACATAACATGTACACGGAAAAAAGATAACTTGAAATTTTGAACAAAAATTTTTGACTTACGTAAGGCTTGTAACAAAAATTGTTATCACAATACAGTTTCACTGCTCTCTTTGTGCAGGTAATCCATTTAGAAACACAGAAAAAGTAAGAAAGTTATGGTTGATCACACAGTTTGTTCACTGTTCACATATTAGTAACATATCCTGTGTGTTTTTCGGCCATTATGGCGATACGACAAAACACGATTAAAGATGAAGATAAATGTGAAAAATCCGTTCAAACGCAAATAAAAGACGTTGAAGCTTGTTGAAATTTGCCCAGTTTTGTGTTTACTTCCGTTCGAGATAAATTCGGGGCAGTATAAAATATCAGAATAGAAAGAAACAATGAAATAAATCAGCGTCTTTTAAAAGATCTTACGTCTACAGCATTCGGCCTTTGCATCTATTATTAGATCTTGCGTACGGAATCAGTTAATCTGAATGAGCCTGCATAAGTACTGTATTGTAAGAAATGTGAAATATTAACTTCCTAGACTTTATTGCTTATGTCTATCTCTTGATCAACATTCAGTATATATCTGCCTGTACATCTCATGTTTATTTTTATCTGCATCTACCTGCCCTCCGTTTACCTAGTGTATATATACAAGGGGATTGACATAAGTCTTGGGCCTGACCATGAAGGAGTCACAGGTGGAAGATGAAACTTGGCACATTTAAAGATCATCATATTTGCACTGAATGTGTAAAGTACGCCTTTGTTTCTTCAATGGGTTTTCCCGCTACGGTGCACAGCACAATGTACCTTATTGACCGGATCTGCTGCTCCAAAGATTTGACAAAACAATGGAACAGGAGGCCATAGCTGTGATAAAATTTCTGATGTTTCAGGGAAAAACACCTACATTTTTTGGAGACCATGGTGACAGTAGATGAGACTTGGGTATACCATTATGACCCCGAATCCAAAATTGCCAGTATGCAATGGAACACCTTGGGCTCTCCAACACCTGTCAAGCCGAGAGCGCAGAAATCTGCAGGAAAAGTGATGCTGACTGTTTTTTGGGACGGCAAAGGTGTCCTTTTGAAAGATTATTTGCCTCGTGGCAACACAGTTAATGGACAGTACTATGCAGATCTTTTCACAAAACTAAGAAAGGTTGTGACCAGGAAACAAGAGATAACGCGCAGTCAAAATCTTCCTTTGCTTCAAGACAACGCGCCCTCTCACAAAGCACGGCTTGTGCAGCTAGCAGCCAACGATTTGAATATTGAAATTCTTCCACACCCACCATATTCTCCAGATTTGGCTCCATCAGACTTTTTTCTATTCCCAAATCTTAAAAAACAGCTAAAAGGAAATCATTTTGACAGCGATGAAGAGGTTATACTGGCATGTGATGACTGGTTTAGTTTGAAAAATAGGGTGTTCTACTCCCAAGGTCTTTTCAAGGTCAAGCAGAGATGGCAGAAGTGTGTCAATTCAGATGGTGGCTATATTTAAAAGGAATAAACACTATACAAAATTTCAGCTCTCTGTGACATGTCCTTCATGGTCAGGCCCAAGACTTATGTCAATCCCCTTGTGTATATATATATAAAAACATGATAAATACAGACCAATGGATATATATATCTTTCACATAAGTTTGTCTTTCGGATGTGTCTGTCTTTCAGATATGTCTGTCTCTCAAATGTCTGTCTCATCCTATAAAGACATACTGACATGTACAGCACGCACTCATATACACGCGCACACACACATATAATTATATTATCTGGTACTTGTCGTCCTCATCTACCTTTTTTTTTTAAATTCCATACTTGACTTTTAATCGTGTCGCACATAACATTCAGCACCTACATCCTGTTTTTTTTTGTTCACTGGTCCTTTCTCCCTTCCCTTACCTGCCGCCCCTTCCATTACCTCACCCTCCCAATAGTATCACCTAACAATGAACCCATGATTCTGGAAGTTGGTTTCTTACATTTCTACCGTGACTGCTCATAGACGTTTTTATTTGATACCAGAAATCTCACTTGCCTTTCTTGCCCGATCATATTGTTCTTGATTCCTTATTTGTATGTAGAATGGATTCTTTGTACCGTACGTGAAGTTTGCATATATATGCACGTTTCCTGTCATGAAGTGATCCATTTTTTTTGTAAGTTAGAACATTCCAAATAAAGAAAGGTTCAAGATTATTTGTTTTGTGTCATCTAGATTTGACATTTTCATTCTAATTGTCATATTTGTAATTCTGTTTCATGTTAACTTATTGTTATTCATTTTTTTTTTCTTTTTGTTGTGTTTTTGTTTTCTTTTCCATTGTTATCATCAGCTTTATTTCCACTGCGGTGCTACTACAACTACCACTACTACTCTGCTATATCAACCACTGGTGCTACCACAGACCCTTATCTTTATTCTTCATCTACTGTCCTTCATGAAAAGAAGAAGCTGGTGAGAGAAGAAGTCGCTGGAGATAGGTAGGACACAATGTGAGGAAAGCTGTTGATGGCATTACCAGGCAGCTCTTGTTCTGAAATTATCAAGGTAACAGAGGTAGAGGAAGTCACAGGAACAATATGGAGGCGAATTGAAGGCAGACTTGAAGGGAATAAAGAAGTCATGAAAAAACCTTGAGCTGATGGCACAGGATAGGAAAACATGGCGTAAGTTTCTTGAAGGTCTGTGTTCCTTGGTGAGATGAACGGTGATAAGTGAACTGTCCTTCATGATCACAACATTTATTGTGTGTGTGTGTGTTTCATGATCACAACATTTACTCTGTGTGTGTGTTTCATGATTATATATCATAATAACAGGTAAGATTGATGGAAAAAGAGATAGGGGAAGACAAAGAGAGTAAATACGGGACAGTTTGACATCGTGGCATGGAAAAAAAGTAAACTACGGAAATGATAAATTGTACTGGAGACATGAAGTTGTGGAGATACATGATCTCCTACGCCGCTAGCATGGTACTTGATGAAGAAGTGTGTATGTGTTATTTTTAATCGATTCTTATTCTCCGCTTTGACAACTTTTTATGAAGCATAGGTCTTCATAGTGAGTTCAAGACAGTTCTTCCCACTCTTCTTCAGCTATCGATACACTTTTTTGTTAGTAATTCTACTAATTCTTTGTTTGCTCTTTTTTTTTTTTTTTTTTTTTGAGCATAGAAAAAAATACACTGAGCGGTAATTTACAACTGGGCTGCAATATTTCTGCTTTTAGTCCCTGCTCAGTCAATTTCAGCAAGCATTTTCATATGGGTTAATTTTTTCTTGAAGTATAAGCCTTTGGTCGTTTCCACAGGTTATCCACACGGTAAATCACTGAAATCATGAAATCAGTGATGATTCTTCTATACTAGAGTAAAATCCTGTCACATGACGGGAATTTAATTCAAAAGTACCAATACTTAATGGTAATTTTATTTATTCAAATACTTGTGGAAAAATAATGTTAAGTGTAAACATCCGACTGCTCATCAGAAGAGCACCTTGATTTTCTGTTGCTTTAATCTGCCAGATAGTTCATAACATCACTGGGATCTTCAGATCCCATTTGATCGGAACTATAATAGATCTTTAGCTCACCCGGAAATTATGTTACGATTTCTCTATTCAAATCTAAAGCCCCCTTATTCTTGGCGCACAAAATGACTTATTGGAGGAAATAAATGTCCGTACTTTTGGAAAACAATGTTACTTGTGAACATTCGATTGTCCATCAAAAGGGCACCTTGATTTTCTGTTGTTTTAATTTGTACTTTTACATTGTTGGGATTTCTCGATCGAGACAGTGCGACGTACAGCTGTTCATGAGATAAGACTGGCTCGTTCAAAAAGATTCCAACATGTTCAAATGTTTGCCCCTGAGATTTGTTATCGCAAATGATGGAATGATTGGAAATTGGCGATGCTTCAGGATGAATGGCAAATTCACATCGCTAGGGGCCATGTCGATTCGCGGAATGTTGATAATATCTCCTTTATTTGATTCTGATAAACTTCCGCAGGAAATTGCAATGACATTTTCAAATGGTACAAGGGATATCCATTTACACTGACCTGTGTTTCGATTTGGAAGTCTTTAGGAAACTTTTTATTGCACGCATTGTTCTCCATGCATGGTGCTCAAGTGTTTGCAGTACCGCAAGGACCGTGCATCATGCAGCGAGTGACGATCTTAAAAGTCTTGGCTCGGCTTGAATGTCTGGAAGTTCAGCAGACACAATGCGATCGATTGCAGCTGCTGTCCTGAATTTATCATCATTTTGTAGAACAATCAATATGGGAGCGTGTGGCAAGCCAAGTTTTTGGAACTCGATGGTGTAGACATGAGCCATGGTTTTGCCAAGAACATCATGCTTCGTCAAATCTTCCATAATGGCTTTCAGTTTTAATTTGAATACGCGTGCTACCAAGTCCGGACGGTCTGATGCAATTTCACCAGTCTGAAGATTCTCCTCAATTTCTGGCCACCTAGGATTTGCTGTTACGGTCACAAACAGATCAATGGAACCACATTTTGCAAAAATCGACATGGCATCGTTGCAGCGCTCTCTCATAATTTTCGGGGAACCTCCAAACGACGAGGGCAAAATGACTGGAACACCACGTTGGACGCCAAGATTTGAAGCGTTGTTCGCGATATGATCAGTATGACCTTGGTAGAGCTCCGCTCTCAAAGTGTCCTGTCGATAGCGCACGTAGTTGAGATTGTTTGCTTGAACCTGCAGTTATGAATCTACAATCCATGGTTGAGTCAACTTCCTGGCGCTGATGATTGGATTGAAACTGTTTCTAATTGCTGTTTGTACTGAAGCATGGTGATGTTTTTCGTATGTGCTGCTCGTTCTCTACGTAGCTTTCAATTAGCATTTTCGGCTGCCATCCGGGCTCTCCGTAAGGATACAAAATAGCATACATCATTGGATCCAAATTAGGGCTGAGAATGTTGATGTGAACGAATCGCTGATCTGGATTTCGAGGATTGATCGGATAAATGCGAATGTCCCTTTCAAATGGTGCAATTTCATTCGATGTAGGCATGTTGTAACGCCTTTTATCCGACCGACGATCTCTACGCAGGACCATACGACAGGAAGCTGTCTTCCTTTTCGATCAGCCTTCCGGATCTCCTCACATTCGATATCCTTCAGCATATGTTGTTTGCACGAAGAAATCTATCAATCTCACGAATGACTTGAGGCAAGAAATTGCTATTTTCCGGCAAAGTCGTCCGTCTGCTGTGGCCTGTGTGCTGTCCATGACGTACACTTGAGCAAACTTGCATGGTTTACCTTGTTGTGGATGAAGATCGGAAGTGCGGTGATATATTTGTCCGTGAACACGAAAAACAAAGGACCGCGTGCTAAGAGATATGCTAATTTTCCTCCCATTGAAGCGAATGACACAGAACTGTTATATGAGCGAATGTTTTCACGGAAATAGCTGTAGTGAAGATGAGTTGGATTACTCGTGAGTTGCTGCAGACATTCCGGATAATCTAAAGAGTGTCCGTTGGCATCTTTTGGTTTCTCCAATTTTACTTTCCCTTTGTGACAACAGCTATTGACCTTCCATCTGATGGGCGTTCCTGAACAAAATTATGAGAACCGCAAAATTGGCAAATTGCATTCATCGAGAAACAGCTATGAACAACAATATGATTTTCGTTTGCATGTCGAAACTCGTCACGAATATCTTCACTAATGTCTTCTTGCGATTGTCGGTATGCTGCTAAACTTGCTGCTTGAGTCTGCTGAGGAGTCTCTACAGTTTGGCGTTGATGGTGTGCCGCCAGATCCGCTGCGCATCTGGCTTAAGTTTTTTCACCAGTCTCTCGAGCTCGGCATTGTCGCTGATCAGATTCACTGCACGTCTGGTTCGAGTTTGTTCATGAGTTTCTTGAGCTGGCGTTTCCGCTGTGAAGCTGATTTTGCTGTACGTGCATTATTTAAAGATTCGGGATCCGTTTCACGTGCTCTTATTTGCGACACTCGAGCTGCAGCTTCTTGTTGCAGTCGTTGAAGCGTTTCTTGACTTTGACGACTACGCCATCTTTGCTGACGATTACGATTCAAGCGCATACAACGCTCTTGGGGTGTTTCGTTGTCCATTTTCTTTACTTACACTCAACTTGTTGGAGGAAACACATGTGGAAATTTTACAAAAATATTTGTTTTACATCCGAGGTTACAAAAAGTCTGAACATGCACACCGTTCAAATTGCGCATGCACAGTGTAGTGCGAGCGGATGATGAACTGAGTGTGGGTGCGAATGAAGGCGCGAATGTGTTTAGGCTCGTATGTAGGTAGACCCTGCAACCCATACACTCACATGCAGTAGTCAAGGATGCTTGGACACTGCAGACACGTTTCAAAACATTTATTGACGAGAACACACATGGTATCAACAGGAACAGTCATTGTAAACAAGGTCATGCTGACCGGAAATCGATAGGTATACATTAGGCATTCAGCAAGCTGGTAAACATTTGAATATTCGTGCATGGTCAATACAATGTTCTTCAATAAGGACAGTTCGTGGCGTCGCCCTGGGATCACTGACTAAACGCGTCAGATACCTTAATCACTTTGACACATAGGTGCAACTTGGCATTCCCCGCCAATTGCACATTATCAGGCTGTAGTATAATAGCCGAAAAAACACAGGCCTCGTTCTGACGTCGGCTGTGTACTTCTGATAAGCAGGTTACCATCAACCCTGCAGTAATGCTTATTGTAGACATAAATATGCCGCCAATCTGCGGCTCCCACAATATATCTTCGTCACTGGATTTCTGGACAATATAAAGACTAATAGTCTTGGATGGCTACCTCGAGCACAAAATATAAGTTCTGAAATGGAGGACCGGTGAGCTGCAGTTCACAGACTAGGCAATCTTCTAACATGTTCTGCCACCGAAAGCATAGTAATGGAAAAAGTCGGTATTACCTGTAACCGAGTCCACAGAACTTAACAAGGAACTCTGCTGTCATTCCAACGCACAGAGATTCACTGGGGAAAACTGCCAGTGCAGTCACTTCGAAGATTCTTCCCGAAAAACACAATGGACTCTCGTCCCTTCAGAAACCAGGACACTTCCCGGCTTGCCGGAAGTCTAACTCAACTCCCGCTTAAAAAAACCTGCCCATGGGCATACGCCCGAACTGTCTACCTTTGACCCTAAAGGTCAAACACAATGAATGAATAAACAAGGGAAGACAACCCCTAATCAACCTGACATCGCAGGTAAAGACACAATTATTCTTATGATAAAAACATAAGCAAATAACTTGACAGATGACTCCGTCAAAAATGACAGCAACATATTACTACCACCCCCCTGTAAAAAAAAAAATGAAATTTTTTTTTTGTGTGATATGTCCATGAGCAAGATTGCACAAGTATCACTTATGTGCTCATGAAAAAATGAACCTAATATCAGGTACAATAGACGCATAAACAAAGCGTCTGAAGAGGATACAAATCATCTCCCAACATAGGAAAAAATATTTCCTTTAAGCCAAACAAACTAAGGGGCTACCATTAAAGAAACCTAAGTTGCTGGCAATACCAATCATATATCATCATTACTAAATACTATAATTATAGCAATATACAAATGTCATGAATTACAATGCTATATTAGCAACATATCACTGATGGATGGACAAAATGAAATTTGTTAAATTATCTAAACATCATCCAAATACATTTGTATTACAACATATTAGGATATTAAGGACAGAAGATTTAACTGGAATAATGTGGGCATCTGGACAATATGTCCGCCATCACATTATCCGAACCACGGATAGCTCGCACCGTGAAATGGAAAGGCTGAAGAGCAATAGCATAACGAGTAGATCTCGAGCTCTTCAAATCCTTACTTTGCATAGCCGTAAGAGCTTTTTGGTCGGTTTCCATAAAGAAATGCGCGCCCAGAAGGAACCTTTGTAGCTTAAGAATGGACCAAACCATAGCCAACAATTCACGGTCTAAAACCGAGTAATTCCTTTCTGCCGCATTTAGCTTCCTAGAAATATACATTACAGGATGCAGAGTTCCTGAATATTCCTGCATTAGTGCCGCTCCAATCCCAGTGGAAGAGGCATCACTACGAAGAACAAAAGTCTTATCAATCGTTGGTAGTCTTAAGATAGGATGAGATGAGAACAAATTCTTAACCTGATCCAATGAAGATTGGCATTCCTGGGACCAACGCACCATATTAGGAGAACCTTTTTTCAATAACGATGAAAGTGGTGCCATAATGGAGGACAGATTCTCAATGAATCTTCCATAGAATTGTATCAATCCCAAGAGACTACGCACTTGCTTTTTTGTCTTCGGAACCGAGATATTTAATATCTTCGAAATGTTTTGGTCCTCTGTCTTCAACAGACCATGACCAACTCGATGACCTAGGAAGGAAATTTCACTAAACCCAACAAAAGCTTTAGAGGGTTTTGCAGTCAAACTATGCTCACGTAGAGTAGATAGCAATTCCTTTAGACCCAAATAGTGTTCTTCCCAAGTATCGCTGAAAAGACAGATGTCGTCTAAATATGCGATGACATCTGCACGATCTGATAGAATTCGTCGCATCATGCGCACGAAAGTCGCTGGGGGCGTTCATAAGCCCGAAAGGCATAAAATTCCATTGAAACAGACCCCTAGGTGTCGAAAAAGCAGTGAGAGGTTTGGCGTGTTCCGTCAGTGGGACTTGCCAATAACCTTTCGACAAGTCTAGTTTAGTAAAGAATTTAGCTTTAGAAAGTCTAATAAGTAGATCATCTAATAATGGCATAGGTTCAGCATCGAACTTCGTAACTTGATTTAATTTGCGATAGTCAACGCAAAGACGTATGTTATTGTCTTTCTTTCGAACAATAACTATCGACGAAGAATAAGCTGAAGTGGATGGTTCAATTATTTGCAGTTGAATCATTTCATCCAATTCTTTCTCGACTTGTGCTTGAAAATGAATAGGTATTGGGTATGGTCTTACTCTGATCGGATTACGATCAGTAAGTATGATGTCATGTTCTATGACATCTGTGTGTCCAGGAATGTCGGTAAGGACATCCTGATATGATTGTAGCGTAGAGGATACTTGACGTTGCTCCTCAAAAGACAAGTTCGAAGAGATTGTATCGTTTTTCCATGATTCCGTAGAAGTAAGTGGAATCGCAGGAAGAGGTAAGTTAACGTCCGAAAAAATAGTTTCCTCATCCTGTATAACGGACAGGGATGAGATGTGACCATGTTGGACTGGAGAGTCGTCCGTCGCCTGGAAAATAGGCTGCAAATAGTCTGGACGTTCAATAAACTCTGTTAGCATATTTATATGGAAGGTTTTATGCTTTCCATCCACATCGACGATGTAGTCGACATCGGAAATTTTGGAGACTATAGTGTATGGACCTTTTCATGAAATGAGAAGTCTATTCTCTCTTGAGGGAAGTAAGACATATGCTTTGTCTCCAGGACAAAGTTGACGTAGGCGTCTTTTCTTGTTAGCAAATCGCCTAGCTTTTTCTTTCGCAAATTCGGAAGATGAAGTTGCTAACCTGCACGATTCGATAATCTTTTCTCTAAGAGCAATGACATATTCATATGACGATTGTGTATCATCGTCAATATTATCAGAAGTTATCAAATCGTGTAACAAGGACATCGGACCGCGCGGTTGCGCACCAAAGACAAGTTCGAAAGGAGAAAACCCTGTATGCTCGTTGGGAACTTCTCTATAGGCAAAGAGGACTGCAGGTAAAACCCTGTCCCAATCCTCCGGATGATCCTCCGTTATCTTGCCAAGTAAGTTCTTTAGTGTCCTGTTAAGACGTTCTACCAATCCATTGGACATTGGATGATAAATGCTACTGAGATACCTTTTAATGTCTAGCGTAGCCATTACCTGAGACATAACGTCCGAAATTAACTGAGTGCCGTGGTCCGACAGTATTTCTCCGGGGAATCCCAGACGAGAAAATATGAGCCAAAGAGCATCAGCGATATCGACAGTTGATATGCTCTTCAGAGGAATAGCCTCTGGCCAACGCGTGCACATGTCCACGCAAGTGAGGATAAATTGGTGTCCTCTGGCTGACTTAACTTTGAACGGACCAATGATGTCTATAGCCATTTTCTGAAACGGCCGAATCGGAATATCTGCAGCCTGAATAGGAGCAGCATGTCTCGGACCTCTAGACTTGACCTCTTGACAAATTTTGCAAGATCGGCAATAAATTCGTATGTCTTTATTAACAAATGGCCAAAAGAAAGACGCAAGGACTCTAGTTTTAGTTCTGGAAAAAACCCATATGTCCAGCACACTGAGAATCGTGTGCATGCTGAAGAATTAAGGCTCTCATACACTTAGGCACAAGAATTTGCGAGTGCATAGACTTGTCCGAGTGTTGTACCATCCGTACCAATATACCATTCTTCATAGTAATATACGATTTGTGATTCGTATTTTGATTGGGATCCCCTTTCTTTGCAAGAAGGAAGAATTTCTTCAAAGAAGGATCCTCTTCTTGACGTTTAACAAACGAGTCTTGGGAAATCACCAAGTGCTCGTCTTGGCTATCAACTTCATTACTATTATCCGATGAAGTTGGGGGATTAAGAGCTTGAGCTCTTGTCACCACTGCATTGACCGTTTGAATGTTTTTTTTCTCCCAACTAGAAATTTGTTGCGGGGTGCATTCCTTAACCCCATGAATACGACCGATTATAAGATCCGCAATAGGATTAGGAAGAAGACATGCATGGACATCTCCTGTGAAGAAGGGAGTGTCAATCCTAATAATAGCAGTAGGATAACTTTCCATAGTACCACCAAATGTAACACATTTGATTGTTTTTCCAGTGGCACAGCAAGGATCTATCAGAGACTCCCTAACCCCGACGGTAGTACATCCCGAATCGAAAAGTACTGAGACTAGCATATCATTTATTAGACCTTTATGTAAGATGAGAGATCCTCTCCCATCATGCGCAACTGTAGCAGGTAGAGCAGGAAGAGGGTGACCACAACTTAGAGTAGATACAGTCGATGAGTCGAACAATGTTAAGCATTGGGGGCATTCAGTTGCTCTCCCAAAATCGAAAGCACAACCAGTGATAGCCCTAGAGTTACCACTATCATTTACTGTATTACAGGCTCCATCAAACTCTTGTTGTGCAGAGTTTGCCTGTTGGAAAGGTCTTTTTTTTTGTTAAACCTAGGTCTGCCTCGATTATCATTTCCCCTGTAATTATTTCGACTATCATTTCCCCTGTAATTGTTATCATATTGCCTATTGTAATCATCATTCCGGTTTGAATCCCGGTTTCTAAATTCACCATCGTCATAATCTTGACGTCGAGAATGATTACGTCGAAAGTTCGAATAGTTATTATTTGGATAGCCTTTGCGAAAGTGTCTCAAATTATTACCACTAAAATTACGAGAACTACCATCTTGTCTCCAATTCATAGACGAAGAACCATCATGTGTTGGATTACTCCGCTTCTGAGTGTAATTCTGATTACTTCCCCTATTCCAGTTTTGTTGAGCACCCTGAAATTTTTTTTTGAAATTAGGGCCATATGGTGTTGCCGAAGCAGCTGGCAACCCTTCTTTCACTTTAGAATTGCTAACTGTAGCATTGGGATGCGCGGTGGCATACTGACAACAGTATTCCTCCATATCTTTTAAGTTTTTAGGCTTACGCTCATGAAGGAATGCAAGAAAAGAATCATTAACAGATGACAAAACCTTATCTCGCAATAATAAGTCCATTAGACCTTCATATGTTTTCTCAGTCTGAGACAACTCAACCCATCGTGTAAATGTACGACGTATTTTTGTAACAAAATCAGAGAAATCTACTCCATTTTCTGGCAACATTGTCCTAAAACGAAGACGATAGTCTTCTTCTTTTAGTTGGTATTTTTTTAGCAATGCTGCTCTGACAACATCATAATTAGTCCTGTCATGTTCGTCTATTGTCATAAGAGTAGTCACTGTGTCACCTGTAAAAAATTCCATCAGTTGTTCAACATATTTTTCCTTTTTTATGTTATGCATATCGCATAAAAATTGGAATCTATCTAGATAATCTGCTACGT
Source organism: Oreohelix idahoensis (assembly GCA_024509875.1). Classification (NCBI taxonomy): domain Eukaryota; kingdom Metazoa; phylum Mollusca; class Gastropoda; order Stylommatophora; family Oreohelicidae; genus Oreohelix; species Oreohelix idahoensis. The sequence goes on along the minus strand of JAMPIV010001772.1, from coordinate 649,000 downwards.
CATCCTTTAAAGGATTGAAATGAGGCAATTTAATCCTATTAACAAACTCCTTTGTCGTACTCGAAGTTGTTTGCTGAGCACCCGTACTCGCCAATTTCAATTTCTCTAACTCCAAAGTTGCGAGTCTTTCATCAAGTTCCATCTTCTGTTTTCTTTCCTCATGTTCCATTTTTCTAATTTCAGCCTCAGCTTGAAGTTTTCTCTCCTCTGCAGCAGCTTGAAGTTTTCTCTCCTCTGCAGCAGCTTGAAGTTTTCTCTCCTCTGCAGCAGCTTGAGCTTGAATTTTTTTCTCCTCTGCAGCAGCTTGAAGTTTTTTGTCTTCCATTTCCATCTGGAATTTTCTTTCATCAGCCTGAGCTTTTCTCTCCTCAGCAGCAGCTTGAGCTTTTCTCTCCTCAGCAGCAGCTTCTCTTTGATACCTTTTCTCTTCAAGTTCTAATCTTCTATTCTCAGCATCTAGCTTCTTTAGTTCAGCATCTGCTCTCCTTTGTTCAGCTTCTGCTTTCAATTTAATTTCCTCTTTTTGTTTCTTTTCTTCTGACTTTAATGCAGTGGCGAATAGAGCAGATGAATATTCTTCCAATTCTTTACCAGACTTACCAAGAGTCAACCCTTGCTGGATGAAGAAATCCAATGTAGACATTCTGTCTAATGAGATCAGTAACCTGAAAAATTCAACAATTACCTTATCCCACTTCAATGGGAGACAAGTCTGAAATGCTAGACTTGTATACTCACTTCACTTTATTTCACTCTCTTAGTCTTAGACAAAGACCTTGTATGGTCCTCTTGTTTATAATGTAACAAAAAATCACTTGAGTACCTGTGGAAAATAATTCCTTTATATCCCACTCACTATGGGCACAAGTCTTTTTTTTTTTTTTTTAAAGAACTTGAATATGTATTTCACCTTGTCTCAATCTTTGAAGATAACAAGTCTTTTATCAAAGAACTTGTATAAATATCTTATATAATAATATTTTATTAACAATCTCTATATGAAGAGTGTACCTTATCAATAACAATAATAATACATGACCAAGTATATGTATGTAGACTGTGTATGACAATAATGTAGAACAATCAAAAATACAAAGACAAAAATACAGAACAATGACCGAAAACGTTCGCGGAAGTCAAATAAACAATACAGCAAAAAGTAAAAAAAATGTTACACAAATGTGTAATGATGACCGCGAAAAATAAACAAGACAAGTGGCAACACTGTTATAAACGAAAAGGTGTAAAGAAATAAACGGAAGGAATGAAAGAAGAACAGATACAAACAAAATTAGTCGAAAATCAAAGAACGGAAAAATAACGAAAACAACACTAACTGATGTCGTCACAGCTAAAAAAAAAAAATAGCAACAAAAGTCGCTAGCAAATTTCAATTAAGAAAATTGCAATCCCTACAGAACGCTTACAGTAACCCTCGATTAAGTGGCATATTTACTGTAAGACCCACCAACCGAAAACCCGCAGAAAAACACAAGAAAAATACACAACAATAGTACAATTAACATAAATAGCAATCAATTCAATGTGTTGCAAAACAAGTTCAGTCACAGCTGAAACTAAAGTAAATTTCTTGCTCCTTGCGAACACAGAAACAAAATGTCAAGCGCGCACTGAATGTCAAATCCACTGTAGCATAAAGTGGTATTCACGAACAAAAGTTACTATGACCTTCTCGACTTAGGACTTGCACATAGAATGTTTACAATATCCACGTACTGTTTACAAACACTTGACCTCGAACAATATAGCTTGAATGCTCGGGCGTAGAAAAGTCTGTTGTTGACTGAAACGTGTAAACGACCAGCGGTACCGTTTACTGTAAGGGACCTGACTTGCAGTTGTGGTCCACGTAGCAAATGCCTAGATGTTAACTTCAGTACTTGTCCTGTTGTGGTTTATGTAGCATTATAACATAAATGCTAGCACTGTTTATCTGGGTCAACAGTTGATGACCTATTTCTGTCCTGTTGTAGCCAAAACTTGCAAGTGTAGAATTAGCGATGTGTGTTACAGCTGTCCAGTGTGTAGCTTAGACCCACAGATCAGAAATGTAATGTGTACTTGTCCTTCTCACGCAAATAGCCCCATGAAATGTAAATTTCTGGACCACATTAATGTCATCAATAATGTTAATTGCTCGCTCTGTCCACAAGAAATGTATCAGAAGAGCCCACGTAACTGGTCCACCAAAAATGTAACTGTCTCTTTCTTGTTGAGGTGATCACTGGCCCAAGACAGTATACATGTTGTTAGGTGTGTAGTGCGAGCCGATGATGAACTGAGTGTGGGTGCGAATGAAGGCGCGAATGTGTTTAGGCTCGTATGTAGGTAGACCCTGCAACCCATACACTCACATGCAGTAGTCAAGGATGCTTGGACACTGCAGACACGTTTCAAAACATTTATTGACGAGAACACACATGGTATCAACAGGAACAGTCATTGTAAACAAGGTCATGCTGACCGGAAATCGATAGGTATACATTAGGCATTCAGCAAGCTGGTAAACATTTGAATATTCGTGCATGGTCAATACAATGTTCTTCAATAAGGACAGTTCGTGGCGTCGCCCTGGGATCACTGACTAAACGCGTCAGATACCTTAATCACTTTGACACATAGGTGCAACTTGGCATTCCCCGCCAATTGCACATTATCAGGCTGTAGTATAATAGCCGAAAAAACACAGGCCTCGTTCTGACGTCGGCTGTGTACTTCTGATAAGCAGGTTACCATCAACCCTGCAGTAATGCTTATTGTAGACATAAATATGCCGCCAATCTGCGGCTCCCACAATATATCTTCGTCACTGGATTTCTGGACAATATAAAGACTAATAGTCTTGGATGGCTACCTCGAGCACAAAATATAAGTTCTGAAATGGAGGACCGGTGAGCTGCAGTTCACAGACTAGGCAATCTTCTAACATGTTCTGCCACCGAAAGCATAGTAATGGAAAAAGTCGGTATTACCTGTAACCGAGTCCACAGAACTTAACAAGGAACTCTGCTGTCATTCCAACGCACAGAGATTCACTGGGGAAAACTGCCAGTGCAGTCACTTCGAAGATTCTTCCCGAAAAACACAATGGACTCTCGTCCCTTCAGAAACCAGGACACTTCCCGGCTTGCCGGAAGTCTAACTCAACTCCCGCTTAAAAAAACCTGCCCATGGGCATACGCCCGAACTGTCTACCTTTGACCCTAAAGGTCAAACACAATGAATGAATAAACAAGGGAAGACAACCCCTAATCAACCTGACATCGCAGGTAAAGACACAATTATTCTTATGATAAAAACATAAGCAAATAACTTGACAGATGACTCCGTCAAAAATGACAGCAACATATACATGAAACAAATGCCAATACAAGGAACAATAACTGCCATCTGACAAATAAGGTGTTTTTTTTAAATAACGGAAACAACTAAAATAACAAAACAATCTAAAAAAAAAAAAAATCTAAAATGGCCAGTAAACTGACGTTACAAGAGAGAGAGACATGTACTATAAACTTGGGTAATGTTAATGTGACATTGCATTTTGTGCACTAAAATGTCAATTAATTCTCGATATTGTCACGTTTCTTTCATATAAATTAGTTGGATAGGATTGAACAAATAACAGTTTAAAATAGTGACTTTTCCAACACTTTGTATTTGTTGTGCACGCTTTAGAAGCGTTTAAACGAGTTGAGAGCTGCTTGTCGTCAGCTTCACTCTTTGCTGTGACAGTGTTTGGGATTACTGATACAATTATACAACTCTTTTGAGAAATCAAATAGGCCTAACTCCTTTGTGCAGATAGAAGCCTGATTTGACATTAAGGTAACCGTGTTTACTTATAGCGCTAGGAAATAAGTCTGTCTCTCCCATAGGCTTTTTCTCACACATAATCTGTGGTTACCCCGACCTTTCTGTGTGTGTGTGTTTTGTTTTACTGTTGTGGATACGGCACTTAAGAGAAACGTGTTAAAGACTGTCGGAGACAGCTGGGACAAGCCTAGTTAAATATACACAGTACCCAAACATCTTATCTGTCTTTACTGCTTGTTTGTACAAAAGAGTTCATTGATCTCTCTTTCTACTACGGAACATTGGCTACAGTGGTTGCTAAGAAACAGAACAACACTTTGAAAGGGGCGCTTAAAATAAAGAAATATTTCAAGTAGCCCATCATGGGAACTAACAGCTAATATGGCTAAAGTATGTCGAAGGAAGTTCACAGAGTAAGACTGGAATTGTTTATGTAGAGCTAATTCAGGGGACAAGAAAAGAGGGGGGGGGGGGGAATAAACTATCAATTAATACCCCTTAGCTCGCCAATGAGCTTAGCCCTTCAACAAACACGTGATGTCAAATTCTCCTGTCGCGTGCCATCAGTTCAAGGTCTTTCCATGTCATCCTCCTCCCTTACACTTGTGTCACCAGTTCCCTTCTCCATTTGTTCTTCGCTCTGCTTCTTATACTTGGGGGTTCCACAATAAGGACTGCCTTATTTTTTTGTCAACGTGTTTCCTCAATGTGTGCCCATTTCATCGCCAGGGTCTTCTTCTCATCGCCTGTTCCACTGGCACTTATCTGGTTCTTGTCATCAGTTCACGTTGGTGACCGCGTTGTACCATTTCAGTCCTTCTGTTATACGCAAACACCCATTTACGATAGCCTGTAACTTCTTGGTGTAAATAAAGAAGGACATCAGAGACCTGTGAATAGTAAATAAAAATGTACATAAGGGGGGGGGGGGGGGGTATGGTGCATGCGCTCATAAGAAATAAAGAAGTAGAAAACAAGACAACAGAAAAACAACACGGCGTACAAGTGACTCGAACCCAGGACCATCCGATCGGTACCATCGCCTCGCTACTGGAGTGAATCGTGACTAGTAGGCAGTTAAGTTAATCACGTTCTATAGCAACATAACTCCTTTATGTATATTATTTATTATCTTCTTGGTGGTTTTTGTTGTTGTTCTCCGTGTTTCAGAGCCATTCAATAGAACCGATTTGATATTTGAATTGAAGATTCTAATTTTTGTGATGGACTTAATTTCTTTTAACATTTTGAAATCATGCACGACATAAGAAACTATTAAGGACTTTTACACAGTTTATTATTTAAAATATTTATAATATATCATTAATAAATCGAGAATACTTGAGGTCATAGCAATAATAATAATAATAGCCCCTTCAGTCATAACTGACTATGGGAATGCGCCCCTGAGGTGACAGCCCTCAGCTGCTTATTTTCCTGGTGCTCCTTTCGACGTTTTCTCCTCACCTCTGCTTCTTGTGTGAGCCTCTCTTCGCCCAATCTGAGGTGGTGCCGTAAATAGCATCGCCACTCAGTGCGATCGGCAGCTTCATCCTCCCATGTTGCTGGATCCATGTCCAGTGCCCTCATATCTCTCTTGCACACATCTTTGAACCTCAGCTGTGGTCGCCCAACTGTTCTCTTGCCATCTGCTAATTGTCCGTAGAAGATATCTTTTGGGATGCGACCATCTTCCATGCGGCGAACATGGCCAAGCCAGCGAAGTCTGCGCTGTCTAAGAAGCGTATACATACTTTGAAGGCCAGCACGTGACAACACCTCGACATTTGTCACTTTATCTTTCCACGAGATGCTGAGGATGCGGCGTAGACACCGCAAATGGAAGGTATTGAGCCTTCTTTCTTGCTTAGCATAGGTCGTCCAGGTCTCGCTGCCATATAGGAGTGTGCTGGTGACGCAGGCATTATATACTGCAGCTTTGGTCTTCATTGTGAGTTTAGAGTTTCCCCAAACACGCGATGTGAGGCGGGCAAAGGTAGCTGCAGCTTTGCCAATGCGGCTGTCGATTTCTGTATCCAGTGAAAGTTTGTCATTGATGGTAGACCCTAGGTACGTGAAGTGGTGCACCACTGCCAATTCATAGTTATCAATAGTGATAACTGGTGCAGCACCCACATCCTGACTCAGCACATTCGTTTTCTTTAGACTTATTGTGAGGCCAAAGTCCTTGCATGCTTTAGTGAAGCGATTCATCAAGCTCTGAAGCTCCTGTTTCATAGCAATATGGTTTGAAATTACGCAGAGACAAGACAAAGACTATAAGAAAATATGTTACTAATAATAGCCATATTTCACTCGTAAATACGTCCCCACAGGCTGTGGAGTCATACTTATATCTTGACAGCAACATAGACAGAGTTGATGGAACAGACACTGATATCAAAATAAGACAACAGAAGGCAGATATAGTATCATGAAAGAGCACACATTACAAACACCATAGACATTAAACAATGCCACAACTGATAAATTACAGCCTGGAAATGCCAACACACACACACTCAAACAACAATGTTATACGCTACAAAGAATGATGAACAATATATACCCTAATTATAACCCATATGGGGTTAAACCGGGTATCCAGTGACACAACAATCACCAGTTTTCCAGTGTATGGTTCAACAACAAACCAAACCAAAACTCAAATGTTAAGGCAAAACTATTGTAAGGCTCGTAAACATGAAGAACAACACTATGACTACCAGAAAGATACAGACTTTCATAAATGGGTGCCTCCTAAGAATTGAAGGATTGAAATTACCAGGTTGGAAATAGTCAGAAACATACCAGTGGAACAAGATGTCAAGGAAGAGGTTGATCGAAAAACACACGGAGAAGGGAACTGGAGACAAAATGATGAGAAAGATACAATTGGCCATGTCCGCTGCATGGAAGAAGTTCGCATCCCGAAAGATATCTATTACGGACAACTGACAGATGGTAAAAGAACAACTGGGCGACCACAGCTGAGATTTAAAGACGTGTGCAAGAGAAACGTGAGGGCACTGGACAAAGATCCAGCAACGTGGGAGGATGAAGCTGCCGATTGCACCAAGTGTCGATGCTATCTACGGCGCCACCTCAGATTAGGCGAAAAGAAGCTCTCAACAGCAAGCAGAAGAGAGAAGAAAACGTCGAACCAGGAAAATAAGCAGTTGAGGGTTGTCACCTCAGGGGCGCATTCCCATAATCAGTTATGACTGAAGGGGCTGCGTAAATGGGGAAATCCTGGAACAAGTCAAGAGCTACGTATATCTCGGTCATATAATAACAGAAGATGGCAGATGTGAAACAGAAATCAAGAAGAGAATAGGAATGGCCAAAGCTACATTCAACAACATGAAATATATACTGACATCCAAACCGTTATCTCACAAATTAAAACTGAGAATCATAAAGTGTTATATATATTCTGCATTTCTGTATGGTGCAGAAACATGGACGATGAATAAGCAGTTGGAAGAAAGAATTGAGGCTCTTGAAATGTGGATATATAGAAGAATAAGGCGTATCTCATGGAAAGAGATGAAAACAAATAAGGAGGTCCTAGAAAATCTAGGTATGAAAAGAGAACTAATGAGGGAGGTCAAAGTTCGGCAGCTAAAATACTTTGGCCACATAAAAAGGCATAACACCTTACAGAAGACCATAACAGAAGGGAGAGTTGAAGGCAAACGTGCAAGGGGAAGACAGCGCTATAAGTGGGAAGATAACATCAAGAGATGGACAGGAAATAGTCTATCAGAGTGCACCACCAAGACAAAAGACAGAAGACGTTGGAGATCCATTACAGCCAACCTTCGTTGTGGAGATGGCAACTGATGATGATGATGATGAAGGGGCTATAATTATTATCATTATCATTCATGCTTTGAAGGCCAGCACTTGACAGCACCTCGACATTTGTCACTTTATCCTTTCATGAAATACCAGGAGTTTGACATGGAAAGGCGTATGAATACACTATACAGTGTAGTATATTATGAAACGTAATATTTTTCAAATGGCATGATGTGCAAACTGGAATAAACAACAAAAGAAAAATAAAACATAGAATATGTATTAAAGAATAAGGAACACTTTACTCTAACTAAAACCAACATGGGGTTGAATCAGGTGATCCATTCTCGAGAAAGATAACTTGTACATAAATTACAGCAACACGATCCTTAGTTTTTACATTGTGGTGTTAGTGTGTGACGGTATTGCCTCCCCTGCTTTGCAGTAGTGGTCCAGCAGTGGCCAAAACTCAAGAGTATCTATTATAGGGTTCAATGGAGTCCTTCTTTACACAAGATTACTCTTGGCAGAAATTTCGATAGAAGAGTAGTAAAGCTTCTATCACATAGGAGTCTTCATAAGATATTCAGATAAGCGAAAACAATGCTGGCTATTGCTGAGCACGTTAATGTAATCTGCCGACACTTTTATGAAGAATTTAGCAATGGTTGTTCTAGCTCGTTAAGCCCATATATATATATATATATATATATATATATATATATATATATATATATATATATATATATATATATATATATATATATATATATATATATATATATATATATATATATATATATGTATATCTGTTTAGAGTTTGTGTTTAGTAACTTTGACTGAGACAAACATGTAGTAAATTTACAAGGTTAAATCGAAGTTAAATTTTAACATTATAAATGACAAAATGTAATAATCACTTTAACTTTAACAGTTTGAAAATAATTTGAATAGTTATAGCTAAAGAAAAGCTATCATCCTCGTATTTTGGGATTGCGAAAAAGGTTAAGAAGTTCAGGTGGCAGCATATGTTTGAACTTAGCTGCCAATGACGGTTCTGACTTTTCACACTGATCACTCGTCTCTGGTCAAGGTTGTCAGGTGTAGCTCGTCTCCCAGAAACTTCAAGGAAAGTCTACACAGTGCGTTCTTTGTCTTAAAGCGGTGGCCACTGATCCCGTCTTGTTCCAGAAATAGTACGTTCTGCTGGTACCACCAATAAATGTGAAAGAAGAATAGAAAAAAACGCTCTTCTGAGTATGGCGTTCTTTGACACATAGTTATGTCGTTCCCCCCCCCCCCCCCCTCTTCTATTTCACCATCCCACTTATCTCAGAGTTTACCCTCGATGAGAATTAAATTTAATCCCTCGGGATAAAACTTCCTTTACATTTAAACTGAATAGCTTTGGCTTTACATTATATTTAAATGAAAAGGGTAAACGTACAGATATAATATGTTTTACATTTACATCTCCACTGTTTGAAAAGTGTTCACACTATAAATTCATTCGTGTTTCATTTACATTTACACTTGTGGAAAAGTTTGAAACTTCTATTAATTAAAATGATCATTTTCACATGGACCTTTACACTGGTTTAAAGCGTGAAACCTTCATTAATTTTAAAGTGAATATGTTTATAGGGACATTTACACTGCTTTGAAAATGTAAGTCTTATTCTTAGAATGTACATAATGTCTTGTCATCGTTCCCTCCCTGTTCCATAGAGAACCTGGAACTACTTTATGCTTTTAGTTCTCTCTTACGAAACTGTAAATACAGCAATCACCAGCCCGTGCAGTGGTGGTTCATGAATCATCATTCTATACGCTGAGGTTGCCAACCTCAAATGACTTTGACATCCAATAGCGAGTTTCACAATATTAAATTCACATGGTAATATATACATATATATGTTAGTTCACATGTTAGTAATAAAATATGAAATGTAAATCACAACTTACGCCAATCCTGGCTGCAGACTTGTCGTACAGATGAATAAAAGAGACGAATCTTTCTCTTACACGTGTCTGGGATTTCTTTTAATTTTACAATAGATTCCCTTTTCTGACTCCGTGTTTCTTAAGTTTCCTTGTCTCGGTGTACCTTATTAAAATTTGAAAGAGATTTCCTGTGCTTTATAAGTCTTATCTGGTTCTCTAATAAAAGGTCCGGATAAAAATTAGGAATTATGAATCTAGTTCTTCACTTTGGCGAAGGTCTGGTGTTGTTTTGGCGAGCGTGCAAATCACAGAGAAGTAAAACTGTGAAATTGTCAGACTATATTCCCTCCAATTATGAAACGAATCTAATCAGAAAGATCAAATCATGCAGGATAGGCTGTGATATTTCAAAATAGTCCCACGTGAAATAAGGGGCGTGCCTGCACAGGTCACGTATTACCATATACGGACATCTGATGCCTTGCATACACTCTCACAAACACATTTGTAGACTCATATTGTCTAAAATGTAATAAATCCATGATTACATTTTAACCAAGGACCGGAAGCGATTATATCACATTTGTCTGCCCACCTGTGTCACACAGACGGTAATGTCGTTATCTGTCGCATGAATTATGACCTTGAAGCGCTTGTGTCATAAGTTCCGCCTCGTGCACGGGTTATCATGTGTTTAGCTAGACAAACAAATCTGGTTCTATTCAACACTCCTTCGGTAAACACGCCTCGTCGCTTGAAAGGGTGGTCAGACCGATATTGTGATAAAATACTGTCGCTGACCGTCTAATAACCTGGCGTAACTTAAAACGTCTTCGTGAAGCGTTAATGCGACACAATAAAATAAGAATTACTCCCGTAGCAAATACTGCCATAGGGTAGGGGCGTGTTAGAGACTTCACCATGCTATGTCCAGCATACAGCAAAATGGTAAAAATACAAATGAAAAGGCATGATTTATGCCAAATAAAAGCGATGAGTGAGAAAAATGAAGAAAAAGAAAGGATACTGCCGGAGGGCTGAAGATGTGAGAGATCACACAAAAGAGCATGTTCGGACGTTTTGTCACATAGTTTAATCGTAAAAGGTTTTATGTCGCAATATTTGGTTTTGTAAAATGTAAGATAAAGAAATACATTTCATGTTTGTTTGTTGTGCCCTTTTACCCAGAACTAAGATCGTCAATTGTTCCAAAACAAGTACAAGCGCGCGCGCGCACACACACACACACACACACACACACTCTCTCTCTCTCTCTCTCTAGAAATTTGATTCTATTTTTAGCTGAGTGGCTTTTGACCTATATGGCTAGGCTATAACTGCTGCTGGTCCCTTTGCGGGAAACCTTTACCGAGTGTCACGTGATCTTGCATCGGTGGTTTCCGTAGCTATTTGATTTAGATGACGAGGTTGCCGGCCTCATGCACAACCGTATATTAGTCGCCTTGTACGACATGCCTGATGGTGCAGTAGACCCATCCTTTCTGTGTCTACTCAGAGACTCTCGGGAACTAGACAGGGCTTACATAGGTTATGTCCCGCTGAAAAGATTAACATAATTGCATACAGGCTAGAATTATTTTAAAATTATTTCCGGCATGCGCGAAGAAGAAATGTTACTGTAATTAGTAATGGCGGCCCGAGATTATAAGGGAGGTATGAGTAAGTGTGCCTATGCGTCGGGTCATTTAGGCAGTGTCTTAGGGTCATTTAGGCAGTGTCTTAGGGTCAAAAACAGCAGGGTCCCCACGTATCCTTATCTGCCTACTTTAGCCTAGCTAAGTAAACGATCCCTTTTGATATCTGAAGTAGCCATAAACTAATACTGCACTGTAAGTACAAGTACAGGGCTCTAATTGTACTGAAGGGGAAAAATAACTGTTAGATTAGATATTGATCATTCACTGGGTAAAAACAATTAACAGTAACTGCCCTTTGACAAAAAGTTTCTTAACAGAAACAAAATAAAATGGCCAATAAACTAACGTTACAAGACAGCAAAATTATCTGCCCGCTGTGAGATCACGTGTTGCGCAAACCGGACCTCATGCTGAATTTTTATGTTTATTTCACACCGCATTTTTGTAATAAAAATGGCAGTTAATTGTCTTTATTTTGACGCTTGGATTGAAGAAATAAAAATTTAAAAATATGGAATGACTTTTTAATCACGCTGTAGATGTGAGAGCTACATATTCCAGGCTGAGAATAACTTCATTGTGTGCTTTAACCCGGGATCTTTCTCCGCTGTCTGTAATCGTTATTTGTTCACCGGTCCCTACTCTGACTATGAAATTCTTTGAGCTAGCGAAGACTTGCGAGAAATCCACAAAGTCAGTATTTCTCAAATTTTCAAGAAACACCGGCCCTCTTAAAAGTTCCACAAATTTCTCGGAGCCCTTTCATATTATCTACAAGCAAACTATACCATTAGGCTGTGTACAATACGCATGTGGGGGAGTAGCACAGTAAACTAAGACATTCAGATGCGATATAAAAACTGCCTGCCCTGTTCGAATCCTTTGAGGGACATCTTGTGTGGTAGCAACAAATATAATAAGACTTCAGGACTTTCTCAAGTTTACTGCTAGATTCCCTCCTCCCCACCCCCCGCTGAATACTTTTCGCTTGGTTTTTGGGTTTTTTAAGGACCATCTTCATTGCACACAACAACTCTACCAACTCTACCAGTGCCCTCCGATCTCCTCCCTTAGATCATATAAGAAGGATCTGAGCACAGTGCACGAATACCACAGCACCATTGAGCATCCCAATGTTTGTATACGGGATACACACATTATAGAAATATTTTTGTGGTGGGTAGGTTTTCCTAATTTGTTAAATTCTTGCCAGGACAGTGGCCGTATGACCTACTCTTTATGATGTCCAACTGCCGACGGATTTTTAGCCTGCGTAACTTGCACACGGGACCGTCTATCTTCTCCCCCCCCCCCCCCACCACCACCACTTTTGCTAAATAATGATAGACAAACATTGAGGATAGAATAAACATTGAAGAAACCAAATGTAGCAATATTAGGCAGTCCTTGTTCTGTGACACTCGCAGACCCAGTAGGTTGAGAAACGCTCACATGACGAGACCGTCTGATCGAGCCAATTGAAAGGGAAACAGAAATCACCTACTTGTGTATGGCGGTAATCGACCTTTTCCAGCTGGCGAGGGCTGAGTTTCAAGCACAGCACGTTAAGTGACTGGCATTGATCTACTAGTGATTATAGCACATGCCAGAAACTGGGTGCCGTGTTAAAGAAAACTATTATGGGTTTTTGAATGTTACACTAAACCGGGAACACAGTTATTAGCCAGCGAAGCAGACGTGAAGAAATACTGTACCAGCATAGGGCGCAGTTTGGACTGGTAAAGTCTTTACAGAAGTTATTTATAGAAATTTCACATTTATTAGTTATTTATTGATTGATTGTTATATGTGCCCCGTGTAATTCCAAAGGGTCTCAGAGGATATAAAGAACAGGACTACTACACTCTCATGTATGTCGTTCAATGCGATTAATATGAGATTGTGCATGCGGCTGTACTTACTACAAACATACACAGAGATGTCGAAAGCGGTGACAATATGTCTTATTCAAGAATTAAAATATTGTTCCGAGATCTGGTACCACGTCTGTGTCAACTCATTATCAAATCAAGAGGATAGGAAACATGATTTGCACGCATTTGATGAAAAAAGTAAGTCTAAGTAAGTGGTATGCGTATCTAATTTTAGTATGTATTCGATCAAAGACAGCAAAGAAGTAAAAAGACTGGGTTTGGGCCTTTCAAAGCTGATTCCCACAGCACAAACAATATTTATGCATAAAGTCTTGCGAAAGCTTTATCATTATCAGGATATAGTTAGTCTACACAACCAAAACTTCAGAAAATACCCGAGATTCAAAACTCAGAATATTTTATCCGTGCATAAATCTAATAATAATAATAATAATAATAACTCCTTCAGTCATAACCTACGGTATTATGGAACAGCCCTCAGCTGCTTCTTTTTCTGGGCAGAATGTCAGACGGGCCTGCGTGCCCAATTCTTAACCCTTTGAAAATAAAGTTCGTTCGTTCGTTCGTTCTGTTGTTCCTTTCGACGTTTTCTCCTCTCTTCTGCTTGCCGTGAGAGTGTCACAGGTTGCGTCCACTTGCTCTGCAGTAGTGGTTCAACAGTGGCCAAAACATAGAGTATCCAATGTGGGTCTTCAAAGGTGTCTACCTTCGCACAAGATTACTCATGACAGAGTTGTAGATAGAAGGATAATGATGCTTCTACCTCGAGGGAATGTTCACAAGATATTTCAGAAGTCAAGAACAATGCTGAAATAGTCTGAGCAAGTTAAGTTTGTATCTGACCCGCCGCATTTTGTGAAAGATTATCTGATAATTAGCTCGTTCAAGCACCCAGCTGATTTAATTCAGCGAATTTCCTCTTATTATATCTATCTTCCCTTCCAGCCATTACTGACTATAGGAGCGTACCTCTCGAAATAACTTTCGGTGTCACGAGGTTGGGCAATTGTAGATCAAGCTATTGCCCATGCAGCGAGACCCGGCCTGGAAGTCAGAGGTACGGTCTGGCCGTTACAGTCTGACACCAGTAGCCACCGCCTGTGATCAGTAGGATACGGAACTTGCCCTCGTAGACATGGTACGCATATATTAGCTTTAGAATTGCCACAGTTATCCAAGTAGGATCGTGTCATCTAAGGAACCTCGACTGATTTAATGAGCCATTCGCGGTTTCACCGTGAGACAGTGTGAACTTAGACATGCATGGCTTAATCTTTGAGACAAGCATTTGACTACTGGCAGGATCAACCAGATAACTGTCCGGACAGACGTGCGTCTTCTTCGACCATCTCGTCGCTCTCGGAGAGAGAGACAGCGCTCTGTGCAGAGCGGTATCCGGTGGCCCCGGCGATTTTATTCTTGCGAGAACCACTGGCCGCCTGCCGACAAGAAGTTCCCCTAGTCGGACAGGAGGGGCCGAAAGCGACACCAGCTTACTGACTGCCGGCCCACGACTCATTGCGAGAGCTGGGCATTTTTCGAGCCACGATACGGAGATGCGGCTCCTTCCCATCCACAGAGGGTTTATTACAGGAGCCGTCCAGGTTATTCAGTCAAATTTCCGGCCGTAAACATTTCTTCAAACGCTGACGCCCGGGTTTGAACCATGAACACCTGGTCGCCAGTACAACGCCGAAGCCATTACACCAGCGCGGCTCCCATATATATATATATATATATATATATATATATATATATATATATATATATATATATATATATATATATATATATATATATATATATATATATATATATATATATATATATATATATATATATATATATATATATATGAATATATACTAGAGGTTCTGGATCATATATATGCCTTTCTCTCTGTAATGATTAATTCAACTATGAATTTGTTAAAATCAACATATACAAATTAAATGATCAATTACTTTGAAACGAATGTAAATAAATATGAATAGTGATTACGAAAAAAAATTAGGTTTCTTCACCGAAAAGTTTTTAGGCTTGATGATTTTTTGAAAAAATAAAAGTTCGGTTGATTTGTTGGCCTGCTAAAATTGTGACTTGCCAAAATTCTGAAATATTGGTGCTGCTGGTTCCGTCACTTCGTCTCTGTTGCAAAGGCACGTCTCCAAAGGATTCTGGAGGTAACCGGTTCTGATCATGGTAGGGATTTTCACCACCCTTGGGATGTAGGTCTCACGTGTTGATCTCAAGCTTCGAACCACAGACTAGTACAGCTGGTAACGTTTGTAGAACCCCAAATGGTCTGTCCAATCCGAACCACCAACTTTAGAGGGAATAAAAAAAAAACCTCCTTCACTAGAGGGTGCCAAGAGCTTTCAGGGAAAGCACTACATACCAGAGACTAGACTGCCCACTCAAGCTGTACCTGACTTACCACCTCACATAGAACTAAAAAGACCAATAATACGCACAAACCTCCTGCAACCCGCAAATAAAAGCCTCATACCTACCCTGCTGAAAACACTTGCCATGGAAATCATCTGTCAATCATGGAAATCATCAATAATGAATGAAGACATTATCCATGCTTACACAGACGGATTAGCTTTTAAAGCAGCCATAAATGCTGGATATGGGGCCATAATAATCCCACCGAGTGCACAAGAACCCATTAAAATTGCAAGCCCCTGTGGTACCTGCTACACAAACTACGAAGCCGAAGTAATCGCCATCCAGAAAACTCTAACTAGAATTTTTTAACTCTTTAAATCAAACGAAATGGAACCAAATGATGTTGTAGTATTCTCAGACTCGCAGGCTGCCCTCTTGGCAATAGGAAGCTGGAAAACCAACTCAATCAATGCTATCCAGAATTTCCAAGAAACATTCTATAAAATTATGAACTTGTATGGAACAGACATATACATGAAATGGATACCTGGCCATATAAACATAGACACTGCCCAAACCCGTTGGAAACAGTAGAACACCACCTACTACAGTGCCCTGCACTTCAGGGGCTGAGACAACAACTACTACCACACAACCCATCCACAGACAATACACTGTATGGCGGCTCAGAACAGCTTACACGAACTGCGCACTACCATATAATGGCATCAAGGTCACCAAGAGCTGGCGCTCAGTGACAGTGGATCAAAGTCTAGACGGAATAAAAGAACACATTCCGCCGCTAAGTATTTGTTTTCCTGATTTAGATCAGGCGCCTTTCCTCGCTGTCCGGCACTGATTCTTTTATCAGAATTTGTACTCTCCCTGAGTGTATATCATATAATTCAGGGGTTGTGATGAAAATTCACCATTCTTTTAGTTAGTGTAATGACAAAATGTCAGCTGAACAACGGCAAGTGGTTTGTGCCCGAAGGAACAACTTTAAGCATACATACAACTCATTACAAATGATAATATACATATGATTGTGGTGGGTTTGATGTTATAAGTATTAGTTATTGTTATTATTTGTCTACAGAGTGAGGTCAAGCTATGTAGGTCCCTGAATATAATGATGGAACAATGATGTACTGTCAGAGTACCTAACTGCTACCACCCGGTGATCTCACTCTGCGAATATTTTACCTATTTATTTTTTTTGACTAGTGTCTAGGGGAATGAATGTATGATGTGATGTTGATAACATACATACACAACTGTAACTTAAGATAAGAAACTCAAGTAAAACAATTGTTAACTTTTTTTGTGAAATTAATCTTTTGTACAATTTTATTCTCCTGCCCCTCAAATTCTTTTGGAACAGGAGTAATATTCAAAACAATTAATAAAGGTAGTTTTATCTATCAATATGTATGTACAGTTAATTAAATAGGCAGGACTTCTTGTCCATACTAAGAGTTTAATAAACAAATTCTTATAATGTATCCCTTTTCTGACTAACTGATGTCTTATACTCTATCACTAGTAGGAGAGACTGATGTCATCATCATGTCACTCGAAATGTATTAATGAAATAAGTGTGGAGAATAATTTAGAATAATAAGCCATAAGCCAAAACAACAGGGCTTAACTTCTGGTCTTGTAGAAATTGGAAGTCGTCCTGATGATACTGCCCACTCTTCTTCACAAGAGGGTCTCCTGGAGTAAATAAATAACTCGCTGAAATTACTGCCCACTCTTCTACACAAGAGGGTCTCCTAGGAACATCTGATATCTGGTTGCGTCAAAACATACACCAGACAGAATGCCTAGTGTTCAGCCTCTCCAATTATATTTCACAGGAAATTAGGCGATTCAACCCTGCAACAATGAAGTAATGCCTTCCTAAATATATTTTATAAATATATCTCCACCTTTAACAATTTACACATCATCAAACATTTCTAGTGATCAGCAACCATTGCTAATCCATAGCTTCAGTCTCTAACTTTATGTGACTGCATTACCCTCAGTAGGTATCTGCTCTTCAGTTAGGGATACAATCATCTTTTTGTTGCTTTCTGACTATTAATTTATTTTCTTTTTTTAGAATGAAATCATATGCTTTGTCCAAAAGTTTTTGGAACACTGTGATCTACAAAATATTGCCAGTAGCTTTCTGGTCTTACAAGTTAATTCAATGTTATATCAATTATCAAATACAATTTTTCTTTTAACTGCTTCCCCAATCTGCCTTAGGCATGCATTTGCTCCATAGGCTGTCATATGCTTCCAAAATGGCTAAGTCGTACCACCTAAGATTTTTGTTATGCTACATAATTTTAATAAATCATTTCTTACCGCAACATCAATGAAATAATACACAAGTAATAGATTGGCTAGCAATCTTAGGCACAAATTTAGATTGCCGTCGTGTCCAGACTGCAGAAACTTTTCTTGTAATACTGCACTTCTGGTGTCAACCTTTCACTTGGTATTATATTTGATCAAATGGCGCTCTAAGCTTGGACCCTATCACTATTATTAATCTACTTGGCCAATGGAAACTGTTCAGCCCAACTTGACCCTCTTTTTTGAAAACCCCCCCCTTGTTTTATCAATTCGTTTGCTTGTCTGATCCTACGCATACTATCTTGAAAAAAAAATGTTCGCGAGGTTAACCAAACTGCAGTTTATTCCCCCCCCCCCCCTCTTTTCTAACTATGGGGGTGCCCAATCAGATCAAGGCAAGAATATTTGACTGCAGCGGACAATTTTCAAAACTGAACCAGCGTGGGTTTTTCGGTGGGTCTGCTAATCTGTCTCAATTCTACAATATCTGGGTTATTTACGGATCAATTTTAAATATTAAAACTGATTATTAAACTGCTTGTTGGCATCCATCATTCTATCTAAGTTTTATTTTCTTCTTTATCATCGTTTCCATTTTTGTACTTTTTCCTTTATATTATCATGGGCTCTTTTCACTGTGCTAACATATCAGGGAAAGCAAGGTTCTACGTCCCGATAAGTTATTATATGATATTATATTAAACAACAATACTCTATTGTCAAAATATTTCTTTTATTTTCTCTCTTTCGTTTTTATGAAGAAATACATATTCCTAGTTTCACTTTTGCCTTTTGCACAATGCAGTTGAGTTCAAATTTCCAAGTAGAGGCTATTTGTTTTTTCTTTTTATTTTACACCACCTTCTCTCTAAGCACGCGACAGTTGTCTGTCAAACTTCCGTCTGAAGAAAAAAAGTGAGAGGGTGCGGGCGGGTTAAGATTTTTCTATACTCAGTTGCTGGGTACCTTAGATACGATACAAGTGGCTGTCACGTAGGGTTTATATTCATTTAATTTCCTACACCTTCTTCCTATTCTTTCACATAAATTCTCTTTTTTATTATCTCTGTACTTTTTTTTTCCTGTGTATTTTTCATCCATTCGTTTTGCGAATATTATTCTCATATAATTTGCAAACTTTACCTTTTTCCTTTCTCTTAAACGGAGAATCGCGCTAGGACGATATTACGTAGATGTCAGGGCTGCAGGGCGTCAGAAGGCGTGATAAGTCGGTTCGCTGAACACAGGACGTAGCAAATCGTCTACATTCTCAACGAGCGCGCGAGCTTCTTCTCGGCATAGTCCCGGTGAGGTGTGATACTTTACATCTGCACCGGTCAGTATCCAGACTTTTGTCTCGAAAATCCCAAACTGACACGGCGCTCACTTGGGCCATGGTCAGCTGTAGTGTGAAAACTGCCCTGCCATGGAGTCAGGCTGTCTGGGATTTGAAACTGACACGCGTACATCGTGGTCAGTAGGTGACAGTTACGACACGCGTTAAGCGGACGTAAATGTTGGGAGTAGGGGAGATAATTTCGCTTGGCGAAGTAAGTTTGGGCCCTTTGTCTGATTTTAAGATATTGGCCAAGTTTGAAACTTTAATTTCATTCTCGCTCATAGACTCCACAGTAGATAGGTCGCTCGAAAAAAAAAACAGAATAGCTGTTAGCGAAGATCTCAGTTTGTTTCGGCAATTTGTCGAACTTCTAGACTTCCAGAAATATTTTCAGCATTTTTATTCTTAAGTTGTGCGACTACCTGTAATTCTGTGGTTGAGGTAATTAATATGATAGATATATAGATTTTGTGAGTGTTAAAGTGTTAAATCGCTAAATTCATTTTAATCTATTTCTTTAGCGCAGAAGAGAGATAAAGTGGTAGGCTATTATATTTTCTAGGGAAGCATTCAGTGGAAAGCAGTAGGAAATTATAATTTCTAGCTTATAACGGCAATTGTAGCTATTTATGAATTTAATTTAACTGCTAATACTCAGTCGAGTGTATTTTTCTAAACTAACGTATAAACTCTAGAATCGAGCCTCATGAATGATGACGGGATACGCACGTGTTCCTAATTTATGAGGAATGCTGATTTTTAAATATAACTTACGTCACGGGAAGTTTAAATGATAAGCAAAGCTCTCTGCTTGCAAGTTTAAATGTAAGTTTTAACCAGTACAGATTCTGTTTATTATATTATATGTGTTATTTTTCCTCCACACAGTGAAAGTTTTGGGGTGACCCTAACTTTACCAGCACCTAGTAGTAGTTTCCATACTTGTGAAGAAATAGACAGTCCTTATTTTGAACCACGTGGGTTTTCTCAAGTAACACTGATCTGACGGTGCAAGTTAGACAGAAATACTAATATCCCTATAACGGGTTTTCAAAGACTGTAATGATAAATACTGGACCTTGGAGCCAGCACTTAATTTCTTCTAGAAACTCTATATAATTTGCTGCCTGGTGGCGTGAATATTAACAATCATTTCCCGACTAGATTATATCTTGTGGACAAATCTGTGGTGTGACTAAAGTGAATCCTATACTGAGGGAAGGCACCGACCTGACATTCATCATTTTTTTTAGAAACCTACGCTATTGACACTGTGCTCTGCTAACTCCCGCGCCTGGAATAATTGTTAGGTGACTTAATCAGACATTTGAACAAATTTGCATACCCAAGTAGTCGTTCCCGGAGACTCCAAGTTAAATACGTCTTTTGGAACTGGGGACTTCTTGGCAGAAGACTGCATTTTTTTGAGTCTGTGTGAAAATCTAAAATCAATGTGTTCCAAGAGGCAGCAAGCAAAGTCGTGAGTACAAGTGTGAAAAGCCATGGCGGAATGAATGAGTGTACGCTGGTTTGAGTGATATTTTTCACTATTTTATCTTTGACACCCTGTTGCTGTCCTAAATTTTTTTTTTCAATCTGCATAATTTGTTGCTAAGGCTAGAGTTCTTGTGTTTTTGTCTTAGGTTAAATCAGATTTTTTTCAAACTCTGTGCATATAATTACGAGATAAAAACAAAGAAAAACTCTTAGACTCAAACCCTATGTATCTGTGACTCTGGCGCCATCATCTGTTCTCTTAACGGGGCCGGGCTAAACCTAGAGTTAACACTATAACGGGGCTATCATCCTTGCAACATTTCCTTGATTTTTTTTATGACTATGTGTATATGTATTTTCCTTGATGTACTTTCTTTGATGTTGTGAGCCGATTTTTCCTGATATTAAAATCGCTCTTGAACTTAATAATCGTGTTTGGTCAGCTCGTTCTAGATAATATATATATCATTGTTATAGTTTTCCCACGTCTGTGTGTTTACCTGTCGTCACGTGTATGTGCGTGCCTGTGAGTGATAGAAATATACGTAATATGTATATTGGTGTAGTCTGTCTGACGCTGTAACAACTGTTGTAGAAGATAGGTGAGAGAGAGAAGAATTCTTTTCGCTTTCAGAGACAGCCACTATATCAAATCTATCATCTCACGTGTGTGGAAATTCTATTACCTTTCACAAACTCTCACTGAGTCTATCACCTATTCAAACCTATTCAGAAGGGACCAAACCTAGTCTTAATTCTCCTATCGAAAATCTACGACAAATGAGGGCTCGTTTCCGGTCTTTGAACTTAGAATAGGAAGACGAGTACGACAAATGGGGACTCGTTTCCGGTCTTTGAACTTAGAATAGGAAGACGAGTACGACAAACGTGGACTCGTCTATCTGGATTTTGAACTTAAGATTCTGTATTCTGATATAGAGTAAGAGTGTGATGTCTTGTGAGTTGTTATATCTTTAAATAATTACCCCCTAGACTAGCGATCTGTTTACGGGCGTGCTGACCACACAAACTAATAAGTTTTTTTTTTTTCCACAGCATCTTTGAATAATATACATTTTGGTTACAGGTTGATTTTGTCGGGATATATGTTAACTGCTGATTGTAATACTAAATGCTGGTAAAGTGGTGAGTGTATAACATTCACTGGGTACTGAGGCAGAACGGCGTTTGAACTAAGTTAAGGAGTGTGTTTCGGACTTTTTTGTCCAGATTAATTCCCTCCCTTACCCGATCTGACTTCAGGGGCGAACTTATAGTGGATTTTTAAAAATTAAGGGATTATTTTTCTCTTTAATTTTTGCAATATTCTTTTGCTTTTCCACTGTAGCAACTTATTTTTCAGTTGTAATCTTAACTACCATTTATTTGGCGTAGTCGTGTTTTGCATTGAGTGCTTTATTGCCGATAATAGCAGCGATAGTTAGATTTTATTTTGGAGGAGGTATCCCAGGGTTAAGGATATCATCTTTTGATTTTTGGAATTTTTTTCTCGTAAGTGGTAGGAACCAGGTTATTCTTTTTCCTATTTTCTATCTCCACGTGTCTCAGTCACTGACATAATATGGCCGAGAGGGCAAAGCTTAGACAACTCCTCAGGGACGAAGCGAGAGAGGAGGGACTGGAAGGAGAAGAAGCGAAAGCTTTTGTCAGAGACGAACTTGAGAGATATGACGCGGAGAGGAAAGAAGAAGAAGCTAGGAGGAAAGAAGAAGCAGCCGAAGCTTTACAGCAGAAGAAGATGGACGAGGAAATGGAAATTCGCAGGATGCAGCATGAGGAAAAGGAGAAGGAGAGACAGCACGAGAAGGAGAGGGAGGAGAGACAGCAGGAGAAGGAGAGGGAACAGAGACAGCACGAGTTGGCGCTTAAAACTCTAGAGTTCCAAAGTCGTGGTGCTGCCTCTACCTCCAACAATGGAGAGTCTTCTCCTCATTCTTCCTTAACTGATCCTGCTAACACTCAATCTCTTCAACTAAATGCTATGTCTTTCACCCTTGAGTCTTTCCCTTGTCCAAATGAGAAGATTGACACTTGGCTAGAAAAATTTGAGAAAATTGCAAGTCTGTACGGTTTAGAGAGGTCGCGTTGGAACATGAAACTTTCCCAGGCCCTAAAAGGTTCTGCTTATGATGTTTATTCTAAGCTGGAAAGTAGCCAACAAGACGACTACGATGTGTTGAAGAAAGCGTTACTGGAGCGCTTTGAAATGAACGCTCGCAAGTTTTTGCAACTGTTTCGCAACAGCCGGAAAGAGAATTCTGAAACTTTTCACCAGTTCTCATCTCGTCTTAAGGGATATCTAACAAAGTGCCTTGAGCTTTCGCAGCTCCCCTCTACCTATGAAGGTCTTGAGGAACTTGTTCTAACTGAATAAATAAAGAACACTTTGTCTGCTGATACCCGGAGATTTCTCGCTGAGCAGGGGGCAGAAAAACTTGAAGACATTTTGGAAAAGTCTGAGCGTTATCACAATGCGCTGGCTGAACTACCGGCCACAAAGCGGAAACCGACAGAGGAGCATTTTCGAAAACATAACCTAGAGCAATCTTCTCAGGCTTCTAACCTAAACAACCACAGAGAAACTGGACCTCAAAACCCCCCTCCTGAAAAATCCAAGTTCTACAAGAACAAGTACCCCAACCACCCCAAACAGTCTGATCAACCCGACCGCCCTACATGGCAGCGTAGCCAGAAAGGACAAGGTGGCAAAGGGAGAACCCCTGAGCACGGGACATATGATCAGACCGAGCACACCGAGCCTAAACGCATCGGATGCTTATTAACAGTCTCGCAAGGCGGAATTATTGACAGTGATTCCCAACCTCTTGGGGATAGACCCTCAACGCGAGGTACTGTTACTTTGAACGGTTCTCAAACTTCTTGCTTATTTGACACGGGGCTTTCTTATGATTGCATTGTTGCCAGAAACCTGGTCAAACCCGGTCAAGAGACAGCAGAGACCGTCCAACTTTGTGGAGTTCGTAAGAGTGATGCACCTACAGCGCTTCCCATCGCATTGGTGGAGATACACTCTGACTTTGTCAGAGGTGTGATCAAAGCGGCTGTTATGGATGATCCCATCTACCCAGTCATACTTGGCGGGAGATACGTGTGTATTGGGAAACCGGAAGAGCCGATTGTGGCAGCAGTAACTACAAGAGGGCAAACCAAGAAGGAACGGGAGCCTGCGCCAAATTTGTTACCTATGGAACTTAAAGAAGCGCAATACAAGGACCCTACTTTGGCACCCTGCTTTAGGAAACTGCCCATGGCTAAGGAACCCAAACAGCACGGGGACATTTTTTCTGAGGACGGCGTACTTTATCGGAGAACGGGCAAGCCTGAGCAAGGTTACAACCAGCTCCTAGTACCGAAACAGTACAGAAGCCAAATCCTAGAAATGGGGCACTCTCTTCCCTTTAGCGGACATATGGGACAGAACGCCACAAACCAACGTATAACCACTCATTATTGGTGGCCTGGAGTGAATACTGATATTATCAGATATGTCAAATCCTGTGCCCAGTGCCAACGTGTACCACCCAAGCAACGGACCCCCCCAGTCCACATGGGTGAAATGCCAATAATGGGAACACCATTCGAACGGGTTGTGATCGACATTTTAGGGCCTTTCGAAAGGACTAAAAGAAGGAACAGGTTTATCCTGACCTTAGTCGATACATGCACTTTATGGGCAGAAGCTATCCCGCTAACATGCGCAGATGCCAAGCATGTCGCAGAAGCCCTCGTGCAGATTTTCACTCGGTTGGGATTCCCGCAGCAAGTGTTGACGGATAATGGATCTCCATACCGAAACCTGTTGATGGATGAGATCGTTAAGATCTTGAGGACCCAACACATCCACACTAAGCCATATACTCCGGCCGGAAATGGGCTCGTGGAACGTGCTAATGGAAACCTCACCATGATGCTAAGTAAGCTGGCACAAGTGAAACCTGAAGATTGGGATCTCTGTATTCCTGCAGCATTATTTGGCTACAGAGAATCTCCTCATACTTCCACAGGATTTCCGCCAGCTACACTCTTATTTGGCAGACCCATTAAGGGCCCGCTTGAAGCCTTACTTCAGTCTCTGACAGACGAGAAGGCGGATGAGACAGTCGTCTCAGCAAGTAAATATGTGTCGGTTTTAAAGGAAAGGTTGAAACTAGGGTGGGACCTAGCAACGACTAACTTTAAGCGAGCACGCACCAAGCACGCTAACCGATACAGGAAAGTCGCGGAAGAGAGAGAACTGGAAGCAGGAGAGAAAGTTTTGGTGTTGCTCCCTACCGAGAACAACCAACTGAAGATCGGATGGCAAGGGCCGTTTACCGTCCTGAAAAAGATTTCTAAGGCTAACTACCAGATCTCTATTGAAGGAAAGGAGAAGATTTTCCATTTAAATCTCTTAAAGAGATACTTGGAAAAACCAGTGCCAACCTCCGACCATCTCCTGACGATCGCCAAAACTGACGAAGATGACGATAGTGGCAGGGATATTCCACCGCTATCACAGGAAATCTTTCAAAAATGTCAGAAGCGGCGACGCTCTTTCAAGCGCGCATATGAGACATTCCAGGGGAAGGAAACTTTGAGGAGTGGACTTGAGTAGGAATTGGACAGAGATGGAGGGGGAGATGGAGAGGGAAGAAGACAGACACCCCGAAGCTACGGTTATAGGAAATTAAACTCCATAACGTAGACATGGAGTGCTTCCATATCTTAAAGGGGGGAGGCTCTGTCACGTAGGGTTTATATTCATTTAATTTCCTACACCTTCTTCCTATTCTTTCACATAAATTCTCTTTTTTATTATCTCTGTACTTTTTTTTTCCTGTGTATTTTTCATCCATTCGTTTTGCGAATATTATTCTCATATAATTTGCAAACTTTACCTTTTTCCTTTCTCTTAAACGGAGAATCGCGCTAGGACGATATTACGTAGATGTCAGGGCTGCAGGGCGTCAGAAGGCGTGATAAGTCGGTTCGCTGAACACAGGACGTAGCAAATCGTCTACATTCTCAACGAGCGCGCGAGCTTCTTCTCGGCATAGTCCCGGTGAGGTGTGATACTTTACATCTGCACCGGTCAGTATCCAGACTTTTGTCTCGAAAATCCCAAACTGACACGGCGCTCACTTGGGCCATGGTCAGCTGTAGTGTGAAAACTGCCCTGCCATGGAGTCAGGCTGTCTGGGATTTGAAACTGACACGCGTACATCGTGGTCAGTAGGTGACAGTTACGACACGCGTTAAGCGGACGTAAATGTTGGGAGTAGGGGAGATAATTTCGCTTGGCGAAGTAAGTTTGGGCCCTTTGTCTGATTTTAAGATATTGGCCAAGTTTGAAACTTAATTTCATTCTCGCTCATAGACTCCACAGTAGATAGGTCGCTCGAAAAACAGAATAGCTGTTAGCGAAGATCTCAGTTTGTTTCGGCAATTTGTCGAACTTCTAGACTTCCAGAAATATTTTCAGCATTTTTATTCTTAAGTTGTGCGACTACCTGTAATTCTGTGGTTGAGGTAATTAATATGATAGATATATAGATTTTGTGAGTGTTAAAGTGTTAAATCGCTAAATTCATTTTAATCTATTTCTTTAGCGCAGAAGAGAGATAAAGTGGTAGGCTATTATATTTTCTAGGGAAGCATTCAGTGGAAAGCAGTAGGAAATTATAATTTCTAGCTTATAACGGCAATTGTAGCTATTTATGAATTTAATTTAACTGCTAATACTCAGTCGAGTGTATTTTTCTAAACTAACGTATAAACTCTAGAATCGAGCCTCATGAATGATGACGGGATACGCACGTGTTCCTAATTTATGAGGAATGCTGATTTTTAAATATAACTTACGTCACGGGAAGTTTAAATGATAAGCAAAGCTCTCTGCTTGCAAGTTTAAATGTAAGTTTTAACCAGTACAGATTCTGTTTATTATATTATATGTGTTATTTTTCCTCCACACAGTGAAAGTTTTGGGGTGACCCTAACTTTACCAGCACCTAGTAGTAGTTTCCATACTTGTGAAGAAATAGACAGTCCTTATTTTGAACCACGTGGGTTTTCTCAAGTAACACTGATCTGACGGTGCAAGTTAGACAGAAATACTAAATATCCCTATAACGGGTTTTCAAAGACTGTAATGATAAATACTGGACCTTGGAGCCAGCACTTAATTTCTTCTAGAAACTCTATATAATTTGCTGCCTGGTGGCGTGAATATTAACAATCATTTCCCGACTAGATTATATCTTGTGGACAAATCTGTGGTGTGACTAAAGTGAATCCTATACTGAGGGAAGGCACCGACCTGACATTCATCATTTTTTAGAAACCTACGCTATTGACACTGTGCTCTGCTAACTCCCGCGCCTGGAATAATTGTTAGGTGACTTAATCAGACATTTGAACAAATTTGCATACCCAAGTAGTCGTTCCCGGAGACTCCAAGTTAAATACGTCTTTTGGAACTGGGGACTTCTTGGCAGAAGACTGCATTTTTTGAGTCTGTGTGAAAATCTAAAATCAATGTGTTCCAAGAGGCAGCAAGCAAAGTCGTGAGTACAAGTGTGAAAAGCCATGGCGGAATGAATGAGTGTACGCTGGTTTGAGTGATATTTTTCACTATTATATCTTTGACACCCTGTTGCTGTCCTAAATTTTTTTTTTCAATCTGCATAATTTGTTGCTAAGGCTAGAGTTCTTGTGTTTTTGTCTTAGGTTAAATCAGATTTTTTTCAAACTCTGTGCATATAATTACGAGATAAAAACAAAGAAAAACTCTTAGACTCAAACCCTATGTATCTGTGACTCTGGCGCCATCATCTGTTCTCTTAACGGGGCCGGGCTAAACCTAGAGTTAACACTATAACGGGGCTATCATCCTTGCAACATTTCCTTGATTTTTTTTATGACTATGTGTATATGTATTTTCCTTGATGTACTTTCTTTGATGTTGTGAGCCGATTTTTCCTGATATTAAATCGCTCTTGAACCAAATAATCGTGTTTGGTCAGCTCGTTCTAGATAATATATATATCATTGTTATAGTTTTCCCACGTCTGTGTGTTTACCTGTCGTCACGTGTATGTGCGTGCCTGTGAGTGATAGAAATATACGTAATATGTATATTGGTGTAGTCTGTCTGACGCTGTAACAACTGTTGTAGAAGATAGGTGAGAGAGAGAAGAATTCTTTTTCGCTTTCAGAGACAGCCACTATATCAAATCTATCATCTCACGTGTGTGGAAATTCTATTACCTTTCACAAACTCTCACTGAGTCTATCACCTATTCAAACCTATTCAGAAGGGACCAAACCTAGTCTTAATTCTCCTATCGAAAATCTACGACAGTGGCGCAGTTATTTATAGATTTTGGACAGTAGCTTTTTTTCTTTTTCTTTTTCCCTCCTATACTCCTATACTCTTCTGACACTAAGGGTGCCTTGGCCGCTTGACAATTCATTCTAACGTTACTTTTCAAAATTAGGGCGGAGCTACCAAAAGCTTGTACCTTAGGCAAATCGTCCATATTTTCAAATGCAGCGCGGATCGCTGACAAAAAGTGGTGGCTTTGCCCTATTCATATATTGTCCAATTTAAAATAATCATAGTAGCAGAATCCTTAGAATAATATTTTATACATAATTTGAGGAGGGGGGGTTCAAACTGACTTTATCACAATGATGTCATCATCATCCATTTCCTTTCTCCACCTGGAGTCTGGGATTACCTCTACTTTTGGTTCTTCCGTGAGAATTAGCATGAAGCAATCACCAGCGCTTGCCAGAATCCTGACTCTATTCTTTCCTGTGGTAAGGCCCGAGTTGTCTACGTTGACAATTTCAAGAATGCAGTGTCGTATGCTAGATGTTCTGCGTTATATCGAAGCTCTCGGCCCACGCTTCCTGCATGACGTTCTGATAAATCTTCCAATCGCGTGAATGGTATCCTCCTCTAAACGTTCAAGCCAATAAAATTTGGAAGTTTGTTAGGGCAACTTTCATGATGAAATATCTTGCATGACTCAGATGTTTGTAAAATTTCAAATATATAATGGAGTTGTGACTTCCGACTATTCTTGGTAATGTTTGCTATTCTCACTCTTGCAACTCACTTTTGTATCTGTCTCCCAAGATAGGGATTTTCTGTAATAGCATCGCAAGCAATTTCGGAGGTCTGATATTCTAATCGCTGGTCAGACACCCCTCTTGAGTATAAACACAGAAGCGATACACCCGAGTATAAACACAGAAACGATACACCCGAGTTAACCTGTCTAGGCGGAAATGATTTACGTAACCGTAGATAAACAATTCACGCCTGACGGCCCATCTTGTGCCATCACTTAAGCAATTATCACTAATCTCTAAGGACCGGCCACGACGACTTGACATGAATCAAAGTGTGAAAAATCCAAACAATGACCGTCGTACGAGTTTATGTGTTCAGAAATGAAACAAAATTAGAGAAGGGGGGCGAGAGAGAAATACCAATTACGGTAGGAAGGTAGGAAAAAAATTTGCCGACCAACGAAGAGGGCCAAAAATGTCGCAAGCTGGAGCGTAAATGAGAGCGCGCCAATTGTGTGACAGAGAGCTTCTTTGCGCCCAATCTGAGATGACTCACTAGAGAGCAACACCACTTGATGCGATCAGCAGCTTCATCCTCCCAGGCTGCTGGATTTATGTCCAGTGCCTTCATGTCTCTCTTGCACACATCTTTGAACCTCAGCTGCGGTCATGCAACTGTGCTTTTGCCACCTGCCAGTTGTCCGTAGAAGATATCTTTCGGGATGCGATCATCTTCCATCTGATGTAACCGTTAGGTTGATTAAGAGGGAAAATTCGGTTAGAAGTATTTTTATGAGATTAATTTTTATGATGGAGATTAGCTGACTTATAATTTATAGTGTAATGTGAATAACAGAAAGAACGAAAAGAAGGGGTCAAAAGTAGTGCTTACATCCCTTGGTTGAGGATTGTTGTCGTGGATTTGATGTTAATAGATGTTATCATTTAATATTTCTAGTGTACTGAATGAGGTCAGCTGTGAAGATCCCTGATTATAACAAATTTTGGGTTGAGTTATCAGAGCACCTTTCTGCTACCACCTTATGACCTCAATCAGACCTATTCTTGACTAGTATGTATGATAGCTACGTATAATGTCTAGGGTTATGCAAGTGTGTAATGTAGTGTAAGTATTACTACAAATATATTTAAATTTTAACACATATACGAGGGTGAGTCAAGTGAAAACCGGAAATATGTTATAACAATAAGAATAATCATGCCATTATGTTGTAACTTGCCGATATTGTTGTCCTGGATGTCTCGAGTGTCATGCACGCGCTATCGCGGTGATGACGCATAAGGTGACGTCATAATGACGTTTTAAAGATGGCCGCCCCGCTAGTGGAATGCACCAAACAGCAGCAGCGTTCCGTTATTCAATTTTTGATCAGCGAAGGGGTGAAACCAATATAAATTCATCGGCGAATGAAGTTCAAGTACAGTGATGCATGCATGTCAAGGTCGCAGGTGTATGAATGGTGTACAAAGTTCAAAAACGGCGTGATTTCTGTGACAGATTGTTCAATTTTCAATTCTGGAGTAAGCTGCCGTGGCACCCACCTTGCAGACACTTTGTGGTACTGTAGCACATCAGAGATGATGTGGTGTACTGAACCGTGACTTATGTCAAGATGTGTGGCAATATCATCCCCAGTCAATCGGCGGTTTCTGTGTACGAGTCGTTCAACGGTTGCTATCAATTCTGGAGTCACTACTCTGTGTGCCTGACCCGGTCGTGAACAATCAGTCACAGAAATCACGCCGTTTTTGAACTTTGTATACCATTCATACACCTGCGACCTTGACATGCATGCATCACCGTACTTGAGCTTCATTCGCCGATGAATTTCTATTGGTTTCACCCCTTCGCTGATCAAAAATTGAATAACAGAACGCTGCTGCTGTTTGGTGCATTCCACTAGCGGGGCGGCCATCTTTAAAACGTCATTATGACGTCACCTTATGCGTCATCACCGCGATGGCGCGTGCATGACACTCGAGACATCCAGTACAACAATATTGGCAAGTTACAATATAATGGCATGATTATTCTTGTTGCTATAACATATTTCCGGTTTTCACTTGACTCACCTTCGTAGATATAAGACAGGGTAAATACCACAACCACAAACAAACTAACACTCTATTATACAACTTATAGAAGTCTGTGGCTGAAAATTATGTAATATCTTCTTCTTCCATCCTTAGCAAAGTGACTGGCAAACAGGTGATCAGCCCATTGTGCCCGTTATGTAATATGCTAGATTACAATTTATTTGCCCTGATTCAGAATTTTCTGAGTCAGGACCAACAACAAAATGAAATTTATGGTTTTATTTACATAAATATTAATAATACAATGGATCTTCTGTCATACAAAGGACTATTAAAATAAAATTATATTTAGGTATTTCTCTACACTGGGTGACACTGGTAACTAATGGTGGGGTGGGGTGTTGGCATCATTCCCCTTCTTTAAATTAGTATCTTGTGGAAAAGTTATTTAATAATCAAAGATTTTATGTCTCTGGTAATAAAGTCAGTGGATGACCGTTGTAGTGCCGACACATAGGCACTTATCTGTAGGTTGATAGTAGATATGATGCTG
The DNA here is from genome assembly GCA_024509875.1 of Oreohelix idahoensis. Taxonomy (NCBI): domain Eukaryota; kingdom Metazoa; phylum Mollusca; class Gastropoda; order Stylommatophora; family Oreohelicidae; genus Oreohelix; species Oreohelix idahoensis. The sequence goes on along the minus strand of JAMPIV010001772.1, from coordinate 617,566 downwards.
ACAATTTCCTTTCGTTCACTCGAATGACCAGACTGACCCAGTCCCTGGTGTAGTATAGTATAGTAGACCGCTTGGTCCAGTAAAGTTTCACTTTCTCTCTCTCTGTCGTAAATTCACCAGGTTCCTGGTACTACCGTAGCACCAGAACAAAAAACCCACAATTCAAAGAAATATCACAAACATACGTTGACTGGCATTAGCATTAATATGTAGGTTCAGCTTTGCCCCGGTCCAGACTGCCAAGGTTTATTATTTCACTCTAGGCACTGCTGTTCTCAACGCAGCTTGCTTTCAAAAACTTCTGTATCAACTGGCGACAAGCCTTTGAAAGCTTTTGCCAATATTAACATACCGGCCCAATCAGCAAGGGTCTAGCTGTTTTAATTCAAAATTTAAAAAAACAAAACTCCAAACTTCTAGGAGTGAGTCTTCAAAATATATTTAGCTTTTTTTGCCTAACCAATACCCTCCTTCCTATACTCTTCTACCATCCAATCGGATTTGAATCAATCTAATGCCTCTTTTTAAACTGGCGTCTCCACTAACGTTATGGATAAATGAGCAAAAACAACAGTCCGTCCGTCTTAGTGTTCGTAGACATATAGTTTTATTTCAATAACTTGGCTAATAATTAGACTACCATGTATATTAAAACATATTATTTCTCAGGGGACCCTAAGCTATCTTTATATATGATTTTATGGCTATATTCTTTGTCGTTTAAATTTTCAGTTTTGTCACTGTTAATCGTCAATTTCAACTTTTCCAAAAGTCGGCCATCTTTCCCCCTCCTTTTTTATAATTTTTTTCATTCAAATAAACCAACTAGTTGTGTTACGTCAGAAATACACTACTCGGCGTGCATTGAAAACTGTCTGTGTGTTTATGTATTCTGGCTTGTCCAACAGAGAGATTATAGTATTAGTCCCGCGTGCAGAACGAAGAGGGGTTTTTGCCAAGCGTTGGTAGTATTGGCGTTATTATTACTATCGTTTCGTTCTTGCTACTGGAAAATGTCCGAGTTACTACTAATTTAGGCGTTAAAGTTAAAATCGTACGTTAATTCAGACGGTAGGTTGGTGTCACAGTTCTGGCAGATCGTTAATTGTAAGTCTCAAAACCGAAACTAAGAAAGCGGGTTAGATTTTACGGCGGGATCGTTTTATAAGCATTTCCTCTGCACAAAATGCAGCGCTATACTGGCGTAGAGACGACTTTAAGCAGACACTTACGGGCGGGTTTATTTATTATCATAGGATTAAAATCTTACTGAATTTAGCGATTATTTCACAGATTTTCGCTACAATTGTCGGTGTTTTGTTTTGCCTTATTTTGGCAGTGTGAGCGAGGGGAACAATTCGCGTGTTTTGAATGTTCTGGGGAGTTGTTTGTCAGACAAAGGGTTCTGGAGTGTTCGAAAATAGTCGTCGTTGTAAATCGACGTTTTAGATTAAATCAGTTAGCTCCGAGATATGATAGAGTTAGCATCGAGTTAGCTCCGAGATGTGATAGAGTTAGCATCGAGTTGCTCCCAGATGTGATAGAGTTAGCATCTAGAAGTGGTAGCGAGTAGACGTTCCATCGGGCCGATAAGCCAATGGTTTTGGTTGCTTCTGCGGTGGCAGAAAAGTGACTTTCGCTCAGACGTCCATCTCGATTGTTTCCACGTTTGTGAATGACACTTTTATTTATTCTGAAGACGAGATGTCAGTGTTTCCATTTGAAAGAAATGTATATATTTAGAGATACTAGGTATGTAGAGTTTATACAAAACCTGTCGATGAACTGTTAGGCTAAATGAGAAGAACAGTAGACAGCCGATAGTCTTGAGAGTAGAAGATAGACTTGCTAAATTTACACCCCTGGCGGTGAGGCCAGTTTCATTAAGATACACCAGGGCAGAATCATAAGAATATGCCAGAGCATAAAAGAGACGAGTGTTTACATTTGAAGAAATAGATGGCAGATCAAATTATGACAACAGTCGTTCTCAAAGTGTGATCCCAATAACCACTAGAGACAATTATGATAACTGAAGCAGCGCGCCAGAGAGAGAGAGAGAGAGAGAGAGAGAGAGAGAGAGAGAGAGAGAGACTAAATTATACCTACTGAATCTTGTTGTCCAAGTCTGCCAACCTCAGGTGGAAGGTTGGGCATATTATTTTACATTTTCGATGGCTTATGTAAATAAAGTTCTATGTTAAATATGAAGCCTACTGTCATCGTAAATCATTCTTCAGCTGTTGGTATGAGTAACGTTGTCGTCTGAGAGAAAGAATTTTCTTACCATACAACAAGCAGCCTACTGTTAGGGCAGAAATACGAACCTATTGTCACAAAGTTACCCCTGTGAGGGTAACCAAAGAGAGTTATCTGTGAGGTGCCGGCTTTGTCAATGGCTCAGATTCGCCTGGCACCCGGTTGAAGATGAGCAGCAGGAGTGGAGAAGGTGAATATAAGACTTTGGGATGAGTTCCCAGCATATAGCCCCAGTGATTCTGGATCTCGTGACATATACCTCCTACCACTCTATCTCCCTCTCTATATTATAATACTAACGAGCCCCCACTCCCCTATTACACTGAGTGAACAGAAGAGAAAGAGAAGAAGAACAGTATGTCTCTTTCGCACACTTTCGTTCCTTCTCTATATATGTGATAACGTGTGTTGGTAAACACAACTACAACATTTATTAAAGTTCTGAAATATAACAACATTCAATTACACTGATACAAATGCAACTAGAAATAACATTAACTATCCCTGTGAAGAAAGATATTAGTTAATGCAACATACACAAATGAATCTAAAGTCTACCCTATGTGATGATGATGAATTTAAGTAACTCCTAAATACTAACAAAAAGGATATCTTGTGTTTCTTGGTCTCTTGCTAACTGTCAATAAACTCTGGTTGTTTGAACACAATGGACAAGTCTTTGTCTGCCTACAATAACACTGGACGGTTCACTCGATTTCGCCAGGTGTCCACGGCTTGTATTTTTTGTCTTTCACAATGCCTGTGTTGACATTGTCCCGAGCGTCCGAGGTCTCTTATTCATGGGTGAGGTTGAACACAATGTTAGGCGGGTGAGAACTTCGTCTGTTATGCAGATGTCCTTTTGTTGTCTTGGTATTTTGCTTATGTAGTGATGATGATGGAAATATGTTGTATATTCGTATTTGTTGGTGCATCAATTGTACAGGGAGAATCTGTACATTACTGCATGTAATTTAGGATCTCGATAAATTTGGTAGGCATATGGTTTACAAAATCGTTCCGTCGGCTCTTGTCACGTCCGCTCAAGATTTCTCAAAGGCACTTGTTGTAAAAAATCATCCGTTGGCGACTGCCACTTCAGATCATTAAATTTCTCAAAGGCACTTGTTGTAAAAATCATCCGTTGGCGACTGCCACTTCAGATCATTAAATTTCACGTGGACAGCTATTTAGAAATGCAGCAATCCTTCTGGGTATTTTCTGCTTTCTTTTTGGATGGGTAGTCGATGATAGAAAGACCCTTCACCGCCTGGTAAATTCCTTTCTGACCCCCGTGGAGTATTGGTAGGTTGTTGCCGTTAATTACGTGTTCGCTGCGTTTAGTCGCAGTATGTCGGTTGGCTCTACTCGAAAGCTTGTCCTGTGATTAACGCCAACCACGTAGTAGACTAAGGATGAGTATCTCAAATGGTCCCTGTCTCTACCACTTGGTATCCCTATACGAATTTCACTGACACAATGTCTTGATTCTTTCTCGTGAAATCTAGAACCCCAAGTCTTGGTTGGCGGAATGGTTTCTCTTACCAATGCCAAGCAATGAATATAGTTGGGTTATATATCGTCTGGATCGCCTAGGGCGATTTTTCGGGTTCGCTTCCTGTGTCATGTGAAATTTCGTTTGTTTTCCTAAAGTCAGACATTCCGTCCTCAAACTGTGTAAAATTTCCTGTATTATTTTGCTATGGTCGCTCTCATATTTTGCTTATCCGAGACAACTTGTCTGCGTGCGACTTGTGGGGCACGTCGAGGGTTGCGCTTCTCGTTATAATTTCGTATTCATACTGCTTTCATGTTGTCCCTGGCTCAGACTTTCAGTCTCCTTTAATCCAATATTACTTTGTCTGAACGACTGCACATTATGTTCTATTACTAGCCAAAATACTAATTGGGTATTACTGGCTTTGTGTAAACACAACCGAGACGTTGAAGCGATTACCTCAATAATCTGTTGACCCACTGTCTATTGTTATGTAAACAGTCCATGCGAAATTGGTGCGTTTAAAGGGGTCACGCCGAGCGTTGTCTATTGTTATGTCAACATTCCTTGTAAAATTGGTGGATGTCCCATGACTGTTGACCAACGATTGTCTGTGCCAACAGTGAGTATAGACAACCGACTGCCTTCTCATTCAGTGAGAAATTTACCGACAAAATATTACCATTAGTTTTTAGGAATTTAATTGCAGACTTACTCGTCTCTCGCGACAGATGTCCCCCGCACCAAGTCTTAGCTTGCGAAGACTCCTGCGAGTCAGGATGCAATTTACATTCCCTATTGTCGGCTGTGGTTATCTTCTCCCTATCACTATCCTCCTCATCTTCCTCGTTTCCACCATCCTTCTCCTCGTCCAAACCATTCTTCTCGCAATCTTCCTCAGTTGCTTCTCCTGTATCAGCTATAAATGGCTGATCCATTTCCTGTTTCAATATCGTGACCGTAGTCAAGAGTTGTCGCCCCTGCTCGACTACGTTCGTAGAGTGGGTTGTGATTTTCTGCACACCTGCAGATGACTGTCTAGCCGCATTGGGCTGCAGTGCTGAGTTCGGATTTCCTTTATTCAAATGCTTTGTGGCTGCTCGTGTCCTGAAGTTGGCCGCTTCAGTTATGTGTCTGGCTAAGTATCTCTTTAGCAGAATAATATTATATATTTCCAGCTGATTCTCCATTGGAATCTGATAATTGGTTCGAGATGCCTTCTCGACCACTGTGTATGGCCCGTGCCATCCAATCTGTAACTTGTTCTGTTTGCTATGCATAAACAGTAAAACATATGCTATCTCTAGCTCACACTTAGGACCAGTCGTATTATATTCTCCGTCATGTTGACGCCTCCTCTTCTTCATACGTAGTCTGTTTCCCTTAACAGTGGCTTCCTCACTTTTCCCATGATTTGATGCCCCTCTCTGGCATTCAGGACCTGATCGGATAAATTGATCCATGTCCCCTGCGATTCCCTGCCAATAATAATGGTGGGTGATTCTTTGCGTAGTGATGTATTGTCTGACCTGACCACTAGATTCACTAGCATGTCCCATACCTAAGATATAAAATCTATATCGTGCTGGTACTACCAGTTGCTTATACTCATATCCGCGCTTTTCTACTTTCCTAAGGAGTTGTCCTTGCTGTTTAAAGCAGTCTCCTGGTTGCGATGGATTGTCTCCCTTCAGTCTCTTCTTAAAACAAGGTTCTACCGCTTTGTCGTTGTTGTGAGCTTGTCTCAGCTCTTGCGGATGGAAGTCAACCTCGTCTCTTTGTCTCTTCTCCTTCGCTTGGTCACTTGTCTGCACTGCAGCTGTGACTCTTGATTGACGAGTGTCTCCTAAACTCACATATTTGTAGCCTAAAATGACTTCATATGTATGATCATTTAAAACTGCCGTTCGTAGTTCTCCCTTGACATATCTGCCTTCAATGGGAGTCCGGGCGATAGCCGCCATCATTGGAGAATCGCCGTTAACTGTGAACTGAATTTCCACAGTTCCATCACTCAATTGTTCTGGTCTAACCAGTCTTGACTTGAATACCGAATCGAATTCCAGCCTGGAATCGAATACCTCTTCCGCTCTTTCTCTATTGACAACGTTGTGTTCCGAGGGAATACGGGCGCTAGTAGCCGTCCCTACAATAACACTTTTCCTTTTCCGCCCCTTTTAATTAGGGTCCTTGTAATATTCGTTGCCAGGTTTAAACCCCTTCTTTCTCTTGAGTGACTCATTCTGACTGACATCAAATGTCTGGGTGCCTTTCTTCGTTCTCTTGAAATAAAAAGTGTTTCCCCACTTCTTTCTTCTGATAAACAATCTTTGAATCCGCCGACGGATCAAAGTTGGCCATTGTTTGTCCTTATTACGTATCTTGTGTATCTTGCCCGTGGAATGGTCATAATTCAAGATACGGTGCAACCCATCTGTCCTTTTATCTCGGGTACAGTGTGTTGTAAATTTCGCGCATCTGCGCTGTGCCTTGCATAAAGCGCGTACACCAAGCTGTTTCCTATTGTGTCGCCTAGCGTCTTTCCTTCTGTCTATCTGCTTAGTTTTTGTCTCGCCTACATATAGAATCGGAGTCCCGTGGGTGTTTAGCTGCTGTATCCCCGCCGGCTCTACCACACTTTTCTCCTCATGATCCTCTTCTACCTCCTTTTGAAGAGAGTCGGGGGGTGCCTCCGTGTCCGTCGTCCACCCTGTCCCGATAATCGTATGTGTTGTTATACCTTCTAAAGGCACACATTTCTCTCCGTAAGTTTTAAAAGTGGTAGGATCTGTCTTTCCTCGTCTGGGTGAAAGACAGACTTAGGCGACTTGGGCAAAATGTCTATTTCCATGGATAATAGCAAATGCCCGCTCCTGTCCGGTCTCTTCCTTCCACGTAGAAGGACCGGGGGAGTGAGGTAATAATTCTTCTCCTGGTGTCAGGAGACAAGTGCCTGTTTTCTTCTTCCCTGTGATGCCAGGTGAAATTGTTTTATTCGAAGTCCCCTTGCAAGATCCATCGAAGGTACCGCTCGCAATTAGAGTGGGTTCTTCTGTGCCTTTTAATAACTTTCCGTTATCTCTGCAGAGTTGCCTGGAATCCATTGAATTAACTACCGCCGGGTGTGATTTTTTCCCCCTCTTCTTTCCGAGCCTCTTTGTCCTTCGTTGTTCGAGTTTCTATACACGCCGCGCGCTGGGGAGGCGGGCGGTTTCGGCACTCGCTGGTGTAGTGATTTTTCATACGACAAAACCTGCACCATTTATCCCCTTGTCTCTGGTTCTGAGCAAAGGTGTGATGTTGAGTTTCCTGTCTTTGGGGATTACGCAGCGAGTTGTCCTTCTTCCCCTGATACCGGTCAACTGGACCCTTCTCATAATCAGTTTTTTCCTGCGGATTTCTTTGCATATGAAGTAATGCAATGCGAAGATGGTGTGTCTTCTAGGCGATATGTTAGCTCATCTGGCACTTCATGGGCCGAAATACATATTTCCGTTTCAAGTCTTTTGGGTTTTTCATATGTTTCACACAACCTCCTCATCCGAAGCGCGTGCTCTCTCTCTTCCGTATTTCTCACTAACTCTGCCTTGAATCTCCTATACTCGGCCTCTCTCTCTCTCTCAGCTTCTAATTTCTTGGCTTCTCTCTCTCTCTCAGCTTCTAATTTCCTGGCTTCTCTCTCCTCCTTCTCCGCTGCTAATCTCAATCTTCTTTGTTCTACTTCTGCTGCCAGTTTATCTTTTCTCTCTTGCTCTGCAATTTTATCTTTTCTCTCTTGCTCTGCAATTTTATCTTTTCTCTCTTCAGCTGCCATGTGCCACTTTAAAGCTTTTTCCACATATTCAATAAGTTCTCCTTTTTCTAGTTTTAAACTAGTTGCTTCCTGGATAAGCGCAGCGCGAATTTGCGTCCAATCTGCCATGGTCAAGCTAGAATTTCAATCTGCCTGTCGCAACTCAAAATTATGTGAGAGAAATTTAGAGCGAAAAATAAAATCGTGACTTTGCCCCAAGGGAGAAACAACAACCAAATTTCCTGAATACTTCCCTATAACCTTTACACCCGTGCAGATAAATGCCAATATTTAAACAGTCCTGACCATAAAAAGTCTGACCCTAAACACAGTCTGCCTACCAAGAAAACACTGCCAAAATGTATCGTCTCGGTGGCTTAGCGCTATTGTTCACTTGTGAACAAAAGAACTATACAACGTCGGTTCGCTCGTTTCGATGCGTTCGACTTCAACAATGCCTTTTGTTAAAAGACCCACATGGTACTATACATGTACCAAAAATCCAGGTAAATTTATAATGATGACAACAAATCAATAGAGGTAACTAGATGCAGTAATAAAGTGCATATAAATTAATACGGTGTAATCTTCTAACATATGTCAATGTCTTACTTAATATACTATGAATATCTAATCTTAATATCTAATATGAATATCTAGTTATCTAATACTCTATTCTGTGTTCTTTCCCTCTACCTAAGTAGAATAAGGAACAGTATAGAAGACAGTGAATAGGTTTATAGAAAATTGCAAAAAAGAATTATTTAATGTTTTAGTCTAGGGCAAGTCCCAAGGTATATTCCGGACTGCAGCCCACAATTATGTCACAAAGTTACCCCTGTGAGGGTAACCAAAGAGAGTTATCTGTGAGGTGCCGGCTTTGTCAATGGCTCAGATTCGCCTGGCACCCGGTTGAAGATGAGCAGCAGGAGTGGAGAAGGTGAATATAAGACTTTGGGATGAGTTCCCAGCATATAGCCCCAGTGATTCTGGATCTCGTGACATATACCTCCTACCACTCTATCTCCCTCTCTATATTATAATACTAACGAGCCCCCACTCCCCTATTACACTGAGTGAACAGAAGAGAAAGAGAAGAAGAACAGTATGTCTCTTTCGCACACTTTCGTTCCTTCTCTATATATGTGATAACGTGTGTTGGTAAACACAACTACAACATTTATTAAAGTTCTGAAATATAACAACATTCAATTACACTGATACAAATGCAACTAGAAATAACATTAACTATCCCTGTGAAGAAAGATATTAGTTAATGCAAAATACACAAATGAATCTAAAGTCTACCCTATGTGATGATGATGAATTTAAGTAACTCCTAAATACTAACAAAAAGGATATCTTGTGTTTCTTGGTCTCTTGCTAACTGTCAATAAACTCTGGTTGTTTGAACACAATGGACAAGTCTTTGTCTGCCTACAATAACACTGGACGGTTCACTCGATTTCGCCAGGTGTCCACGGCTTGTATTTTTGTCTTTCACAATGCCTGTGTTGACATTGTCCCGAGCGTCCGAGGTCTCTTATTCATGGGTGAGGTTGAACACAATGTTAGGCGGGTGAGACTTCGTCTGTTATGCAGATGTCCTTTTGTTGTCTTGGTATTTTGCTTATGTAGTGATGATGATGGAAATATGTTGTATATTCGTATTTGTTGGTGCATCAATTGTACAGGGAGAATCTGTACATTACTGCATGTAATTTAGGATCTCGATAAATTTGGTAGGCATATGGTTTACAAAATCGTTCCGTCGGCTCTTGTCACGTCCGCTCAAGATTTCTCAAAGGCACTTGTTGTAAAAAATCATCCGTTGGCGACTGCCACTTCAGATCATTAAATTTCTCAAAGGCACTTGTTGTAAAAATCATCCGTTGGCGACTGCCACTTCAGATCATTAAATTTCACGTGGACAGCTATTTAGAAATGCAGCAATCCTTCTGGGTATTTTCTGCTTTCTTTTTGGATGGGTAGTCGATGATAGAAAGACCCTTCACCGCCTGGTAAATTCCTTTCTGACCCCCGTGGAGTATTGGTAGGTTGTTGCCGTTAATTACGTGTGAGATGCGTGTCGTCGCAGTATCTCGGTCGGCCCTACTCTAAAGCTTGTCCTGTGATTAACGCCAACCACGTAGTAGACTAAGGATGAGTATCTCAAATGGTCCCTGTCTCTACCACTTGGTATCCCTATACGAATTTCACTGACACAATGTCTTGATTCTTTCTCGTGAAATCTAGAACCCCAAGTCTTGGTTGGCGGAATGGTTTCTCTTACCAATGCCAAGCAATGAATATAGTTGGGTTATATATCGTCTGGATCGCCTAGGGCGATTTTTCGGGTTCGCTTCCTGTGTCATGTGAAATTTCGTTTGTTTTCCTAAAGTCAGACATTCCGTCCTCAAACTGTGTAAAATTTCCTGTATTATTTTGCTATGGTCGCTCTCATATTTTGCTTATCCGAGACAACTTGTCTGCGTTCGTCTTTTGGGGCACGTACAGTGTTGTTCTTCTCGTTATAATTTCGTATTCATACTGCTTTCATGTTGTCCCTGGCTCAGACTTTCAGTCTCCTTTAATCCAATATTACTTTGTCTGAACGACTGACCACAATACTCATTGTAAAATTACTTGGCCTTCTGTCGCCGACTGCACATTATGTTCTATTACTAGCCAAAATACTAATTGGGTATTACTGGCTTTGTGTAAACACAACCGAGACGTTGAAGCGATTACCTCAATAATCTGTTGACCCACTGTCTATTGTTATGTAAACAGTCCATGCGAAATTGGTGCGTTTAAAGGGGTCACGCCGAGCGTTGTCTATTGTTATGTCTCAACAAAATAGAAGTAGTGTTTAATAGACAAGCCTGTCTGTCAACGGCCACACAGACATTGCCAAGCCAACGTAGTCTGCGCTGTCTAAGCAGTGTATACATGCTTTGACGGCCAACATGTGACAATATCTTGACATTTGTCTCTTTGTCCTTCCACGAAATACCGAGGATGTGGCGTAGACACAGTAAATGGAAGGCATTGAGCTTTATTTCTTGCTTGGCAAAGGTTGTCCATGTCTCGCTGCCATATAGAAGTGTGCTGATGACGGAAGATTTGGTTAGACATGAGATTTATAAGTGTCAAATCACGAAACATTCAGTAAACATGTACACGAATGAATAAACTACAAAGTTGTAGCTGAATTTTATTTTTTCCCCCAATTTCCCTGCATCTTTCTCTGCTCCAGAATGGCATTCAACTATATATATGTCATGTTCTCATTGCTTCATGTCTAAACATGAGGGGCTACCAGCTTGGGGTACGTGTTCCCCCAGGGAGTACGGAAGCTTGTCAAGGGGGTACTGGGAATATTTGGTAAATAACTATATTATTCTACTGAAATATTCTAAATTAAATAGAGTTAGTGAAAACAAACATAGTTGTAAATTGAAGAGAGAATGGCAAGTCCTGTTATCAATCCAATCCACAGTAAGTAGCAAACTGAAATCTGAACGAACGAACGAACGAACTTATTTTCATAGGATTAAGAATTGGACGCGCAGGCCCGTCTAATATTCTGCCCTACCATTCTCACTCATCTTGCATACTATATCCGTTCATTCCCACATGTTACTTTAAGCATTAATCTAAAGGCGTGCTTCTTTATAAAGGTAATATAACAGCATTCATTTACAGTAGGTAATCATAATCAAAATTAAGTATGTTTTGCCTTTTTAAACAAAGAAGAAAGTAATGAAAAACAAACAAGCAAATAGAAAAAAAATTTAAAAAAAAATAAAATAAAATAAAGTAAAATACAAATAAAATAAACTAATCGAAAATATTCGTACAGTAAATCAATAACACGATATGTGGATATCTCTTTCAAAAACTTACGTATATAAACAAGCTGGTTTATACGAAACATAATCAAGGGTCTTACTAGTTTATTTGCCTGCGTTCTAATATCACTCAAAGCCAACAGGAGCTTCAGAACTTGATGAATCGCTTCACTGAAGCATGCAAGGACTTTGGCCTCACAATAAGTCTAAAGAAAACGAATGTGCTGAGTCAGGATGCGGGTGCTGCACCAGTTATCACTATCGATAACTATGAATTGGCAGTGGTGCATCACTTCACATACCTAGGGTCTACCATCAATGACAAACTCTCACTGGATACAGAAATCGACAGCCGCATTGGCAAAGCTGCAGCTACCTTTGCCCGCCTCACATCGCGTGTTTGGGGAAACTCCAAACTCACAATGAAGACCAAAGCTGCGGTATATAATGCCTGCGTCACCAGCACACTCCTATATGGCAGCGAGACCTGGACGACCTATGCTAAGCAGGAAAGAAGGCTCAATACCTTCCATTTACGGTGTCTACGCCGCATCCTCGGCATCTCGTGGAAAGATAAAGTGACTAATGTCGAGGTGTTGTCACGTGCTGGCCTTCAAAGTATGTATACACTGCTTAGACAGCGCAGACTTCGCTGGCTTGGTCATGTTCGCCGCATGGAAGATGGTCGCATCCCAAAAGATATCTTCTACGGACAACTAGCAGATGGCAGGAGAACAGTTGGGCGACCACAGCTGAGGTTCAAAGATGTGTGCAAGAGAGATATGAGGGCACTGGACATGGATCCAGCAACATGGGAGGATGAAGCTGCCGATCGCACTGAGTGGCGATGCTATTTACGGCGCCAACTCAGATTGGGCGAAGAGAGGCTCACACAACAAGCAGAGGAGGGGAGAAAACGTCGAAAGGAGCATCAGGAAAATAAGCAGCTGAGGGCTGTCAGCTCAGGGGCGCATTCCCATAGTCAGTTATGACTGAAGGGGCTATTATTATTATTATTATCATGTGCATATGTATGGTAACCCTAGATTTGATTTCCTCTCATAAAAGGGGATATGCGAATGTTTACTTAATGCCAAGGGAGTAAGACAACTGAAAAAGGCTGGCAACCCTTGTCTTGGAATGTAGGTTATTCTTCCTTCGCATTTGTTAGGTAAAATATGACCGTTTTCGCTAAAGAGAGGTTAAGTTTTATTTTTTATTATTGGAGTGTGAACTTTTAGTATAAAAACTTGTATTTATTATACCAACTTACTGCACATTCAATCTTTATGGCTGGATAATGTTACACATACAACCTCTATTGATTATGTTAGCGTGACGCAAATATGAAATTTATTAAGTAACGTTTCACAGATTTCATCAAAAAGTCTTAGCACCGAAACGTTAGACTTGGTTAGTTTTTATGCATCTGTAAAACTGACATTTTTTTTCTTTTTTTTAGACCAAATTTATTTAAAGTGATCTAAAGTCTTGTTAGGTAGTGTTACCGGTGTGTTTTCTTTACGGGACTGTCTCTAACAATGATGTCAGGGCTGTCGGGCTTACAACATGTGGCCGACGTATTTCTTCGTAACGCGAATGTGTTGCGGGCCGTTTAACCTGTGTATGGTGATGATGATTGAGTTCGGTAACCATGTGTAATGGGTCAAGACATATGACCAAACTGGCGATAAATCGATGCTGGACTCATAGTGGACAGTTGGTGGCGACACACAGTTTATTGAAGACATAACGTTAACATCAGTCAGCTAGACGATCATCAATATTATATTCATGGCAGAAAAAGTACATAGTCAATAATGGTCAACATGGACGTTGACTGACTGCACCAACCGTAACCACATCAAGGTTAACGGATTAGTGATATACATGGTTCTGACGAAGTGACCATAATGATATTCTTTACGTAGTTATTTATATTCCTTTACGCTTCAATCAGCTCCTAGCGTTAGAGGGACACACTAGCAACTTGACACATCTGGTCAAGTTGAAGCTCTGCCATAACGGTACAGGAGACGAAGTATCGGAGGCAAGATACTTAAAACGAGCCGTTTCTGGCTAAATATTCAAATTATAAGCTTCTTGGCATAGCTTCCTCAAGAAGAGTGTATTCATCTTTCAGATGATCATAATGGCTACATATTCGGGTCTTCCCTTGACTTGGGTAAGAACACCATTATCAATTACGTCTATACTCGACGCTAGTTATTTCGTTCTGCCTCCAGTACGTTGCCCGGATAGCAACAAATCGCCGCGACAAACCGCGCCATACCCGTTTAAGAACGGTGCACGGTCGTACGCAAATAATTAAACATACAATTAACCTAGATGCGCTCAAATGTGCGTCTACAAAACACTAGACGCACATGTGAGGATCTCAAACATTTAACTCCCCCGCTATCAATATAAAATAACTTAACAGGTAGGTGGAGTACAAAATTTTGCAGTTACATAATATATGTAATGTTATTGTTACTGTCATTCAGAATCGACATCATTGCACTCTGAGCAAACCCATAGGTGTTGAGTCTCCCTCAGAAAATGTCGAAGGGTAGGAATGCTGATTGTTCCTGCAGCGCACTGATTGTATGTTGTCAACTGTCAATCTTTTCAAAATTATATTTCCAGAACCGGAACCACAGCATTTGGGAGAGCAATGAACGTCTGAAACGGGAAGACCTGTCGAGAGGGGTAGGCGAAAGAAAAAGGTGTCATAAAATCGATTCAGGATGAATGGAAAACGTTTGATCGACCTGTCGATAGCGGGTATGTATATTGGAGAATTTAAGGAGCAGCGAAAGGTTGTCGTAGTGAAAATGTCAGCACAAGGCAGAGATATGAATATGAATAATTCCTGAAAGTAGCACCACATCTCCTGTCCAATCATTGCAAATAGGGCAAATCAAAATTACCAAATTTACGTGCATGTTAAAAAAAAAAAAAACTAACTAAAAACAAAAAAAAACAAAAAAAAAGAGAAATAAAACAACACAAAACCAGAAAAAACCACACAAAAAAACACCTTAAAAAACACCAAACAAAATTACATAGGGGGGAGTGTAAATGCTTGGAGTGTTAAGCTGGATATTTAATAGACTTTCATCTGTCATATGCCATATTTTTTATAATATCATCATCATAACCATCATTACTCTTCAGCTTGACAAGAACCATAGGCGTTCAAAAATTCATGCCAAGTATTCAGTTACCAGAGCAGAAGTTTCTTCATCACTAGCATTTTTCTGTGCGGCACTAACCATGTTTGATATTACTACTGACTGTAATACTCATCACTTACTAAATATACTATTGATTTATTTCAAAGTGTTATTTATAGCCCATAATATAGTTTCATACTCCTGAATTGCTATTAGCACCTTCTCATCTATCCTGACTCTAATCGGGTCATATGCTTGTAAACGTTATCTAGAAATCGCTGTTTTCTATACACAGGTTCATAATTCTTGTGTTCTATATTCATTATACAGCTTCTCAATATGTGATCCCTCCTACGCCTTCACAGCCTCGATATGTTATATCCTCTTTTCCTTATGCAGCTTTATAAATTGTGATGTCCTCCACACAGCTTCATAAGATCATATCCTCGGTGTGTGTCCAATCTATCGCCAACGTCTTGTTCTCATCATTTGTTCCACTGCCACTTGTCTGGTTCTTGTCATCACTTCCACATTGGTGATCTTGTCATACAATTTCAATCCTTCTATTCTACGCAAGCACCCATTTATGAATGCCTGTAGCGTGTTGGTCAAAGAAAGTGGATTGCTTCATTCTAATATAAGTAAAAAGCTTCAGTTGCGCCCTGGCTTTCTTTTACGACATCCTAATTATTCTTACTTGTCAACTGATTACTCGTTTCCATTTTACAGGATTGGCGCTAACTAATGTTGAAGAATGATCCGTCTTACTTCCATTATCAAAGATTTGTTGCATAAAATACTTTTTTTGTTTAAAAAAAAAAATTTATGTTATTTTATGAAACTCTTTTTGCCTAGGCGATTCTACACTCACCTCTGAGATGACCTTTTTCCATCTGATATTATTAATATGTCGAAGTATTTGAATCTATGAACTGCTTTCAAAGCTGTCAAATGTACTTTAATAGTGCATTCAGGAGACTTTGGTTTCTTTGACATGAAAATTACTTCCGTCTTTAAGCTGTTTAGCTTAAGGCCTTCATGGCTGCTATCTGTCACTAATATATGTTATTGTCTGTAACTTTAAAAAAATATAATTTTTACTGTTCAGGTTTTATCATTAGCTTATGTCAAGATATTTATGTTATATTTACCAACTGACATTATCTGCATATTCTCTCTACATCTCATATTTTCACTGTGCAGACAGCTTTAAAAAATCAAGCTAGATTGCTTTATAGTAGTACCTCGATAACATTAATCCCGGACAACATAAACACTATACGTTACACAGTAACACTGGACAGGGGAGATAACTGTAAACACTGTGTGGTTCGATTGATTTAGAATTAGCCCAGTACGTATGTGTGTATGCACTGCTGCATTATCAAAACGTCCGGCAGACGTGAAGAAGCTTTTGAAAGTCGACTTTACTGGCTCTTTACTCCTTGTCATTGGTGTCACAGACGAGAAAGCTTGTTCACAAAATTTAGAAGTATTATTATTTGAAGACAACAGTATTTGACATTTTTTCTAATTATAGCCCAACCACTTACAGAACTTGTGGCGACACTCTGCGGAACCCTTGTTAAGAAACGTTGCTTTCATCAGCATTATTTACTCGTTCTCTCCTTATTTTTTGTAGCAATTTATTATTCATGATGAAGTTGCCAGCCCCAAGCACATCCTCATGCTAGTCGCCTCTTACGGAATGCCTGAGGTAGCATTCATCATATTCTTAAGGGGACGGGTTTGAGACTTTTGATTCTGAGCAAGCAGTTGTAAACAGTGGCGTATTCTCTATGTGTGCTATGCGTGCTGCGCACACCTATGCCCGAAGGAAAATAAAAATTTAATTTATTATTCTATAAAATATTTCTCTTCTAAAGTTCTGCTTTCGGACCGCACGCATCAGGATAACGGATTTTCCCGCATAGAATCTACGAGTATATCTAGTTTCAGTTTCCCAGACACGTTTTATAGTGCAGTTTTTATTGGTTGGTTACAATCGCCCGAAGTTTATCGGGTAATTCCGTCACAATGCGTGCTGCATCTTTCGGATTCACGTCTGAAGATTGGTTTGTGTGGATCAGGGTCAAGGCCAGATACGTCAATACAATAGGAACATGCGTGCGGTGGTCTTGCAGCTCTCGAGTTGTAAAAATCGGCTGTGTCCGTCCAGTGTTTTTTGTGATTAATTTTTGTTAGTTGCCGGGAATGCAGATTATTACAGTGACAGTGAGTTTCAAGTTGTAAGTTAATTAGTATTTCGGAGATAATTGACATATACCCCTAATAACTATCGTTGCGTAATTGAATATAGTTGGTTTTTAAATTAAGAGGGGAAGAAGATAAATAGTAGGCGTACATATTCATTTTAAGTAGCAGCCCGCCTAGCTCGCATTACCAGGATACGCCACTGGTTGTAAATGTGTTGAAGAGTGGGATATCTTTAATGAATACAGGGGCGAAAACATAATCTCGAGCATGTCTTGGGGTTTGGGATGTGAGTGATGGGGGGAGGGGGGATAGAAATAATTAAATAAATTATGAAAGACGCCAATTAGAAACACTGGCTGCTGGAATGACAACTGTAGTGGAGAAAAGGACTACAACCAAATTAATCAGAGGACGACTGCAGCAAATGTGAAGCAAGAAATGTACAGTATGTAGATTGTTGAACGTCGAGTGGCAGAGAAGTGTGTCACATAGGTTATGATCATTAAATTGCCGATTTCCTCTTCTTCTTCTTTCACCCGTATCCTCTATTTTATTTTGTCGCTCTTATCTTTTTTCCTGTGTTTTTTTGTTCGCATTAGTTCGTTTGCAACGAAAATACATTATATTTTGCCATTCTCACTTTCGCCAGTTTCGTTTCTCATTTAGAAACGCACTTCATCGCTGACGAAACGAGAAACTTGATTACGTAGATGTCAGTCTCTGCCGGTCGAACGATATCTGTGAATATACGATTCTCGCCAGACAGAACGTCTGCAGTTTCCCCGGTCAGAGCGCTGCCTGACCAGATTTCTGGACCGGGCGGTGTGAGAAGTCGCTCCGCCGGCCCATGGCAGGTAAACGGAGTGTCTGCATTTTTCAGTAAACCGCGAGCGTTTCGTCAAAATAGCTCCGGCGAAGCGTGAAAAATCGCTCCGCAATGCAGACGGTTGTCGGAGATTTGTAACTGTCACGCGCATTTCTCGGTCACTGATGGCCGTTACGACATGCGTTAAGCTGACGTAGGTGTTGACACGTAAAAGGGGAGATGATTTCGGAGTTTGAGAAAATGTGGGATTGTTTGCCCCTGTTTTCAAATATCCACCCAGGAGCTGAAATCTGATTTCATTTCAGTCTCCAAAATCTGCAGTAGACGGAACACGCGTGCTTAGCGAATGAAGCTTGTATAGCGAATTTCATAGTTCTCGTCAGATTTGTGACGAGCTTCTAACTACCTATCTAGTGAATTATCCTAGTCGTGGTGTTACCGTAGTGCTGTGGTGAGATATCATATATATTATCTAGTATTTTGTGAAGTGGTTAAAGTGTTATTTCACTAGTTAGATTTGTGCAGAGTGATTAATTTATAAGTCTGGTATTCTCTAGTCGACGAGTTGCAGTGGAAATACATAATAAATTATATTTTTAGCTTACTAAACAAGTAGCTGTAATGAATTTAATTTAACTGCTAACTACTCAGTCGAGCATATTTTTCTAAAACTAACTTATAAATGCTAGATGCGACATCAGTGAATATTGACGGAATACGCAGATATTCCTAATTCCTGATGATTGATTTTTATATAACTTATCTCACGGGAAGTTTTAAATAATAAGTCAAGTTGTAGGCTTGCCGTTTAAAATGTAAAGTTATAACGAGTACATATTCTGTATATTATATTATATGTTGTTTTTCTTCATTCAGTGATTAGTGGGGTGATCCCAACTGGCCAGCGTTTAGTAGCATGAGAGACATATTTGTGAGAAGCATAGACAGTTCCTATCTTTAACCACGTGGGTTTTCTTTTCACATAACACTGGTCTGACAGTGCATATGCCATCAGAGAGAGACAGTAATAGCAATCCCACTAACGGTTTCTAAAGACTAGAAATATATATTGGACTTTTGAGCCAGTTCATATTGCTCCAAAAATTTAAATGTACATGCTGCCTGGCGGCGAGAATAGTTACAAGAATAACATTAACATTCCGACAGAGTTTTTTGACTAGTATTGTGGTGACCAAATATAGTACCTTCCTGAAAGTAGACACCGATCTGACATTCCTTAAATTCTAGAAACCAAAGCTTAATGACATTGTGCTCTGCTAACTTACGTGCCTGGACAAATTTTATGTGACTTAACAGACATCCGAAAAATAAGAACACCCAAGGAATCGTTCCCTGAGACAGAGAAATTCAGTACGTCTTGTTGGAACTGGGGATTTCTTGGTCGAGAACTGCATTTACGGGTCTGTGTGAAGGTCCTAGAATTTATTATGTTCCCAGAGGCAGTGAGCAAAGCTGTAAGTATAACTGTGAGCACATGGCCATGGTTGAATGACTAAGAGTGTACGCAGGTCTGAGTGTTATTCTACCGTTGTATTATTGTCACCCATTTGCTGTCTTAACTTTTTAATCTGCAGAATTAGTTACAAATGCTAGCGTTTTCTTTTTTTCTTAGGCTAAATCAGATTATCCAACTCTGTTCATACATTTACGAGAAAGAAAGAAACCTCTTAGACTCAACCCTATGTATCTATGACTCTTTGGGCCATCATCTGTTCTCTTAACGGGGCTGTGGGCTAAACCTTGAGTAAGATTCTAACGGGCTATCATCCGTGTAGCATTTTTCTGGAATTTTATGACTATTTGTATATGTTTTTTCCTTGATGAATTTTTTTGGTGTTGTGAGAAGATTTTTTTAGATGATAATAATAAAAATCTCTCTTGAACTAAATCAGTGCGTTGGTCAGCTCGTTCTAATAATATATATATTCATTGTTATAGATTCCCACGTCTGCGTGTTTAACTGTCGTCACGTGTATGTGCGTGCCCGTGAGTAGATAGAAATATAGGTAATAGATATATCTGTGTGTAGACTGTCTGACGCTGTAAAGTTGTCGTAGAAGATAGGTGAGAGGGAGAAGAATTTTTTTTCCGCTTTCAGAGACAGCCTCTATATCACATTCTATCATCTCACTCGTGGAATCTATTTCTTTTTACTATCTCACACTGTGACTATCACTCATTCCAACCTATTCAGAAGGGACCAACCCAAGTCTTAATTCTCCTATCGAAAATCTACGACAAAGTGGAGCACTTGATTCTCGGGGCAAAGCTACCGCGTTTGAAACCTGGTAGCACCACGCTCTAATTTACCCAGTATTTAACTTTGCTCGAGTTAGGGAAGGCCAAGGCAACGGGAAAGGGGGCCGATCATAAAGCTAAGACGTATTATTGGGAGGTCTCTAACACATCCCTCCCCTAAAGCAGTATATGTTAGGGCCTACCTAATTTAGATAGGTTGTTGGCAGTGGCGTCACTAGGGTTGGTGTCACCCAGTGCGGTAACTCATAGTGTCACCACTATGGACCTCCTCCCGTACCAGACCATACAGAATCCTTAGTAATGTTTTTTGTACTAATGTTATTCGTAAATCGTAATTCCCGTATATCACTGAATGTAATGGCAATATTAGTGACATAAACAACTAGCAAAATTAAAATGATACCTTTAAATTACAATATCATAAGCACAGCCTAAATGTATTTACATTACATTTACATAGTTTCATGTGGTTAAAGTGAAAATTCGGTAAGAAAACAATATAATTCGAAGTAAAAACGTTTAAGAACAACTTCAAAATTATGTTCATTTTAACGAAAAATGTTTTTATGGTTATAACTAACTACAGGGATATGTTTATAAAAAAAAAATAATAAATTTCTGCTGAAACACTGCACACAAATTTTATAGACAGTCATTTTGGTGTCACCCCCTCTGATGGTGTCACCCGGTGCGGTCCGCACCCCCCTAGTGACGCCACTGGTTGTTGGTGTACCTATCAATGTAAGAAACTAAAACTGTTGTAGCGCACAGTCAGGGTCATTCATTTTTTAATATCCCTTTCCCCTCCTTTTCACTCCTTATAGAGCACAGAACCACCACTAGGGTCAGCATGAAGCCTGCACTAAAATTTTCATCTGCTTTTTCAGCAGTGGTAACAATTTCTTTTAAATGATGAGGTTGTCAATCACATACACAAACCCATATTAAAGCCTCATACGACATGCCTTAGGTAACAGTAGGCCTATTCTTTCTGATATCCTCAGAGAAAACTGCACAAGGCCACAGTCAAGGTAAGAGGTAGAAGTTGATGGTGTACACTGTCAAAGGAAAACAGCAGACATTATGTGAGATTCCTTGAAGTAAACTTTCAATGTCGACGGCACTTGATAAGACCAGAGAAAGATGTTTGTACTAGATAACATGTTTCGGCTTTTAGGAAGAGATACACATTTGTCAACATGTTGACTTGAAGATTTTGCTGAAAATCAAAACTAAATCACAAAGTCGTGAAATAAAAGAATAATTTCCTATGTACAGTTTTTGTCTGCGCTCGTCTTCTTGAGTAGTATTAATACGTGACTGTAATGTTTGTAAGCGCTGACTGTTTGTACGTGTCTATCGGTATGGAAACATGCTCGAGCGTATCGAGGGATTTAGTCTTTCGTGCTGTAAATGAGTTCACTTTTGGTAGATTTAAACTGATCACAACTTCTGTTTTTTGTATTGTAATGATTCATAAAACAATAATAATAATAATTTGAACGTTTTTGCGTACTCATAAAACCAGTATGAACACAACACTTGTTTTTTTTTTTCATTAACAATGCAAAAACTGCATTTACCCTTGACAAAGAATAGAAAAGTAAATAAAAACAGAAGCTAAGTTCTGTCAAATTTTCAGCTGTCTGCTGAAGCTGCGTGGCAAAAGTAAAAGATAACAGAAATAAACAGTAAACTTCGTGAAACTTTACAGTTAAAGTTATGCGTCAAGTACACATCTAAACACAACCACCCACATACCCCCGTCCTTAAAAAAAAACACACACTTTAATTTATTTAGATTTTTTGAGGAAAAAAAATTTAAAAATTGCCAACTCTTTTGCAGGCGGCACAAATGAACCAGAAAGGTCATACTTTGGCAGTACCTTGACGTCTCTTCTTGGAGACCCCAGACCCGAAAAAGCCTTAGTAAGATCACTAGAGTGCACCCGATTGACTCCCTCTCAATCCAAGCGACATGGACGATCTACTTCAGCTCATAGTCAGGCCACAACTTCAAGCTTTAGCCTTGGGCCATTAGCTACTCCACCACTGTGGTCAAGCCGAGCGACCTCGGCAGTTAGTCGAGGTACCTGTGCTGTAAGTAGATGTACCTCAGGGAGACGATATAGATCTTCACATAGAGCAAGTGAATTGTCCTCAGCAGTTCCTGGATTATTATATGACAGGACCGGTACTAGCACGGATTTAGACTTGTGTCTGGTTGGTTTAACCGTTTGGATATCGGAGGTGAGTGCTTGTCATGCCCGTAACTGTCTGTGCGAGAGAGTGAACGTCTCTGCTACAGACTGAGTGGCTGCATCTATGAGAGAGTGGCTAATTGCCTCTGATGAGAGAGTGATTGTGTGAGAGAAAGAGTACATTTCTGTGATTAACTTCCTCTGATCATAGAGAGGGAGAGAGAGAAAGAGAGAGAGAGAGATTGTGTAAGATAATGAACGCCTTTCTGAGAGACTGTGTGACTGCATATGTGAGAAAGTGATTGTCTCTTTCAGATAATATATGATTGGGTGTGAGAGTATGTGACTGACTGCCTGCATGTCACGATCGCTGCTGCAATCATTTTTTCACAAACACCACCTTACAGTGACAAACTACCTATCACAGAGATAAAACATTCACCCTCACCATCTCCATGAAGGGTTGTTCGTCTGTGATCGAAAGTGTTTTTGTGAAGAAAATAATGAGTAATAATTGCCTTTGTGACAGCATGAATGCATGTCTTAGTGAGAGACTCAATTATTTCCCGTGTAAGTGTTAGTCTCTGTGAGGGAGTGAGTGTCCCTGCCTGAGAGAGTAGCATTTTATAAAAACACGTTTAAAAGCCCATCATAAGACGGGAATTAAATTCAAAAGCACCAAAACCTAATGGCAGTTTTAGTTATTCAAAAGTATTTTTAAAAACCACTGTGCATCACCACAGTACACGAACCACGTAGCAGCAGCGAGGATCCCAATGTGTGTATACGGGATCACACATTCTATAATTATTTGTGTGCACACCGTCATTTGCGCATTCTTCTTTGGTAAGTGTTACTATTTTCGGGAGAGTACATGTAAGAGAAACAATACAATTAATGTCTAACTTTCAACCTAAGTTGCATCCCTTAGCGTTATGCACTGACAGAAAAAGCTGGGATTTTATATATAGGATAATATACTAATTTATAAAAAATCTTATGTTGAAGTACAGATAAACTGCCCAGTGTGGAATAAATCGAAAAACGTATATTTAAGAAAATAAATAAATGGAAACATAAAAAATAGTTCGTACTTTTAATTCCAAAAGAATCCAGCTTCAACTGTTCTTTGAAAATTGTAATAAATTTGTTTCAAATTCATTTCGGCACCCCTCCCAAGACCGTGCCCGGTGCGGCTACACCGCTTGCACCGGCGAAGAGCCAGCAATGTTGTGAATGACTGCCTCTGTGAATGACTGCCTCTGTGAATGACTGCCTCTGTGAATGACTGCCTCTGTGAATGACTGCCTTTGTGAATGACTGCCTCTGTGACTGAGTAAGCTACATTCTCTGTGGAAAAAAAAGTGAAAAAATGTGTTGTGTTTATGAGAGAATCAGTTATTGTCTAATATCACCATAACACTGAAACAGACCACAAGGTCTTTTCTATTTGAAATGCGCCCTAATATAATCAGTGGATCATGTGTCTAGGTTGAACGGAGTGCGCCTCGCCAAAACGAGGCAACATTTTATTTTTTTTTAAAAGTTATTGTATGTGTGAGAGAATAAATAAAAATCTCTGTAAAGAATAAATGAACGCTTTTGTGAGAGAGTGTATGAGTGACAACTATTGAATACATTTTAATTCCCGGTCCATCTAAGGACATGGTCCGTCGGTTATATTAGGGAGCATGTCCAAATAAAAAAAGCCCTCTGAGTCTGGTTTATTGAGTATGTAATGAATAAGGGATCAGGATTCGCCTACGGGATAAAATGTATCAGTTATAATGAAATCAAATTTTATGACACAAAAATTCATCCGTGGGAGTATTACAAAGAAAACTATCCGGCTTTACATACCGTAAAAAAAAGGTAAAGGAACCCGTTACACGCCCGTTGAGGCATATTGGGAATATGGTGTTAGGCCCATATTATCTTGACCGTCGGCACACTAAGGGTGATGTGGTCGGCATCACGCCGGCCGCCTTAACCTTCCCAGAGTCGCTCTGGTACCCATTTGGGGCTGGGTCGACCCAGGAACCGTTTGTAGCCTAAAAAATTCCCTCCTCATCTGGGGATCGAACCATAGACCACTGCGCTAGGAAGCCAGTGCACTAACCACTATGCTACCGCGGTTCCCTTTACATACATTAAGTACTATAATAGTGACACGAGAGGAGAATGAACCAGACAGAGGTTACAGAGATATGATTTTATAAAAGATTATTAAGAGTACCTTAGACGTCAAGCTAAGCACGTGTTCAGAACCGGATATTTATAATACGATGAAACAGCAGAAACACTTTATGGAAGACGAAATGCAGGAATCAAAAGAAAATAAACGTTAGACAGTCTTAATGTATGATACAACGTAAAATCAACGTAAACAATGATAAAGAACACGACATACTCGGCGTGTTATTGAGAGATATAATCAGAAAAAGACACATTGACAGGAACGAATTACCACATCGGTAAGCTAAAGAGATGGATGAGTGCTTCCTTATTGGTGAATGCCTCATTATTGATGAGTAGC
Source organism: Oreohelix idahoensis (assembly GCA_024509875.1). NCBI lineage: Eukaryota > Metazoa > Mollusca > Gastropoda > Stylommatophora > Oreohelicidae > Oreohelix > Oreohelix idahoensis. Next base: position 592,923 of record JAMPIV010001772.1, on the reverse strand, counting down.
TCATTATTTAACAGTGCATAATTAATTAATTATAGAAGAGTGCCTCATTGATTTAACGCACGATATTGTTATATACTTAGTTTTGCGTATGACTGTTAACTATTGTTTCTTCCCTTTTATCTTGATATTATTTCTCCACGCCTGATGTAGACACTTTGTTTCGTTCTTAGTCCTTTTTGTTGGCTCGTGTCTTTTTAATTTTTTCTTCTTAGTAGTCGATCTATTTATTTTGATTTATTCTTGTCATATTTGTTTTCTTAGTTCTGCACTAATGACATTTTCTTGGGTTGCATCGTTGTTACTGTGAAACTATTGTGATCTTGTCGTTTTCTTGGTTAATCACTAACTAATGGTTCTGTTTACTTGGTTAATCTCTTACTAATGGTTCTGTTTCTTGGTTAATCTCTTACTAATGGTTTTGTTTACTTGGTTAATCTCTTACTAATGGTTTTGTTTACTTGGTTAATCTCTTACTAATAGTATTGTTTACTTGGTTAATCTCTTACTAATGATTCTGCTTACTTGGTTAATCTCTGATTAATAGTTATATTTACTTGGTTAATCTCTTACTAATGGTTCTGTTGTCATGATTTTTCTTGCTTATGATTCTGACTCAATATCATACACATTTTCTCTACAGTGAGCAAATGACTACCACTATTCTTGTGTCCAGTGTATAAAACTGGGCCATATAACCCAAGGCCCGTTTAGTTCCCGGAGGGGGTCTCTGAGGAGACAGAGAAATAATGTGGCTACTGCTCCCTCTAACAAATCGTAAAATACGACAAACATTAGGTTATCTGTGAGACTGGCAACTTCATCATGTCAAACAAATAGATAAAGAAATCGCTACTGCAAGAGCAGGGGAATGTTGTGGAGCAGACTTTCTTCATGGGGATAAGCTGCAGTAGTGACTCCATGCTCCACGGGGGAGGAACTGCGAAAAGGAAGTTAATGATGATGATGAAGGTGTAACCCTTGTATAACTCTTTAGCTAACAGTTAAAACAAAAAGTGAAGTTTCTGTTCTCTATCCAACAGAATCATGGTCTTGACCGGCTGAGTGTTAATGACCATGGATTTTTTCACCAAGGAAACAGTTACCTCGTTCACTGGGTAGGTAGATTGCATCCTTGCTTTTGATTTATTTAAAAAAGTGATGAGACTTGAGGATGTAGAATCAGAAATTAGTAACAAAAACAACTGCTTAGAAAGTGGGGACATCGGCACTCTAAAGACAACATACATGCTACCAAATAAATAAACACATATAGGTAAATAGAGGTACGGTACTAATAAGACAAACATAAGCAGGATACTAGACAGCAGAAACGTAACAAGAATGAAAGGCTTCGCAGGGCTAACAGGAGTGCCTACTAGCTACCTATATGATTACTACTCATAGGCCTCAGGTTTCTTTCATTATTTATTTCTGTGCTCACCCATACCAGGAGACTTCAGCTTACGATATTCCCCGGCTATGTGACCGACTCATCCGTGATTAGGAATTACCCGGTATAATATAATAATTGTAGCAACCGTTACTATGCATTCTTGCACTTTTCGTGTGAGTTGTATGATAGTTTAGTCTCCTTCTGAGAGCAACAGGCATGTTCTCGACCCATATTTTCTATAGCTTCCTCATGCTCTATGTCAAGCATGTACGGGGCATGATCGAGATTTGTTTGTATTCATTCTGACTAGGTATCCAAGTAAATTCAAAAGCATTAAACAATAGCTTAAAAACAATTTCGTTGTCAGATCGTGGAGAAAATAACAAAAAATATTTAACACAGGCCACGAATATAAATAAACACATTGGATAGTATCAGATAAAGAAGGTTTACATAAAGCCGGAAGCATTGAAACACAAGATTTGGGAAAGTATAACACGATAAAAATACCTAACCAGTTATAGAATAGAAAATAAAAAATTGTTGGTGTTAAAAAGGAATTATGTCGGAAGGTTAATCTTAAAAGATCGATCATAAAACCAAGAACAAAAACCACTAAAAAAGGGTGGCGATATTTAAACGTAGAGAATACAGTTCCAGCAGAGGAACATAGTGTATGATAAATAAAATTTAATCTTGTTCCGGTCACGTGACTGTGGTATAAGGAGTATATGACGTTATAGCTCATTACCTGCAGGTATTTCTTTCTAGTTCCGTGTAGTTCCCGGGGGAAAGTGTGGGGAAAGGGAGCTCTTAGGAAATCAAGAAAGAATAAGCCTACTTCTCCCTCTGTCATCTTAAGATGCGACAAGTGTAAAGCTGAGAGTGAGGCTGGCAACACCATCATTTAGAACAAAGTGATATAAACACCACCGCTACAAGAGCACGTGCATGCTTTGGTGCAAACGTCTGCAAGGAGGCATGGGCAGTGGTGGCTCCATGCTGGATAGGGAGTGAAAAGGGAAATGGTGATGATAGTACTTCCCTCTCACCACTTGATCATAAGTTATTATATATGATCCATTTCTTGAACATTCGTGATTGTGATAATTGATAATTCATTGCTTTTTTTTAAATTATGACACTCAGTTTTCTTCACGTGTCTAGACCTGCTTATAGCAAGGGTCGTATGATCACAGTTAATTACCAACAATAGAGACTAAATACATGGTAAAGTAAATCGGAATGCTTAGTATAACTGGACTCGTAGCTCAGTCGGTGTGTTTATTTATTTGTAACTGGGTCATGTGTGTTTTTTTCCCCTGTTAGACGAGCTTTTGGACAGAGAAGAGTAAAAGGCTTAATTAAAATGTTGTTACTACCACCTAAGTGCACAGCCAGCATGGCTGGAGGGCTTGCTTCTTGTGGCAAATGTACCGAGTTCGAACTCCAGTAGCGTCACGCTCCAGCCTACTCATTTGTAAATGTCTACCTGATTACTATTTAGTTTATTGTTATTGTTGAACAGAATCGACATCATTGCACTCCGGGCAAACCCATAGGTGCTCAGTCTCCCTCAGTATATGTCGAAGAGTATGAATGCTAACTGTTCATGTAGATCGCTGGTTGTATACACGACTGATGCATCCTTTCATACGTCCATCTCTGCTAGCCTGACTCTTTAGTATTGGAAGGCAAAGAATTGAATCTGTCCACCCCACTTCAAAAAGCTGAAAGCTAGTATAATGATGTCTCTAACACTTCCCTCCTATACGGTAGTATCGGATATGGGGCTACATTTACCTTGACCTACGCCTTTTTGCTCTTACTCCCAGTCATGTCTAGATAGACGTGACTGGAACCTCGGTCATGTCTAGGTAGACGTGATTGGAACCTCGGTCATGTCTAGGTAGACGTCATTGGAACCTCGGTCATGTCTAGGTAGACGTGATTGGAACCTCGGTCATGTCTAGGTAGACGTGATTGGAACCTCGGTCATGTCTAGGTAGACGTGATTGGAATCTCGGAATGACATGGCAATAAAGGGGGAGGGGTGAATTAGGGTGAGTTCAAACGCATTTCTTCCAAAAAGAAAAACTGAACAAAATTTTTGTGAGTGAGTCGTGACTGGTGTTGTCTTGCTAGATCAAGACGTCAAAGAGCCGAAATACTTGCTTGACCGCGGAAAACTGTTCACGTGATCACATTACTGTCTGTGTCGCTTTGCTAGACAACGTCTCAGTTGTTGTGTTAAATCGTTTGTTTCGCAGATTCTCCTTTTGAACACACTGTAGGACTCGTTATAGTTTTTGGGGTTTTTAAATGGTTAAATATGTTTTGCGAGTTCATCATCATCAGTTGCCAAATGCACATTGACGATCGGCTCCAACGGATTTCCAACGTCTTCTGTCTCTTGTCTTGATGGTGCACTCTGATAGACTCTTTCCTGTCTCTTGTCTTGATGGTGCACTCTGATAGACTCTTTCCTGTCTCTTGTCTTGATGGTGCACTCTGATAGACTCTTTCCTGTCCATCTCTTGATCTTGTCTTCCCACTCAGCGCTGTCTTCCTCTTGCACTCTTGCCTTCAACTTTTCCTTTTATTATGGTCTTCTGTTATGATATTTTTGCATGACCAAAATATTTTAGCTGTCTAATTTTGATCTCCTCCATGAATTCTCTTTTCATTCCTAGATTTTCTAGGACCTCTTTATTTGTTTTCTTCTCTTTCCATGAGACGTGCCCCATCCATATAATAACGAAGAATATATTTATATAGCATTTGGTGATTCTCAGTCTGAATTTGTGAGTTAGTTGTTTAGATGCTAGTATGTGTCTCATGTTGTTGAATGTTAATAATATTTAAAAATGTGATCTACAGATTAAGACCATTATATTGTAAGTGAAGTTTCTGATAAGTAATCATGGATGTTGCCCCGTGTAGTTCTCGGGGATCTCTGGGGGGACACGCAAAGAATAGGGAACTGCTATCTCATGCTTGTCATAAGACACGACTAGTAAGAGACTACGTTGACAACTCATCATGTAAATCACATTACCATAGAAACCATGGCTACAAGAGACCATGAATACATTTGAACAAGATGACCAGTTGCAGGTTCCATGCTACATAAGGAGCACACACAAAAAGGGGGGGGGGGGGGAATGACTGATGACGTTTGTGATGCCGATAATGTTTGACATTGGTTGAAGTAGGGAGCCATGGGATTTATTATTGAGAGATTGGTTGAAGTAATGATAATCAGTTTTCTATTTCCTCTAATTTTCTACCTAGTGTGATCGTGAAGGCAGCTCCTTACACGTGTGGTCTGGAAGTCAGTCAAGCAAGGTATTATTGTATAGTTTAATCCTATGTTATTAATGTACAGACTGTATTCATGTTCATGTATTATTTATGTACACACATTTCATAAACACACGTATTTATGTTAAGTGTGTACATCCATTATATAAAGGTTTATATGTATGTGTGTTTATGCATGCATATGTGAACAGGTTTCTTGTTATCAGAATGTTTAGTCTGACGAAAGTATGGAACGATTTTACCGTAGGATCTTGCCATTCGAGTTGTCTTAGTGCTAATGCACCCATTTTGTACCTGCCTTTTGTCTCCATAATTGGTTTCACCCTTCGTTCTATCACAATGTTGGACAAATGGAACTTGTTGACACCCCTGGACATTCAGTACCCTAGGCTAAGTCTTACTTAACTTTTCTAACACTCGAATTATTGCCACAAATTTAGGCATATGCGTAGTTTATATTATACAGTATTTTTATTTATGAAGAAAAATATCATGTTCAACCTCTGGTGGGTTATAATTAGGATACATAGTGTCGTTAATTCCAGATACTAGTTTTAAATTCCGATGCCTGGTCATGGTATCATTTCGCCAGTAGTTGAGGAAACTAAGATAAATTACAGAACTGTTACTGTCACCTTAAATTTGAGCTCTGTTTCTGAATACTGAATCACTTATAAAATATTAAATGCAAACTCAAATGGTATTGTACTGTTTATATTACGTGAAGATTAAAATTAGTAAAACAAATTATTCAAAGCAAAAGTACTATGTCTGCTGGTATATGCCTTAGCCATCTCAGATTTATTGTAAAATTTGTTGATTTCTTCTTCTGTATTATCAGTTACTGGTATTTATGTTTGTAAAAAATCGTATTTCTAGGGGTTTCCGTGTAGCTGAAAAGACTCGATCTGATGGTGCTCAATATTCTTTTACTGTTCTTGTCCTTTCTGCACATAAAATAATGCCTCCTCCTGTTTCATGTTTACTTTCTCCAAAATAAACTATTTTGTAACTGTCATAGTATATGTCACACCAGAAAATCACATTTCATATTATCCTAAAACACTTTTCGTTGTTTTCTATGTGTCCGTCTTACAACAATGTTATGGCATTCCAAGTTTCTATAATCATGGTATCTTTATTTCATTTTTGCTTACAGTAGCTTGCTAACGGTCGGGTATCACGTGTAGCACACAAGGCTCTCTACCGGTGTAATGTAGTGGGTTTGATGGTATTGTATGATGGTGATATTACTAAATGTAATGTATGAGGCCAGCTGTGAAGGCTCCTGAGATAAAATGTAGTTGTGAATTGTCAGAAGGCCTTTCTTGCTACCACTACGACCTCACACTCAATTTTTTTTTTCCTTAATGAATGTGGCTATGTAAAATGTCTAGGGTAATGATATGTAATGTGGTGTGATAGTTATAGATACACCCACAGATATTTAAGCAGACTAATAATATTTAACAAATATTATAATACACTGAACTAACTCAAGAGTGTAAAATTTTTGATAGAATTATATTACATTTATTTGTTCTGGATCAGGTTTTATGTTGACCAGAACTTTTTTTAGAAAAAAAGGATTTAAAATTTATGAAAGAAATGCATGGAATGTTACATAATAAATGCAAGAGTGTACATATATAAGTACTAGACTAGTTAGTTTTATTAAAATGTTCTATTAGTCATCTACTTGGGAGGATAGTTAATGCTTGTGCTGTTGGGGTGGCCTCATCACACCTGTCTATATTGACTACACAGTGTCCAGTAAATTGCAGGAATTTTATGGGGTATTAGTAATTAAAAGTCGTTGGTGAACTTCCAGCAGACCAGAGGCTCACTCATCTTGCATATGTAGCTCTGGTGCTGAAATCTGGTGGTCCCACCTCTCCGTGCTGGCGGGCAATAATAGTGGTCTCTGTCACAACGTACTGCACAGATACACTCGAGTAAAATCACCAACTGAATGGACACCGCCTTGTTCACAACTGAAACTCACAGCTCTGCAATCAAAGTATTGGCTATGTGTCAAAATTCTATTCTCTACCCACGTCTGGACACAACACGGACACAACAACCACATCATACAGACAGGTCAGATCTCTCTGACCAAACAGCACATTTACCATGGTGGTTTTACATCAGATAGGTCCTCCCAGACTATAGATTCTGAAAAATATTTATTAGTTTCCTTCCCTAAAAGTGGATAGGTAATATGTTTCATTATTCTCAACACTTGATCTGTCTTTCCTAACCCTTGCTGGAGTTTATGTATTTTGTTGGTCCCTAGACCCTGACTTGGGCGGGGGGTCTAGAGCAAATCCCTACTTGTTTGTAAGGCTAGATTATGATATGGCAGTATCAAATCACTCGAACATTAAACAATATTCAAAATATACAAAGAAATAATTTCAATCTTACCAGATTATGAATAAAGAACACAGAAATGCTAGCAAAACTCAGCTGAGCTGCTGGCTATAGTATGGCGTCCCTGAACTTATTTCACTTTCTTTCATTTGGAAATCACCACACTTTAAAATACTGTGTCTATCATCGAACAACTATTGAGGAATGGCCCCACTTGCGCGTCTGAGCGCCGATAAAATGATTGTCTGTGGCCAATCACTGCCTAGGTTTATTTCAAATTCAAATTTCCTACCCTAAAGTCATTTCAGTCATGCTTCAGTCAAGTATGGATGTTTATCTGTTAGTCTGTCCGTCTCTACTTGTTTTTTTTTTTTCAAAACGTACTTGATTTTTGAACCAACCTTTCTCTCCCCTCCAAAATTTTGTCGTTAAAAGTTATATTTAGACACAGCTCCCACCAATGTCCCTTCGCTTCCCTACTAAGTAGATTTGAACACCTGCGTCTCGAGGTCGTGTTTTTTTGTGCAAATAGCGACACTTTTTATTCCATACAGTCTGTCGCTAATGTGAACAACACTGTCTTTTGTCATTATCTTCAATATTATCTATCCGTCTGTAAAATTAAGAACATATTAGTTCACTGCTCAGAATGGGCCATCCGGCCAGCTAATTTTTATATTCCTAACATTAATATTACGAAAAAGTTACTTTTTAATTTTTGTAATATTCCAAACATCTGCGTTCTGCCGATGAATTCAAATCAAAGGCTTGGTATCGCAAAAGCGACCAATAAATGACTGTGGCGTAACATATCCAAGGTCCCTTCTGTCGAGTTCCTTGCTTTATGTCAACTTGGGAAACGTGACTTTTCTCCGTTTCCCCCCCAATTGCGTCTCCTTAGCCTTTCCAGTCTCACGCAATCTTTCCAGTCATATTTTTTTTCCTTTTATCCGCCGTTCCCCTCCTGTCTAGCAAGTCAATTTTTATGGAGGGTGATGACCCGCGGTCTGGGCGATCATGTACTATCAGCAGCCTACGCATTATGTTTTTATCCTTACATGTTATCTTTGGAGGTATTTTACCGTTGTATCTCTGTCAATTTCACTACACATCTCCCCACTTGAAAACATGCCTATGGCAAGTTCCAAAACCAGCGATACACATAGGTAAAATTACTCCTCACGTCTGCCACTACTCTAATTTTGATCACAGGGGTGCCGACTGAGGAAATCTGCACCGACATTCAATTTACGGCTTGCATAAGCGACTGGTTTCAATTCCCCATCAGGTGAAGATGATCTTTGCAACAAAGCCCCTCCTAGTCCTACATTACTTGCATCGGTTCTTAAGACAAAGTCCTGTGTCAAATCAGGCAGTTTGAGAATAGGCCTGCTAGTGAGTTTTTCCTTTAACTCTTGGAACGCTAGTTCACATTGTGCAGTCCAAATAATTTTATCTGGAAGTCCCTTGCGAGTCAGATCAGTCAGAGGAGCACAAATAGCGTTAAAATTCTTGATGTATTTCTGATAAAATCCGCATAACGACACAAATGATCGCACGTCCTTTTTTGTTTGCGGCCTAGGTGCTCTCTGCAGTTTTTCCAAGTTCTTAGGATCAGGGGTCATATTACCCTGATATACAGTGTGTCCCAAGAATTCCAACTCTTTGCATCCAATACAACATTTTGTTGGCCTAGCAGTTAAGTTCGCCTCCCGAAGTCTATCAAACAACATCTCCAGAGCTTCAATGTGTTCTTCAAATGTCTCTGTGGCGACGAGAATATCATCCATGAAATTCGTGATACATGGGTTATTCAGGGGATCCAACAATTTGCGCATCATCCTTGAAAACACACTCGGAGCATTTTTCAGTCCGAATGGTAGCATATTGAATTCATAATGTCCATCCGAAGTGCTAAAAGCCAAATAAGGTCTCACTTCAGGCTTCACTGGGATCTGGTAATAGCCTTTACTAAGATCCACCTTTGAAAAGTATTTTGCCTTGTTCAGTCTGGCAAATAACTGTTTTGTGTCTGGTAATGGATCCACTTGTCCTTCTGTGACAGCATTCAGTTTCCTGTAATCTATGCACAGTCTGTGTTCCCCAGACGGTTTTCTCAACAAAACGACACTAGAACTAAAAGATGATTCACTGTGCGAAATAATCCCCTCCTTCAACAAATACTCTATTTCTTCCTTCAATGCCTTCTCCTTCGCGAACGGAATAGAATAGGCTCTCATACAGATTGGGTTTGAGTCTACCAGTTTCATGTCATACTGTAGCAAATTTGTATGGCCTGGTTTATCTGTTAATACATCTGTATGTTCCTCCAGAACCTGTTGAACTCTCTCCCTCTGGTTTTTAGTCAGGTGCTTACTGACTTTTACCTGTGCTGCGGTTTCACAAGGATGTAATGGGTATTCATGTGAGGTGAGTGGTTCTTTTTGCATCTGGGTTGCAATAGCCAAGGTCAATAAGGGGGTGCTTTCCTGGAGTGGTCTGTCCAGATACTTCTTTAACAGGTTTACATGATAAACTTTCTCCTTCCCCTTTTTGTCAATTTTATAGTTTGTTCTAGACACCTTCTCTAGAACCGTATATGGACCTTGCCAACCAATTTGTAATTTATTCTGGCTTCCGGGTAGTAGAAGCAGCACCTTCTCTCCGACTGCCAGTTCCCTGTCCTTTGCCTTCCTATTAAAATATGCTGCATGTTTCTTCCTGGCTTGCTTCAAATTATCATTTGCCAGTTTCCATCCAGCTTTCAAACGAGTGGTCAGTTCGTTCACGTATTGATACGATGAGGTAACAGTCTCTTCCGCCTTCTCATCTGTCCAGGTCCTTAATAGAGCTTCTAATGGACCTTTTATTGGCCTCCCAAATAGCAGAGTTGCGGGAGCCATCCCGGTTGAACTATGTGGTACCTCCCGGTACGCAAACAATGCGGCGGGCAGGAATTGATCCCACAGATCCGGTTTTTCGTGTGCCAGCTTTCTCAGGATAGAAATGAGAGTCCCGTTGAACCTCTCTACCTGGCCGTTCCCTTGTGGATGGTACGGACTACAATGAAAGTGTCTGGCTTGAAATAGCTTAAAAACTTCTTCCGTTAGTTTCCCCTTGAACTGAGAACCATTATCCGTCAAGATTTGATGCGGGAATCCTAATCGGGTAAATATTGTAAGTAGTGCCTCTGCTACATGTTTTGAATCAATTGATGGCAGGGCTACCGCCTCTCCCCACATAGAACAAGTGTCCACCAGAGTAAGGATGTAACTGTTCCTCCTCTTGGTCCGAGTGAGAGGTCCTACAATATCCACTGCAACCCTCTCAAAAGGTGTTCCCACTATGGGCATTTCCCCTAGAGTTGCAGGAGCAGTCCAGTGCTTTGGAGCTACCCTTTGACATTCTGGGCAGGATTTGACATATCTTTTTATATCCTCCGTTATCCCTGGCCAGAAGTAATGACAAGCTATACGCTGTCCTGTGGCGCTGATCCCCATGTGACCACTGAAGGGAATCGCATGCCCGAGTTCCATCACTTTATCTCTATATGAAGTGGGAAGAACCAGCTGGTTGTGACCATTTGTTCCAGTTCCGGCCTTCCTGTATAAGAGTTTGTTCTTCATGAAATATTCCCCCTTGCTCGGAGGTGTGTGGCATTTGGGCAATTTTTTAAAACAGGGCTTGAGTGTCCTATCCTCAGCCTGCGCCTTCCTCATCTCCTCTGGATGAGCATTTATAGGTTCACCTTCTTCCTCCTTCTTCTGTGACCTGGTCTGCACTGTCGCCATGATCACAGGTTTCTCGGGATTCCCCAAGAAGACGTATCTACACCCCAATATCAGAGGGTAGATTGGTTCATCTATCACTGCTGCTCTGATTTCTCCCTCCACATAGCGAGTTTTCACCGTTATCCTTGCGATGGGAAGTGTCATGAGTGGTATGTCCTTAGTCGCCCCTTGTATTTCCACTGTTTCTGTGGTATACTGACTTGGGTCCACTAGGCTAGACTTCACAACTGAATCATAATCCAAACCTGTATCATAAAGGCACCTTATGGTGACCCCATTACAAATAACATCCTCACAAACTGGGGGGTGATAAGGTTCCTGTTGTCCATTAGGATTAACCTTTAATCTTCGCGTCCCCGACTTCATTGCAGCAATGTTTGAAGGTTTCCTTCTACAAAATTCGGTGTTATGGTTATCCTTCTTGCACCATTTACACCATCTTTTTCCTTGGTTCAACGGTTTTCTTTCATTGAACTTTTGGTCATTGAACTGTGAGTTTCTGTCGCGATAGTCATTTCTTGGCCGCTCAAAGTTTGTCCTACCTTTATTTCCCTGCTCTCTATTATCAAATTTATTAAATTGCTGTGGAGCTTTAAAATTGTCTATGTGCTTCTTTTTAGCACCACTTACCTCTGCCTGAGCTGCCTGATACCTCTCAGCAACATTTAAAATTTCCCCCAACTTCTCTGCACCTTGTTCCATGAGAAATTTTCTCATGTCTGGAGCCATGGACTCTCTCAATTGCTCAATCATGATCATTTCTTTAAGATCTTGGGTCTTCCCCAGAGCCGTCCATTTCTCCAAATAGGTTTCTAGTCTAGCAGAGAATTGGTGGTATGTCTCCCCAGACAACAGTTTGGCATTTCTAAATTTCTTACGATAAAATTCACCATTCTTCTCGTACCTTAATAACAAAGCCTGCTTTAACATGTCATAATTGTCTTGGTCTTCCCTGTTCATTTTGGCAAATACTTCATAAGAAGTACCTCTCAATCCCTGTGATAGCTTTAAACTCCACCTCTCTCTCTCTAACCCATATGTAGTAGCTAATAACTCAAAACGTCCTAGGTACCCCTCTATGTCATCGTCTTTTTCAACAAAATGGTCTAAATGAAACCCCATAGCTGAGTTTGAGGCTCCCAGACTGGGCGTAGCATCTGAGGCAAAAGGGCTGGCACCATTTTCAGGAGCCGGGCCTTGTAATTCCAGCTCCCTTAGTCGTAATTCGTGCTCCCTTTGCAACCTTCTATCTTCTGCCTCCCTTTCGGCAGTCAACCTTTTTTCTTCTGCCTCCCTTTGCTGTCGTTTTTCTTCTGCCTCCCTTTCGGCAGTCAACCTTTTTTCTTCTGCCTCCCTTTGCTGTCGTTTTTCTTCTGCCTCAATCTGCAGCCTCTTAATTTCTCTATCAGCCTCAATTTGTAACCTCTTCTCTTCAGCTACCTTTCTATCTTCCCTTTCAATATATTTATCACATTCAGCCGTTACATATTGAATTAAAATCTGACCATCCATTCCCATCTCCTTTGCGGTCAGCACAGCAGCTGATCGGAATTTTGCTAGCTCCGCCATACTTTTCAGACAATATAATAATATACAAGCTAAATCTCTAACCAGTAAATACACTAAGTACTTCTTATGACTATAGTCTAACTAATTCTAACTAACCAGTTAACTAATTAATTATCACTGGCTGTGAAGATTCACCAACTTTTATCTGCAGGGACACTTTTAATTTTAAAGGGAATTTCACAATTTTTTTTTCCCCTAATTTTATTTCTCCAACCAGGAGATCCTAATATTACTGTTGGGCTAATTATCCCTGGACAAGACCCCAATGTATGTAGTGGGTTTGATGGTATTGTATGATGGTGATATTACTAAATGTAATGTATGAGGCCAGCTGTGAAGGCTCCTGAGATAAAATGTAGTTGTGAATTGTCAGAAGGCCTTTCTTGCTACCACTACGACCTCACACTCAATTTTTTTTTTCCTTAATGAATGTGGCTATGTAAAATGTCTAGGGTAATGATATGTAATGTGGTGTGATAGTTATAGATACACCCACAGATATTTAAGCAGACTAATAATATTTAACAAATATTATAATACACTGAACTAACTCAAGAGTGTAAAATTTTTGATAGAATTATATTACATTTATTTGTTCTGGATCAAGTTTTATGTTGACCAGAACTTTTTTTTAAAAAAAAAAAGGATTTAAAATTTATGAAAGAAATGCATGGAATGTTACATAATAAATGCAAGAGTGTACATATATAAGTACTAGACTAGTTAGTTTTATTAAAATGTTCTAGTAGTCATCTACTTGGGAGGATAGTTAATGCTTGTGCTGTTGGGGTGGCCTCATCACACCTGTCTATATTGACTACACAGTGTCCAGTAAATTGCAGGAATTTTATGGGGTATTAGTAACTAAAAGGCGTTGGTGAACTTCCAGCAGACCAGAGGCTCACTCATCTTGCATATGTAGCTCTGGTGCTGAAATCTGGTGGTCCCACCTCTCCGTGCTGGCGGGCAATAATAGTGGTCTCTGTCACAACGTACTGCACAGATACACTCGAGTAAAATCACCAACTGAATGGACACCGCCTTGTTCACAACTGAAACTCACAGCTCTGCAATCAAAGTATTGGCTATGTGTCAAAATTCTATTCTCTACCCACGTCTGGACACAACACGGACACAACAACCACATCATACAGACAGGTCAGATCTCTCTGACCAAACAGCACATTTACCATGGTGGTTTTACATCAGATAGGTCCTCCCAGACTATAGATTCTGAAAAATATTTATTAGTTTCCTTCCCTAAAAGTGGATAGGTAATATGTTTCATTATTCTCAACACTTGATCTGTCTTTCCTAACCCTTGCTGGAGTTTATGTATTTTGTTGGTCCCTAGACCCTGACTTGGGCGGGGGGTCTAGAGCAAATCCCTACTTGTTTGTAAGGCTAGATTATGATATGGCAGTATCAAATCACTCGAACATTAAACAATATTCAAAATATACAAAGAAATAATTTCAATCTTACCAGATTATGAATAAAGAACACAGAAATGCTAGCAAAACTCAGCTGAGCTGCTGGCTATAGTATGGCGTCCCTGAACTTATTTCACTTTCTTTCATTTGGAAATCACCACACTTTAAAATACTGTGTCTATCATCGAACAACTATTGAGGAATGGCCCCACTTGCGCGTCTGAGCGCCGATAAAATGATTGTCTGTGGCCAATCACTGCCTAGGTTTATTTCAAATTCAAATTTCCTACCCTAAAGTCATTTCAGTCATGCTTCAGTCAAGTATGGATGTTTATCTGTTAGTCTGTCCGTCTCTACTTGTTTTTTTTTTTTCAAAACGTACTTGATTTTTGAACCAACCTTTCTCTCCCCTCCAAAATTTTGTCGTTAAAAGTTATATTTAGACACAGCTCCCACCAATGTCCCTTCGCTTCCCTACTAAGTAGATTTGAACACCTGCGTCTCGAGGTCGTGTTTTTTTTTGTGCAAATAGCGACACTTTTTATTCCATACAGTCTGTCGCTAATGTGAACAACACTGTCTTTTGTCATTATCTTCAATATTATCTATCCGTCTGTAAAATTAAGAACATATTAGTTCACTGCTCAGAATGGGCCATCCGGCCAGCTAATTTTTATATTCCTAACATTAATATTACGAAAAAGTTACTTTTTAATTTTTGTAATATTCCAAACATCTGCGTTCTGCCGATGAATTCAAATCAAAGGCTTGGTATCGCAAAAGCGACCAATAAATGACTGTGGCGTAACATATCCAAGGTCCCTTCTGTCGAGTTCCTTGCTTTATGTCAACTTGGGAAACGTGACTTTTCTCCGTTTCCCCCCCAATTGCGTCTCCTTAGCCTTTCCAGTCTCACGCAATCTTTCCAGTCATATTTTTTTTCCTTTTATCCGCCGTTCCCCTCCTGTCTAGCAAGTCAATTTTTATGGAGGGTGATGACCCGCGGTCTGGGCGATCATGTACTATCAGCAGCCTACGCATTATGTTTTTATCCTTACATGTTATCTTTGGAGGTATTTTACCGTTGTATCTCTGTCAATTTCACTACAACCGGATAAAGTGATACCACTCAAACCACCAATGGCTTTCTCTTTTGCAAGTTGTTTCGATTCATAACTGTACAAGGAACAATATCACGATGGTTATATGTTCTTAATACAAAGTCGCATATCTTATTATTACTTAATGAATTTTTGCAGAGTTTCTCTTTAGGTACTGGGGGGTAACGCCGTAGGGTTATTTCATAATTTAATATTGTAATTATGACAGGAGAATTGTTTAAAGTTTTCCGATCACTGGACAACAGCCAAAATGTATCCGAGACAAAAGTAGCTTTTTTTAAACTAATTTGGACATGCTGATCACGAATAAGAACTTACAAATCGCGAATTAGCTCTAGTTTTCAAGATCCGGGTGGGGGGGGGGGGAGAAGGGGGTTCAGTAGGCTGGTAGCTTCACCTTCCCAACGCAAATGCCCCAGTCCTTTTCTTTTCTATAGCCTAGGCAGGTGATTCCCCACGAGACGGATAGCTTTGAGCGCCAATTGGATGACGCAATATGTAGCAGTCATTGCAACCACATTTCCTCCTTGTCATCATTTGTGTTGTGGATTCTGTGAGTGCAGACGTGTCGTTCAAGATGCCTCGTGAATGTGTGAACAGTGCGGATTATTTGTGCTATATTTGCGGACAAATAACTTTGCTATCACAAAGGCTACCCATTACACCGATGATAAAGAAAGCTTACAGCCTTTATTTTGGTTGTGAGATCGGTGACCAGGACATATATTGGGCCCCACACATATGTTGTCAATCCTGTGCAACGAATCTGCGCTGCTGGTTGAACCGAAAAGGACGATCGATTCGTTTTGCAGTTCCAATGGTGTGGAGGGAACCGACAAACCATCTTAATGATTGTTACTTTTGCATGACTCCTCCAATTGGACATGGTATTTCTAAGAAGAAAAAGCGGCCTGTGACCTATCCGAATATTCCCTCTGCTATGTGGCCAGTGCCTCACGAGGAAGGACTTCCTGTTTCGGACCCACAAGAATCTTATACTCTGGATCAGCGGTGGCCAAACTACGGCCCGCGGGCCAGATCCGGCCCGCCAACCAGTTTTGACCGGCCCGCCAACCTGTTTAGCCTGGCCTCTTATTGTTGATTTGAAGCCACACTCTTCACAATGAAATAACACACAAATGTATGTTTGAAATAAATAATTACATGTCATATTACAAATTACAAAACAAATTAGAACAACAGATTCATTATATTTTTTTCACAGTAATTTCAGTCCGAAGACTGGTATACATGTCTTGGCAGATGTGCAGTACAGTAGTTTGCCGTTGCTTTCTGTGCATGGTTCATTATATATGTAAAACTAAATCTCAGAACGTTATTTTTTAAGGATTTTATAGGTCTGGCCCTCTGGTGTTACCCTTTACCATAATCTGGCCCCCGGCCAACCTTAGCTTGGCCACCACTGCTCTGGATGATGAAGAAGACAATAAGTCCAGTGGACATCCGTCACCTGTGAAAGCATCTACATCAAGAGATCATGATGTCGTGTCTATTGAAGAGTCTGCACAGCCACATACAATTACCCACAGTGAATTGAATGATCTAGTAAGAGATCTGGAATTGCCAAAAAAAAAAAAAAAGCAGAGCTGTTGGGGTCCAGACTGCAGCAATGGAATCTTCAAGAAGAGAATGTGCATATGTCTGTGTTTTATGCTCGGCAAAAAGATCTGCTTCCATATTTCAAAATGACAGATAACCTCATTGCTTGCGTTGATATAGTGGGTCTGATGGCAGCATTACACATCAACTGTAAAGACGACGATTGGAGGCTGTTCATTGATTTGTCCAAGTTGAGCTTAAAAGTTGTGCTGCTCCTCAATGGTAACGTTTTACCATCTGTTCCACTCGGGTATGCAGTCCACATGAAAGAAACGTACAACTACATGAAACAACTGTTACATACCATCAAATATGATAAGTATAACTGGCAGATTTGTGGTGACCTGAAGGTCATTGCCATCTTGATGGGGCTACAGCAGGATTACACAAAGTTTCGCTGTTTCCTCTGTCTGTGGGACAGCCGTGCCAGGACGTCCCACTACAAGAAAAAGGATTGGTTTCAACGACAATCACTTGAACCGGGGAAAAAGAATGTACTTAACGAACCACTTGTAGAATCCCACAAGATCTTGCTCCTTCCTCAAACTTGGACTAATGAAGAATTTTGTCACGGCCATGGATCAAAATGGGGCAGGATTTTTATACCTTCGGGATAAATTTCCAAGACTTAGTGAGGCCAAAATCAAGGAAGGTGTATTTGTCGGTCCACAGATATGTCAGCTCTTCTGAGATCAGCGTTTTAATGATATCCTCACAGATGATGAAAAGTTAGCTTGGAATGTTTTCCAGCAAGTGGCCACAAACTTTCTAGGAAACAATAAGGCTGACAATTACCATGAGCTTGTAGAAACCCTCTTGCAGCGCTAAGAGAGACTAGGGTGAAACATGTCTTTGAAATTACACTTTTTACACTCATCTAGATTTCTTCCCTGCTAACTGCGGTGCTGTCAGTGACGAGCATGGGGAACGATTTCATCAGGACATTACTACCCTCGAAAAAGGTACCAAGGGAAATGGAATGCAGCAATGCTAGCAGACTATTGTTGGACCCTTGTGAGAGATGCTCCAGAAACTCATTACAAGCGACAGGCAAAAAGGCGTCGCTGTGAATCATTTCCGCTACGAGCATTATTATCAAATTTGCATATGTGTAAAACTTATTTTATAGATATTTTAAAAACTAGAGCTAATCTGGTGTTTTAACGGCCATTTTCATATTCAGCAGCCCAAACAACATAAAGGCAACTTGGTTTAATCTTAGATACACACAAAAAGTCAAAATTTGTTGTCCAATTATACATGCCTTTCATCTTTTCAGGAGTCATAGTTAAGGGAAAGAAAAATTCAAGAGAAATCAAGGGACGCAACACAAATGTTAAAACTGTTATATTATGTTTGTAATTAATAATCATAGGTCTGCATGTTTTACAAGATAATTAAAAATGTTTAACCACACACTTTTAATTTAAGGGAAAATACTCTTACTAAAACTCGGAAGCAGAATAAAATTGCTTTTGCGGTTCCATCATACAAAATAAGAGTATTTTGTGTGGAACGCAGCAAAACACATTGACTCGGTCTTTTATATTGGGAGTATTTTAATTTTCTACGCGCGTTAATATAACGGATGAGGGAGCCGCGCTAGCGTAGTGGTTACAACACCGCTCTGGCGACCGGGTGATACAGGATCAAACCCGGGCGACGGCATTTGAGGATTTTTCGTCGACCGGGATTTGGACTGGATTAACTCGAGACCTGGCGAGCACATTTGAAGGAGTGTCGTCGACCAGGGACTGGCGGCTCCTGAGCCGACCCAGCTGCAATGGGTACCTCCGAAATCGGCGAGTATTTGCCTGAATGGCGAGGGACACCTGTCTCTGTACAAGAAATAAAGGGATACTCACGTAAAATCAATGTCAGGCTAGACATAAAAATAATAACCTGAGATTTCGCCTCGAGTATTAGCGGGCGTACGAAAAAAAAAAATAATAAATAAATAACGGATGAAAATTGTGTCTTGAATGAACAAAGCGTGCCATGACAAAATGATGCAAACATTAAAAAATAACGAAACTTGTGCAAGTATAAACAGAGCATCAGAACAACAAAACAATCTGAATAACAACTAAAACATCAATAAATCATCAAGAGGAATATTTCAGTGCAGGAAAAAGAATATAAACAATCAAGGAAGATATCAATGAAAATAATACGCGTCTTGGTTTACGAAACAATGTGTGATGTGTTTGAAGGGGGTGTGCTACAAAGATAAGTAGTAAACACGTTTAAAAAAATGAAATGGTGGACTATTCTTTCTTGGTGAGCCAGATCGAACGCGAAAAAATGCCTTATTAATTTGCTTCTTGCACAAACTCGGAAGCAAAATGAAATCACTCTTCCGGTGGAACCATAAGAAATAACAGTATTTTGTGCGGCTTGCATTTGCAATTACTGTAAATAATTCACGAGGATAGTCACTTAAAGAAGTGGTCACGAACTTAAACGAAAATTCATTTTCACCCGAATATCAAAATATTATAGTTTGATTTTTACATTTCCTAAGTTTTCTAAACAGTTACTAGTAAATCCGGGCAACGCCGGGTTCTAACAGCAGATATATATATATATATATATATATATATATATATATATATATATATATATATATATATATATATATATATATATATATATATATATATATATATATATATATATATATATATATATATATATATATATATATATATATATATATATATATATATATATACAGTACTTTGCAAAAAAATGGCAGTCATATTGCTCAGCTAAATATGCTGAAATCTAATTAAATATGCATGTTCTGCCCCAAATTTACACTCCACTTAAGTGAGCAAACACTACCAAAAGTAAAAAAAAATTAGCGTAGAGTAAAGTCCCTTGATAATAGAGCAGACGACAATTTCTAATGCTAGTGGCAGAAAATTGACACAAAGTCAAAGTGTATGTTTTTTTTTTTTTTTTTTGGCGTTCGCCCGCTAATACTCTAGGCGAAATCTCAGGTTATTATTTTTTTTTTATGTCTAACCTGACATTGATTTTACGTGAGTATCCCTTTATTTCTTGTACAGAGACAGGTGTCCCTCGCCATTCAGGCAAATACTCGCCGATTTCGGAGGTACCCATTGCAGCTGGGTCGGCTCAGGAGCCGCCAGTCCCTGGTCGACGACACTCCTTCAAATGTGCTCGCCAGGTCTCGAGTTAATCCAGTCCAAATCCCGGTCGACGAAAAATCCTCAAATGCCGTCGCCCGGGTTTGATCCTGTATCACCCGGTCGCCAGAGCGGTGTTGTAACCACTACGCTAGCGCGGCTCCCAAAGTGTATGTTAATTTCACAGCTTTGGAATGAAGGAAATCAAACATGTTCCAACATTTCTAAAACCTTGAACATTCCTGAGCGGACTGTCTACAGAGTTGTGAGTAAATTAAAAGCAGGTAATGGAATCGAGCGAAAAGAAGGTAGTGGGGGGTCAAGAATTTTGGACACAAAGGACCATCGGCGTCTCGCCCAAATCGTTCGGGCTGGGTCAATGAAGAGTGTAGAAAACATACGGCAGCGCATGATCGATTTGGGAAACCCAGAGGTATCTAATGCTACTGTCAACCGGGAGCTACACAGGATGAATTACACAAAAAAAGCGGGTAATTTCGTCACCATTTCTCACAGAGACTCACAAACAGATGCACTTGAACTGGTGCCACGAACACCAAAATTTGTCATGGGACAATGTGATTTTGTCAGATGAATGTTCTGTTTGGTCTTATCCTGCTCAAATAAATATTTGGATGAAAGACTCTGTAACGCCTGTGTACCAGCGACCGAAACATACCCATAAATTCCATCTTTGGGGAGGGGTGGCAGCAAGAGGTGCCACCCCACTGTGTGTTTTCACAGGAATTCTCACGAAAGAAAGGTACATCGACATACTAGAGGGACACCTTCTGCCATTTATGCAGGTCATGTACCCCGATGGGTGTACATTTCAACATGACAATGACCCAAAGCATACAGCTCATACCACCAAAGCATGGCTGCAAGAGAAGAATGTGATAGTGCTGAAGTGGCCCAGCAACAGTCCCGACCTAAACCCAATTGAGAACGTTTGGGCACTACTCAAGAATCATTTAAAAAAGAGTGGACTCAGAGACGTTGAAGAATTGAAGAAGGTAGCTGAAAAATACTGGGACAGTCTGACTCACAATTACCTACAAACACTTGCGGGAAGTATGCCTCGCCGCATCCAGGCTTGCCTTGCTGGAGAAGGCAATATTATATTGTACTGAAACCACTGTTAATAGATAGGGGAGATACCAATCTTCCTCTGGAAATACAGTTTTTATTATTATTTGCTTCTATGAGTGTGCTGCGTTGCGAAAATATGACTGCCATTTTTTTTGCAAAGTACTGTATATATATATATATATATAAAATACATTTTGCTTATTTGTATTTGTCACGGATTGCCTCTCCTGCTTTGCAGTAGTGGTCCAACAATGGACAAAATTCAAGAGTATTTAAACTGGGTCGTCAAAGGTGTCTTCCTTCGCACAAGATTACTCTTGGCAGAGATGTAGATAGAAGGTTAAAGACGCTTCTACCTTTCGGGAGATTTCAAAAGATAATTCTCAAGTCAAGAACAAGTATATATATATATATATATATATATATATATATATATATATATATATATATATATATATATATATATATATATATATATATATATATATATATATATATATATATATATATATATATATATACGAGTATATATTAAATATTCTGACTCATACGTTTGCTTTCAAACCTGTAATAACTGAATCAACTATGTTTGTTTAGTTTTAAAATAAAATGTAAGAAATTTAATAATCAATTAGTATTAACAGTTTAAAATAAATAAAATGCTTGTGACTTTTATATTGGAATCAAATTTTCTCATCACAGAGATTTAAGGTGAGGATATAGTCAGAAAATTGTTTTGTCATTTTTTGCTGGTGCCTTTTTATAAGCACTTAACTAATATAAGGGAGTCCTGCAGCTGTGGTTTTTGTCACTTCTTGGTGATGAGTGTACTTCTCTCACACGATTGGCGTAGTAACTTCAGTACTTTGAACCGTCTGTTAGCTTGTAACCACGAACTTCTTAGACAAAATAGAAAACAAATGTCTCTGCTAAGTACATTTGTGGGCTGCCAATTAACAGGCGCATTCTCGCTGTCCACCCACCAATGTTAATCTCTCAGAAGAATTAAATTCTCGAGTACACAGTGTAGCTCAGGGAAGATGAATACAATTCACCATATTCCTCTGGGTATTAACTGAGAAAATGTGTATGGACAGCACAAATAATGAGTTGCCTGAGTCACAATTAACAAAGTGCATATATCTCACAAAATATTATACACTTTAGGCATGTCAAATTAACATTTGTAAAATAAAGATTTACACTTACTCCAAAGTTTTGGGAATACACAATTTCCTCACGCAGGGTAGAATGGACACGAGCAATTTAGGTTATATGCTCTCGAACCACTTGGTCTGGAAATTTTGAATCCCTTTTATGACAGGTGAATCTGCGAAACACTTGGTCTGAGAAAGTTTCTCTTATGACAGGTGATCCAATTCCTTAGGGTTCCAGTCTTGGTATTTAAAGTCCTGGTCCGTTATGTTTTTCAGTCTCTGTATTTATAAAGGCAGGCTTACTTTTTAAGGTTTTATGTTTCCCAAATACTTCGATCTGTCACTTATAATATAGGAATTCTAAGTTTTGTGTCTCTCTGGCTTCTAGGAGTCGCTCAAATGACGTGCGCTGCACTCTGTTCTGTGTCTCTGATTTCGCTACATTATATGTGCAGTTCTCAGTTCACATCACAGATGGTGCTTCTGTCGGATGTTCCAATAGGATCCATATTTTATTCCGGCTGCTTAATTTAATCCAATCGTAAGCCTTTTAGCACTAGGTTGGGGTGTCTAATTTCAAAATATACCCCACGTGTTTTAAAATATTAAATTTAATATTCCAACGCGTGACCTTTTTCAAATCTTGCGTTAATATTTCCGCCCACTCACAACATGTGACCATGTATGCCTGGCGTAATGTCTTCCGCCAAGATGTCTACCCAGACAGATTATCTGCGATAATCACACACAAGGATGGGCCCGTGAAACTATTATCTCATTATCGCCCGTGTGTGTGATTCCCCCGGATTGATTTCTCAGGCGGACAATATGGTATCCTATTCATCGTCGTACGAGACCGTATTGTCCGACGAGGATCGTCTCCTATCAGATGTGGCCGGCGACTCAAAGAGATAACCGTATTACTGCTGACCGGTCATAATGACTGGGTATTGTTACGATAACACCCCAGTTCACCTGGCGGAATGTAAATAAGTCTGAAGAGTGGTAAAGCAAAAATGTAAGAGATAAAGATAGTCCCAAAGCAGATTCTTCCGTAGGGGGGTGGAGTGTTAGAGACTTCACCCTACTAGATCCAGCATAGAGCAAAATAATGAATGAAAGGGCAAAAAATTGCCAAATAATTATTATAATAAGCGAATTGAATGGGAGAAAGAGAAAAAAACGAAGAAAAAAGGGATACTGCCAGAGTGGCTAAAGGTGTGAGAGAGCCACCAAAAGAACACGTACAGACGTTTTGTCACAGTATTTAACTTTTTATACCTATCAATCCCAGACAGACCGGGACACTGTAAAAACTCACGCTGACAGGCTCGACAGATCTTTAGGTGGGGTAACTTTGATGTCTGTTGAGGTGAGAAGATATGTAGTCTTTCTTTTTTTTTTTTGGTCATTACTTTTACTACATTTCATGTTTTGTCCTTGTTACTCAGCCCATCGGGGATAACCAGCTTCTATGTCCTGGAGTATTAGGGCAAGATGATTTGATCGCAGGCGAGTCGCATTTGAATGTACGGTCAATACAAGTTAATGTGTGTGTGTGTGTGTGTGTGTGTTATCAGTGTTAGTTTTTGTAGCAATTTATTGTGCATTATGAGGTTGCCATCCCATATACAGCCTCGTTAGTCACGTGCTTGAGGTTCAGTGGTCCTGTTCTTTGTTTATCTCCTCAAAGACCTCTGGCAATCCTTCATATGTACCGGGTAGTAGTTTAAACAAATATCTAAAATAGAGGTCGTTAAATGTATAATGATTAACTATAGCTGTCTGTGGAGACAAATTATGAGAGATTGAACCTATGGTTTGCAAGATATTGTTTATTCATTTCACCAGGGCTGGCTCTAGGAGCCTCGGTAGCGCAGTGGTAAGTGAACTGGCTTCCTAGCTCGGTGGTCCATGGTTTGATCCCCAGTTGAGGTGAAATGTTTTAGACCACAAACGGCTCTGAGGTCGACCCAGCCTCATGAATTAGGTACCAGAGAAACTCTGGGAAGGTTGAAGGCGGCGGGCCATGATGCTGTTAGCGTCACGTGCCAGTCGCGTCATCATCACATTTCAGCTCCCAAAGGAGCATAGACCTTCAACAAAAGTCTTCCTGTCACGTGCCATCAGCTCAAGGTCTTCTTCATGTCTGTCTGCAATTCTGTTCTCATTTGTTTCCTCAGTGTCTGTCCTTTCCATCTCCAGCGTCTTCTTCTCATTTCTTGTTCCACTGGCAGTTGTCTGCTTTTTGTCATCAGTTCTGCATTAGTGATCTTGTCATACCATTTCGATCCTTCTGTTCTACGCAAGCACCTGTTTCTACTCACCAGCCTACCTAGCTGTAAATGGGTGACTGCTGTTACGTTAGAGATTGGCAAATGCATCGAGAAAGGGAACTGGTCACATCATCTCTTACAGCTGAGACATAGTGAAATCTCTAACACTTCACTTCTCTACAGTAGTATATGTTACCTTTACCAGTTTTTTAAACCATAAAGTAGCCTGCATGAGGTTAATACTTTGTAATACTGAATCAAACTTATAAGACATAGAGTAACGGATTCACAGCCCTTAAATAGATCTATCTTAATTGATTGTATTCATTTTATGTACCACAGTATGAAGGACATGAGACGGCAAGCTTTCTGAGACATTTTCAAGATGGAATCATGTAAGTGGATTATTTAATCTGTCATGACGGGGTCTCAACCTTATACTAATCAATGACTGATACATTCAGTGACATTCTTAAATATAGGACAAATACAAGATACAGTCTAGGACTGACTATGACTACAGTTTATGATTGGTAAGCCTACAATATATGATTGAAGTCTTTAACTAATTCAATTAATGAGGCACACATTTTGAACAGGGTATAAATCTAAGACTGTTCCATGTAGTTCTTGGGCTTCTGTGAAGAGACAAAGATAGAAAAGGATTAGTGCAAATTCAGGCATGTCATACAAACCGACTGAGATGGGCGGGAAACATCATCAGGCAAAACAAATTGTCACAGAAATGACTGTTGCAAGATCCTGTCACTGCTTGCTTGCAGGCACTTGCCAGGGGATCAACTGCAGTGATGGTGCTATAATCTGTAAGAAGCACATAGGAAGATGACGATGATAATAATAAATTGTAGAAAATGTGTAAAATGGAAATAAAAGTTTAGGGTAATTCTAACAGACGACCATAAACACATATTTTTTCTGCTTGTCACACCTTCTCTCTTACTTTCAACAATACCAAATACATATTCATATGTTTTCATTATCTGTCCAGAATTATAGAAGGTAAATCCAAGCAGCACTTGGCAAGAGCAGTCAAGTATGTGAAAAGGCTCTACAAAGTCAGTAAAAGAACGTATCTTTGTGCAGCCTGTGTAAGTTTATCTCTATTATCACACACACACACACACGGTGTTATGAAATGCCTTAATTTGTGACTGAGTTCTCATACTGACAACGAATACTTAAAACTAGTTTTTTATTGCGCTCACACACAGATATTCACACCAACATTTAGCTGTATTACTGTATTTATGGCAACAGCGAGTAACCTGAAACTGACTATCATTCACGAAAACAAAATAGAAAGATATACAGTAACTCAAAGTCTACAAGTCTCTCTCACACTAAAGTGTAAAGAGAGGTATATTAAACAGATTGGAAAGAGATACACTGTACATTTTATGAAGTGCCATAACAAATGCCAGAGAATTTTCAGCCTGGAAGACCTAAAAGAAGAAAATAAAATTTAAGATACTATATTGAACATGATATATCCAAATTATAACCCACATGAGGTTGATCCAGATGTTTCTTGTGCCTCATAAATAACATACAAGTATTTCTTGTGCATTGGCCTAAAATCAGTCAGTCACACAAAATTGTATTAATTCGCTAATTCATTCACCCATTCTCTTTGTTTGCGTCTTAAATAGCATGGTACCACTAATTCAACTTGCCCCTACACATGGAAAGTGGAAAGTCTTTTCTTGCATCACCTTTCAATTGTTTTACTTAATTTCAGGCAATATCGATTATATTTTGAAAGTCAACACTACAGGCAAGTGTGTATACAGTGTTATCATAAGCAAGTTGCCTTACCTACAATCTTCAGTTCTCTCAGCAATAATCTTTTATTCAGTTGAAATCTATCGCAAGTTTACTACATTCACCTATATCAACTTTCAGCTGTGATCACACTGTTTTCATGAAATGTCTTCCAATGAAATATTCACATAAATGTAATCTGCTGTCCAGATTGAGTGTTCAGCGAAAGCTGCCACAATGAATGATGTCCTCATACTGGATGGCTATCCTAGGATATATGTGTGGATGGGGAAGCAAACTGATTATGTTCTCAGAGTTAAGGTGAGTACAGGCTGTTTGATTTTTATCCCAGACTATTCACCATAATTCTTTTACTACTTCAGGGCAGGGGCCGTTCACAAATTGCGTAATGCGATTTTTGACATTTTCAGACCATTACCCTCCACCCCTGTAAGGTATGCGTAACAAAAACTCACAGCATTTCAGAACCCCCCGCATCAAAGCGTAGCATCTCGGCAACCCCCCTCCCCCTTTTTTCCATTTTCATTTTCTTTTCCTGCGTTACGTAATTAGATTTAATGTTAAATTGTCCACTGGTCTTCTCACCGGGTGAGTTTAATTTTTTTAATTCCTAAAACACTGTTTATGTAAAACGTTTGCTTCACTTTCTGCAGGCCATTAAACTTGCTAAGAAGATCAGGACATGGCAGAGAAATGGAAGAGCTCACATAATTGTTATAGGTAAGTAAAAACATGGGAAAATCCATAATTCTGCTAGTGATAGATTAATTTCATTATAATATCATTTTAAAACTGGAAAAAGGGAAGTAAATCATAGTAAAAATGTATACCTTCGGCGGGCGTATCTAGGTCTTTAGGGAAGTTGGCCTACCCAGTTTTTATATTTATCATTATTTAGATTCTTATATGGTCTACTTAACCCTGACTTTCTTTCCTTTCACGTGGCTTGTGGCCGCAACGTTGGCTATTTTCTTTCTCTTCTGTCCTCGTAAGACGAATCACCTTTTTTTAGATTTTTTTTTATTACCATCCATCGTTGGCTACTCCACGTCTTACTGCAGTTCCCTATATCTACCTCAACTCAATGTAAAAACGTATAACACTGATAACATTTGAGACGCACATTGTAAGGCGGAGTAAGACTCAATATAAAAATGTATAACACTGATAACATTTGAGACACACATTGTAAGGTGGAGTAAGACTCAATATAAAAATGTATAACACTGATAACATTTGAGACGCACATTGTAATGCGGGGTAAGACTCAATATAAAAATGTATAACACTGATAACATTTGAGACGCACATTGTAAGGCGGAGTAAGACTCAATATAAAAATGTATAACACTGATAACATTTGAGACACACATTGTAAGGTGGAGTAAGACTCAATATAAAAATGTATAACACTGATAACATTTGAGACGCACATTGTAATGCGGAGTAAGACTCAATATAAAAATGTATAACACTGATAACATTTGAGACACACATTGTAAGGCGGAGTTCACAAAATGGCAAGTGTAGAAATGTCATCAAAGGCCAAAAAGACTTCCGTGGTGCAAAACAAGCGCCATGATGGCAGAAATCGATTATTAGCTGGAAAAAAAAAAGAAAGGTAAATATGCATAACTATGGTCCTAAAACTAAAAGGAGAAACTATAGTCAACCGTGTCATTGTGTATGTGCCACATGAAGATGAGCGAGCAGAGGTCAAGGAGGAATTCTTCGAGCTGCTTCAAAGGACAGTTGACGACTGCCTAGATGAAATTATCATGTCGGAGATTTCAATGTCAGAGTTAGAAATGACTATGCTAGATGGGGTGGAGTTATCGGAAGATATGGAGAAGATACTCTTAATGATAATGGGAAACGACTCATCAGATTATGCACAGAGCAAAATCTGATCATTACAAACACAAAGTTCCCCCATAAGCGCATGCATGCATACATTAGATGTGAACCAACAAAGAATAAACAATCAGTGAGCGACTATGCCATAGTTAGGAAGAGCTCATTCAAGTATGTTCGGAATGCTAGAGTCTGGAGGGGGCCAGAGATTGGAAGTGATCACTACCTGCTAATAATTAAAAGAACAACTGAAAGAGTAGCATGGCCTAGGAGTTGCCGAACATCACGCAAGAAGCTAAGTAAACGAACAGGAGAAAAGAGCATTAAGACCTACAAGCTGAGAGAGCCAGAAGTTAAGACCAGATATCAGGGGCTTATTGCTACTGCAGTGAGAAACACATAAGAAAAACCTGGTTTGGTTTGAAGGACTATCTTCATTGCACACGGACAACAGTAGTATACAATGTTGGACTTAGGGCGTATTCAGGCGGCGGCGCATAACTTTTATATAACAAAATACTCCGATCGATATCAGGCGGCGGCGTTTCAGGCGGCGGCGCATGACTTTTTATATAGCGATATATTCCGAAGGGAAAATAATCAATAGAAAGAGAAGAGGTCAAGACTAGTGGTTACGTCCCTTAAGTTGCGGTGTCTGACCTTGGGTGAGGATTCAAATGTTGGGTTTTTGTTTTACTTTGGGAGCTGAGCTACGCAAGGAGAAGTTATGAACGAGCTGTGTGTGAGACAGGCGGGTGTAGGTTAGAGGGGGATTTTTGTGTGATGTTGTATTGTGTTGTTGTATTGTGTGTTGGTGTGTTTGTTTATACATATATACATACAATATGTATAAAAAATATTTAAAAAATCGATAATGACGGAAAATATAAAAAATCCATAATTAGTAGGTTACTAAGAGGATCTTTGAAGCGAGTGGGAGGAAATACGCATTGCGGAGGTGGCGCGTCAGGAAGTGGGGCCGCATGACTTGGTATATAGTAATATATTAGTTCGATAATGACGGGTGTGTGGTTGTTGTTGGAGCGCCAGGAGGTGGAGCATGACTTTTTATATAGCGATATATCTTAGCGGGGTGACTTCCTCTGACGATCAGATGCATGACTTGTTATATAGCAATATATTAGTTCGATAATGACGGGTGTGTTGTTGTCCTGGTAGTGCGTTGTTTATATAAAATATGTAGTTAGAGGTGTATTTATTTTACAACATAGATACAAAGGTTTATAAATAGAAGTATATAGTTAATGAGCTCTTTTAAAAGAATACTTGACTTAAAGAGGAAAATATATAAATCGATAACGGTGGGTTAGTTTACTAAGGTTTTTTTTTTTAAGGAAGTGGGTATTGATTTTTGTGGTGGTGTGGGTGAGGGGGGTATAGTGGGGTGTAGGTTAGGGGAGGATTTTTGTGTGATGTATTGTACCGGTAGTGTGTTTGGTTGTAGGTATCTTAATTGTGTGCTGTATTTTGTGGGGCTGTCGAATCGTGGGGTGTGTTGGGGTATGGGTTTTTGTGTGCCGGTATTTTAATTGTTGTATATACAATATGTATATATGGGAGTGAAGTGTTAGAGACCTGTACTAGGTCTACCATCGAACTTGCGTCCTGGAAGTGTGTGTGTGTGTTGTTTATTTTACATATAGACAGGTATACATATACACGATGTTACAACAGTTATACGATATTTATATTACAATAGGAAGACTTTTACAACAGTTAGACATATATTACAATATTTATTACAATATTTAGTTAGACAACAGTTATAAATATATTACAACAGTTAGACGATATAAAAGAGAAAACACTAGATACATCTTATATATTTATTGACAAAGAATGGTCTATGGGTGCTGTAGGGTGACGTCACTTCTTTTTCGTGTAGCCATCTGAGAGGTGCGTGTCTATGAAGGAAAATGTCATCTGGTGGTTCGCTAGCCAGGGTCTGACTAATCGAAAAATTAATCGATCGTTGGCGTGATGTCTAGCCGAAAAGGGTAGTAGGACGCGCTGCATAGTACCACCTCGTGTTTTGATCAAGATGAAATAAATGGCGTAGAGCCCACAAACGTTGGTAACTACATCTTGTAAATGTCTGGCGTTGTAGTTAACAGGTCGGGTAGAGTTTCTGGCTATAAAATTAAGCAGGTCCGGGTGTGTAGGTGGTAGGCCGAAAGAATCAAAATATTCAAAAGTGCCAAGTCCATTATAATATAGAGCGACCCAGTGGTCACCGGGGCGATAGCTAGGGTCAGTGTTGATGACGAAAGCAGCCGTCTTGGTCGGATCGATGCGTAGAGGTAATTGGTCACGAGCTAAAACTTTAACGAGCCCAGTTCGTTTAACAAATATATCTGACAGGAGGGTGGTCCGTATCTCATCTGTATTCATCGTTTAAGTGGCGTAGTCTGTCAAAACTTGGCGCGATTTCGAGATCTCCAAGATCGAGTCTTGCTCGGCGTAGACGAGAACCTGTAATGGTTCGGGTGTGACCTCGGAGAATTTAAGTTCTACTGAGACAGGGCCCGACTTGGCCATCTCAAACTGGTCACCGTCCAGTAGACTGGGGGTGAGGTCAAAGGCGTATAAGGCGTAACCGTTCTTAAAATGTCTATACTCGAGATCGTTGCCGGCGTCTTTGCCAACCAGTCCCATAGCTAGATTCGTTCCGAAGAAGGCTCTCACGTACTGGTTGTGTTCATAATCCATGGACAAAGGCTTGCCGCTGACTGTTCTGCCGTCCGCGCTGACATTGGAAAGGTTTGTGTACAAGTAGGTAGTGTGTTGTTTTTATACAATATAACAAAGGGGTTTTTTGATATAGCACCGGGGTACAGCTGCTGGCCAGACATTGAAGGGTGTCGTCACATTGTTGTAACGTCGTAAGAAATAGAGAGATGCGTGTTGTGTGTTTTATATACCTGTAGGTATCTGTGTACATAGTGAAAGAGAGCGAGTGTAGATGTTGAGGGGTGATGTGGTGACGTTGTCGGGATGGACCTGTCGTTTGATGTAAAAGTAAGACAGGGCGTTGCGGTGTTGTTCGTATGTGTATATGACAGAGTTGTGTGGTCGGAACCCAATATTTTTCCCACCCTGTGCTTGTTGTGTGTTGAGTACTTCTAAGAATGTGTTTTGTTCGATTTTGTTGTGGTGTTTGTTCAAGCGATTGAGTGGTCTTGAATATGATATAGATAGAAAGAAGTAGCTGGGATTGATTCGACAAAATATTTTGTGTTTGGTCTGTTTAATTGGGCGTGTGTGATAATGTCGCTGTCGTGTAATTGTGAGACAAAAGCTTTGAAATCTGTAATGTTGTTGACTAAGTGAGGGTGTTCTAACACACAAGTATTATTATGAGACGCGTGAAAAAAAACGTAATTCGTTTGTTTCTCTGTGGCGTAAGATGATGTGAAAACTGTAGTTTATCTTAAATCTTTTTGTTTGTTGTGCAAATACAGGGAGCAAAAGAGAGAGCCATTCGATGGGTTGTTCTGGTCTGTGAAAGAAAGTGAATGTAGATAGGAATTTATGTTTGTTTGCGTGTGTTTTGATCGCACTCCAATTCTGTGTATATATTTGTTTTATGTCAGCTGGTAGGTCATCTAACGAGTCTTCTTCAGAAGACAAGCGGGGTTTTTTATATGGGTTTGGTGGGTACTGGGTATTGTTCTTTTCTTGGTCTGGTCTGTTTTTGGAGGGTGAGATGGGATGGGACTTGTTGAATAGGGTCCTGAAGGTAGTGTGGAAGTTGTTGCTGTGGTAGACGCTGCAGTAGATGATGTTGAGTCTGTTGTGGCACCCGCTGTTAGTGTCTGTTGGTGCGCTACTGGCATTCTCGAGGTTGATGATGATGCTTAGTCTGTTGTGGCACCTAATGTTGTTGGTGTGCTGCCTGTTGCTGCTGGGTTCTGTGTTGAGGTCGAAAGCTGGGTAGGGATAGAGGTGTGTTGTTGGTTTATGTAAACGTGAAGATTGTCAATACGAGAAAAGTCCTTCCCGCAGACCTCACAAGAGAGCAGCGTCAGTGAGTGCATGGTCTTGTTGTGTCGTAATAGGTCGGCGCGCCTCGTGAAGGTCTTCCCGCATCTGGTACATGTCAGATTGGTTTGTACCACTGATGTGTCTGTTTGTGGTGTTAGTTCAGTAGTTGAACCAGACCCATGTTTATTCTGTATGTGGCGTTTCAGCGTATCGGGTCTGGTAAATACTAAACCACAGTCAGGGCACTCGTGATTGTGGCGGTCGTGTGATGTGCCCATATGTCGAGTAAGATCATGGCCCCGCTTGAAAACAGACTGGCAGTGTAAACAGGCATAGCCGCGTCGTTGAGGTGAAGACATCTGTTGAGTAGGATCAAAAAGAAGTTATTCACACATAAAATTAAATATATATATATAACAACATATATGTATCAAGCAGTTAAATAAAACACAGACAATCTGATAGATAGAAAGAGAGAAAGAGAGAGAAAGAGAGAGAGAGAAAGATAGAGAGAGAGAGAAAGGGAAAGAGAGAGAGAGAGAGAAAGAGAGAGAAATAGACAGACAGGTGTACACACGCCTCCTCTTCATTATAAACAGGCTTATTCAATGAAAGAGTTCGTATGTTTTAATGTGATATAGTGTTTATTAACTTTTTGAGTTATCAGACAGTTTCTGTATTTTTCTTTTTATATTTTATTATTTGTTATGTTAACATATCAGACATGCCCCGCGTGCGCTGTGTCAGAAAAGATATCGATTTAAAACCCAGCCTGTGCGTGATCCAACATGCTCGCGAGACAAGTGACGATCTGCCCGTCTGTCCTTGTGTAGTTCAGTACTGTTAAAGCCAAAAATATGCTATGTTCTAAATATTCTTTTTAATGTGATAAAAGTGTTTATTAATTTTTGCGTTATCAGTTTCTGTATTTTTATATTTTATTACGTTAACACACAAAAAATAAACCTCGCAAAAATAAAATGAATCAAGCACTTGTCTAACAATAGGGGAGAAACGTAGATAAGATTTAAACTATAGTACATAATAAATCGGTTAAGTCTGAACTTATCGAAAATTAACCACTCTTTAAAAATGACGTGTAAGAATTTAACATAACACACACAGATAAAAATAACAAGTTAGTATCGGAGTCAACATCTTAACAGATAAAAATATTAAAATTCCAGCTAGACTAATTATATTTTGAAACAGCCTTTAGCAACACTGGCTAGTGCACAGACATATCTTTTACATAGAGATAATTTTTAACATCCTAACACAGAGTACACTTAATTAATACACAAGAATACAAACAACTAAAACTTTTTATAATTTTATTAAATAGAGACATGAGATGTAGATACCGAAAAAACAACCAAATCAGATATATTTAAAGTTATTTAGGGTTTAAACACCCTAACACAGAGTAAAATATATATATTTTAACTTCCTATTATAGGGAAAAAACAGAATGCGTGTGAATACACAATCTGTTTCAGAAAATAAGTGACTTCGACGGACCTAATGTATACCCACCTGTTCGTGGATGTGTACTGTAGAGTGTGAATTGTCACGTACCGATAATGGGATCGATAGAGGGTGTTTAAGAAGTATCTAATCAGCAGCAATGTTTAATCAGTGCAGCTGTTCTGAAAGAGATTTTTTCACATTGTGATAAAATAATTAGAGAAATAACCAAGATGGGCACATGTGTCCGCATTAGACAAATAACAGAGTTTGTCATACGTGTCCAATTGGACATTTAGAGCACATACAGCTATTGATCCCCATCAAAAACCCGTTAGCTATCATTACCCAGTTATTTACTCACGGACAGATGCGAATAATTTGAATCGCCTTGTACCACGTTCCACCATAGCGATCTTTATTTGTGATACGCGCAGGTGTGTTGACGAGAAAGAAAGGCATTAGACACATGGTTTTTCTTTGCGAGCACATTTTAACAAATATTTAAAAACCCAAATATAATTTCACACGAGTTTGTGGTTCAGAAAGTAATACCGTGGTGGTGGTATAATATCGCTGAAATACTCACCAACAGTCCTCGTGTTTACATAAATGAACAATCCACTTGCTTAACAATAAGCGAGAAACACGGATAAGGTTTAAACTGTTGGATATATTCTTTAGACTTTTTCGTAGCGAAAGACAAACATATTTTTTAGACTATATTCTTATCTAAACCATATTCACATATATTAAAGTGAAATGTAAGAATGGTAGAAAGAGAAACGAAGACAACAAAATCAACCATTCTTTAAAAATGATATGTAGGACTTTAACGAAAAAAAATCCCCAGAGATATTTATGTTAACTTTTAACACACGAATTCGGAAAACATACACTTTTTTATATATATTAGTTAAATAGGGATTCTCATATGGAGCAGTGGGGCTAACGTTCTTGCATTTTTAGCCTGGGGCAGTGGTTATCACATTGTTTCACGCCAAAGGTTCTCACAGTGTTTTACACCAAAGGTTCTCACGTTCTTGGTGGAAACAGTGATTCTCACATTGTTTTACGCCAAAGGTTCTCACATTGTTTTACACTAAAGGTTCTCACGTTGTTTTACACCGAAGGTTCCCACATTGTAGAACAGTGATTCTCACAATATTAGCACGATTCTTGTTTTAGATATAAAATAAGTGGTTGTAAGTGTAATCTATCATTGTTAACTATGGACCCGCGTTGGGTTCATCCGTTCACATGTTTGGTTTCAGGCCCTACTTCTAGTGGAAAGACTGTTTTTGTACATCGTTTTTTGACACATATTCGAGATATGGTAACAGCCGTACCCGATGAAATTATATGGTGTTATGGGAATATCAACCCCTATACAATTCGATGACTGGCGTTCAGATTATTGAAGGACTGCCCAATATTGAGCAGTGGACAGGTGATAAGAAACGTTTGGTAATTATCGATGATCTGATGAACGAAACAGATGAGCGAGTAAGTAATTAATTCACAAAATCAAGTCATCACCGCAATTTAAGCGTATTTTATCTTGTGCAAAATTTATTTGGCAAGAACAAAGAACACAGAACCATTAGTTTGAATTCTCATTACATAGTGCTTTTCAAAAATTCACGCGATGGGTCGCAGATTGTTAATCTAGCCAAACAGGTGTACCCAGGTCAAACTGTCTATGTCCAAGAGAGTTTTAAAGACGCGACGTCGACCCCACATGGCTATTTGGTAATCGACCTTCGTCAAGACACACCAGACAATTTGAGACGTCGAACCCACATATTCCCACACGAACAACAAATTGTTTACGTACCCAAGTAACGAGATGGGAGAAAAAGTAAAAAGACATGCTGACATGTTAAAATTTCTAGGTACGGCAACACCACCTGTCATCAAGGCTGTTATGAAAACAGCGTCACCCGATCTGGTAGGAACACTCTGTGAATGTTGTCACAACGTATTAAAAGATAACGTTACACTGACACCCCTCAGAAGAGACGTATGCGTCGTTACAAAAACACCCTACGAGCGCTTACCAAGAATAAACTGTCGCTCAAAAGACGAAAACAATTTTTACAAACTGGAGGTTTTTTAACTGCGTTGCTAACTCCAATACTAACTGTACTAAGAGGACTCTTTTAGATGGCTAAGAAAATGATTTTGATGGATCCTCGTTTGTTAGAGACTCAAAAACCTTATAGACCACCCGACGCTCTAAGAGATAACTTGGGAGAATTGGATACTCAAATGCAACTAGTCTTGGGAAGAGAAGATATGCCAGTGGCTGACAAAGCTAGACTATATCAGCAAACACTACAGCGTTATTTGAATCGACTAGAACAGTACAGTCACGAACCTCTAGGTCTCGTGGATATTAAACAACCACCACCATTACAAACCAGCGAACAACCCACTGTACTTAAAGATGAGATCGTCGACAAAACTCCTCAGTCCCCACCCGTCACACCCACAAGTCGAAAAAAGGTGGTGGCCAGTAAATTGCGAGAATCATCGTCGTATTCGCTCAGAAGAAGGAAAAAGACACCAAAGTGGGAAGCATGGCCAAAGAAGTGAGTAAGATTTTAAAACAACATTACTACGATCCAAAACGACCCGGGTCCTATGGCGGAATCGCCGCCTTACAACGTAGCACCAAACTTAGTCGTAAAAAATTGAAGAGTGGTTAGGTCATCAGGACACCTACACCCTACACAAACCGGTGCGCAGAAAATTTAAACGACGTACCACCATCGCGGGTGGTATCGACCAACAGTTCCAGGCTGATTTAATTGACTTGCGAGGTTTAAAGAAATTCAACGATGGGTATTCCTATCTAGTAACGTGTATCGATGTGTTTAGTAAATTCGCTTGGGCTGTTCCGTTGAAAAACAAGACTGTTACAGCGTTAGTAGCAGCGGTAAAAACAATTTTTACCAGTCGCAAACCGATAAATTTTCAAACAGACAAAGGCAGTGAGTTCGTCAACAAAACATTCTTAAAGTTTCTTAAAGACGAGAGTGTCCATTTCTTCACTACGGAGAATGAGGATACCAAGGCAGCTATTGTCGAGAGGTTTAATCGAACCCTCAAAGAAAAAACGTGGCGTTACTTTACCAAAACCAACACTCTTCGCTACGTCGATGTGATACAGCAACTGGTCCACAACTACAATTATTCGTATCATCGGAGTATTAAGATGGCGCCGGTGGAAGTTACCCCAAACAATCAAGAAGAGGTGTGGGATACGATGTATTCGACCCCTGAAGTCATCGGTAGAAAAGTCTATTTTAAAGCTGGTGATCGCGTGCGGATCGCCCAAACCAAACTTTTAAAAAGGGTTATACACCGGCGTGGACAGAAGAACTGTTTACGGTCAGTCGACTAAACCAAACAAGACCGGTCACGTACATCCTTAAAGATGATTCGGGTGAGGAACTGAAAGGTTCTTTTTACCAAGAAGAGCTACAGCGAGTCGGCGAGAAGATAGTTTATCGAATCGAGTCCATTTTACAGGAACGCCGAGGTGTCAGGGGTGTAAAAGAGTATTTAGTCAAATGGTTCGGTTATAACTCGTCATTCAACAGCTGGATTTCCGCCAAACAACTAGCGACATATCGAGACTGATGGATATTGAAGAAGAAGTGAGCACCCCAGTTTTGCGACCACCCCCTCCCAAGACCGCGAGAACCTCGTTCTGGCCTTTTTTTGGGAAACTAGTCCCGCGACTAGAGATCGTTTTCATCTGTCAGATGATCGTTATATATGTCGTCATAGGTGTCTCGTTATTCAATCTGAGTCGGAGCAACGCAGAGTGGCCAGACGGCAAGTTTTGGATCGCTTTAATGAGCAGTTGTCTGGGTTACATGTTACCTAACCCTAAGATAGGATGAGTTTTTACGTGACTTTACCCAGCGTTGAAGTTAGAATTAGCGAGGCGTTGAAACACATGTTAGGTTTTCCTGCCTCGCTCGCCACAGACATCGACCCAATATTACGAGGTGAGACTGAAGTACAAATGGATAGCGACATGAAAAATGTATACGTGTACTGCGATCTCGTAGCGGCGAGACCGGCCGGAGATGCCTCTGTCCCTTTGTTACGGATTGTTCCTATTTTGGATAGGACTACCGCTTCTGTTTTCAGAATTTACGACAAACCACACTACGTACCCCTGAGCCGTTTTTGTTTGACACGGTGGAAATCCTTTTAACTAACGATCAGGGTAAGACTATCCCATTCACTAGCGGAGCTTCGGTGTTGACACTACACTTCCGAACTCACAGACGGTTTGATTTTGACTAGAAAAAAATGGCGAGACACGTACCCATCCGACGAAACCCCAAAATGTATGAGGAGTTTTACTGCAACCAAGCTGGCCACGGGATGCCAGTGTTTATCGGAGGTAGAAGTCAAAGAGGACATGGTTTGGGTAGTTTTTTCGGCAGGCTCGGTCGCATTGTTCTCCCGTGGTTAAAAACTGGAGGCAAAGCTTTACTCAGAGAATAGCTTGGGACCGGTCTACAGGTCGCGAGCGATGCGTTAGCCGGCAGAAATGTTGGTGAGTCATTTCGTGAGCGAGCCAAGGAATCGGGTCAACGTTTATTACAGGGAGCGGTTGAACACCTCACCACTAACCAATCGGGTAGCGGGCTTAGAAGAAAAAGAAAAAACGAGAGCTGCCCCACCTGGTGAGCCGAAACGAATAAAACGCAGTAACCGAGCTCGGCCTTTTCATTTTCACCTGAAGAAGCGAAGGTACTCTGATATCTTTGAATGATGGCGCTTATTCACCCCAACTCGTGCGAGTGTCTTCACAGTGGTCTAGATTTGTTTAGCGTACCACCAACGCAGACAGCCGTAGAAGAGGGACAATTTGTGGAGATACATCCATTGGCTGCCTTAGCCCCCGGAGCCCCGGTGGAATTTGTAATATCGGGAAACGGTGAAGAATATCTAGATTTGTTCAATACTTTTCTACACGTGCGCGCCAAAATTACGTTAGCTAATGGCGGCGCATTACCCGCTGACGCATAGGTGGCGCCGATCAACTATTACCTGCACAGTTTATTCTCACAAGTCGACGTTTCACTGAACGACACGCTGATCACACCCAGCGAGAACACCTACCCTTATAGAGCTTACCTGGAAGCCACGTTGAATTATGGGGAGGAACCCAAACGAGGGCATCTGACATCGGCTCTGTTTTACAAAGACACGCCAAATTTTATTACGGACACAATTGGTGATAATAACAACGGGTTAAGACTGCGTCGACATATAACCGCTGGTTCTCAGGACATTGATATGATGGGTCGTTTACATTCAGATATCTTCGCTCAAGATCGTTACCTGTTAAATGGTGTGACCGTTAAAGTAAAACTCACCCCGTCTAAAGATGCCTTCAATGTGCTGGGACACGACCCCACCACTGGTTATAAATCTATTATAACTTATGCGGCCTTGGTTGTCCGGAAAGCCAAATTAAACCCCGCCGTCTCTCTAGCCCACGAGAAAGCATTGGTGCGAGGTAATGCCAAGTACCCCTTGAAACGAGTTGTGCTAAAAACTTTCTCTATCCCTAGAGGTATGCTATCGCACATGCAGGATAATCTATTTCTCAGTCAAACACCCACACGGATCGTGATTGGTCTAGTCACTTCGACCGCTTTTAACGGGTCGTACACATCTAATCCGTTCAATTTCGCTACGTTCGGACTGATATATTTGAATGTCAGCGCGGACGGCAGAACAGTCAGTGGCAAGCCTTTGTCCATAAATTATGAACACAACCAGTACGTGAGAGCCTTCTTCGGGACGAATCTAGCTATGGGACTGGTTGGCAAAGACGCCGGCAACGATCTCGAGTATAGACATTTTAAGAACGGTTACGCCTTATACGCCTTTGACCTCACCCCCAGTCTACTGGACGGTGACCAGTTTGAGATGGCCAAGTCGGGACCTGTCTCAGTAGAACTTAAATTCTCCGAGGTCACACCCGAACCATTACAGGTTCTCGTCTACGCCGAGCAAGACTCGATCTTGGAGATCTAGAAATTGCGCCAAGTTTTGACAGACTACGCCACTTAAACGATGAATACAGATGAGATACGGACCGCCCTCCTGTCAGATATATTTGTTAAACGAACTGGGCTCGTTAAAGTTTTAGCTCGTGACCAATTACCTCTACGCATCGATCCGACCAAGACGGCTGCTTTCGTCATCAACACTGACCCTAGCTATCGCCCCGGTGACCACTGGGTCGCTCTATATTATAATGGACTTGGCACTTTTGAATATTTTGATTCTTTCGACCTACCACCTATACACCCGGACCTGCTTAATTTTATAGCCAGAAACTCTACCCGACCTGTTAACTACAACGCCAGACATTTACAAGATGTAGTTACCAACGTTTGTGGGCTCTACGCCATTTATTTCATCTTGATCAAAACACGAGGTGGTACTATGCAGCGCGTCCTACTACCCTTTTCGGCTAGACATCACGCCAACGATCGATTAATTTTTCGATTAGTCAGACCCTGGCTAGCGAACCACCAGATGGCATTTTCCTTCATAGACACGCACCTCTCAGATGGCTACACGAAAAAGAAGTGACGTCACCCTACAGCACCCATAGACCATTCTTTGTCAATAAATATATAAGATGTATCTAGTGTTTTCTCTTTTATATCGTCTAACTGTTGTAATATATTTATAACTGTTGTCTAACTAAATATTGTAATATATGTCTAACTGTTGTAAAAGTCTTCCTATTGTAATATAAATATCGTATAACTGTTGTAACATCGTGTATATGTATACCTGTCTATATGTAAAATAAACAACACACACACACACTTCCAGGACGCAAGTTCGATGGTAGACCTAGTACAGGTCTCTAACACTTCACTCCCATATATACATATTGTATATACAACAATTAAAATACCGGCACACAAAAACCCATACCCCAACACACCCCACGATTCGACAGCCCCACAAAATACAGCACACAATTAAGATACCTACAACCAAACACAATACATCACACAAAAATCCTCCCCTAACCTACACCAGACAATACCCCCCTCACCCACACCACCACAAAAATCAATACCCACTTCCTTAAAAAAAAAACCCTTAGTAAACTAACCCACCGTTATCGATTTTTATATTTTCCTCTTTAAGTCAAGTATTCTTTTAAAAGAGCTCATTAACTATATACTTCTATTTATAAACCTTTGTATCTATGTTGTAAAATAAATACACCTCTAACTACATATTTTATATAAACAACGCACTACCAGGACAACAACACACCCGTCATTATCGAACTAATATATTGCTATATAACAAGTCATGCATCTGATCGTCAGAGGAAGTCACCCCGCTAAGATATATCGCTATATAAAAAGTCATGCTCCACCTCCTGGCGCTCCAACAACAACCACACACCCGTCATTATCGAACTAATATATTACTATATAACAAGTCATGCGGCCCCACTTCCTGACGCGCCACCTCCGCAATGCGTATTTCCTCCCACTCGCATCAAAGATCCTCTTAGTAACCTACTAATTATGGATTTTTTATATTTTCCGTCATTATCGATTTTTTAAATATTTTTTATACATATTGTATGTATATATGTATAAACAAACACACCAACACACAATACAACAACACAATACAACATCACACAAAAATCCCCCTCTAACCTACACCCGCCTGTCTCACACACAGCTCGTTCATAACTTCTCCTTGCGTAGCTCAGCTCCCAAAGTAAAACAAAAACCCAACATTTGAATCCTCACCCAAGGTCAGACACCGCAACTTAAGGGACGTAACCACTAGTCTTGACCTCTTCCCTTTCTATTGATTATTTCCCCTTCGGAATATATCGCTATATAAAAAGTCATGCGCCGCCGCCTGAAACGCCGCCGCCTGATATCGATCGGAGTATTTTGTTATATAAAAGTTATGCGCCGCCGCCTGAATACGCCCTAAGTCCAACATTGTATACTACTGACAACTCCATCGGTGCTCCGATTTCCTCTTTTAGATAACACAAAGGAGACGTTGGTTCTTTACTGTGATATTTGGTTCGCAGTAAGGTTTCCCAGGAGCAGGTTGCAACATTACTTCAGATTTCTTCGTATTGATAGTAAGACCCCAAAGTCACCACATGCTACAGAAAGCCTCCTCATATTGCTCTGCATGTCCAATTCTGTGCAGGTGTTGAGGGCACTGTCGTCCACAAAGACGAGGTCAGAGATCATTGTTTCCGTGAGATCCGGGTTGTTTCAGCAGGCGCGAATACAGTTCCCCGCCCTAAAAACCACTCCATTATAAATAATAACGTTGCAAATGTAGAGGGAAGGATGTAGCACATTAACGTCAGTCAAGGAAGGATAATAAATTCTTACATAAGGTAATTATGGAACCACTCTTTCTTTTAAATGTGTGTCCTACTGTGTAGGGCTTGAAAAGTAGTTTATAGACTCATTATATTGCTCCTCTCAACGGAAATCTTTAGTAACTTTTTTATTTTATTATTTTTTTTATTTTTAAAATCAACCTTTATTGGATTCCAAACATTTACAACATCAGCAATATTTTTATACAAAAATCAATATGGGCATGAAGACGAGGATGGTTGATGAGGGTGATGATTCGTAGTGTTTGATGATTACATTTACAGATGACGATGAATAGAAAAGTAATGACTGATGATGCATATTAATAAAGGAAAATTAATTTGAGAAATTATTTACAAGTACATATAGCGCAAATGTGCTTATGGCATTTTGCATTTTATATTACATTTATTTACATTGTCTTTCTAGACAAAGAGAATTTATATTTTAAGAAAAATAAATAGATAAATAAATAAATTAAAATTGAAAATAAATATAATGGTAATTATAATGGTAATAGTAATTACTGAGTGCCTAATATTGTAACCACTCAGATTCAGTTATTACATGTTTGACAATGAAAGGTAACAAATATATTCCATTGTTATTTTAAAACCAGGGCTGTTTCCCTTTATGTTTCTAAATCAAGTTTCTGTACAGTGATTTCTTATCTGTGTTTAAATTTGTCTTAGTAATGTTTGTATTCTCTGTGTGTATATTTGTGAAAATATTTTGTGGTCGTAATGTCTACCTTCATATAGTGCCATGTTCCTACATATTCAAACTAGATGTCTAAATTCTGCTGATAAGGTTAAGTAGCTTGAGTTCTGTTTGTCTGCATGATTTTGGTAAGGTGTTCAGTAAAACAGCTCGATACATGTCAGGTGTCTGTTGTGTGTTGGAAACTATTATTTCTTTTAATTTGTTTATGGCAGGGACAACTGTGCTGCATTTGTAAAACGAGTGTTCTTATGTTTCTTGTACGTTGCAACTACATAGT
Source organism: Oreohelix idahoensis (assembly GCA_024509875.1). Classification (NCBI taxonomy): domain Eukaryota; kingdom Metazoa; phylum Mollusca; class Gastropoda; order Stylommatophora; family Oreohelicidae; genus Oreohelix; species Oreohelix idahoensis. The sequence continues at coordinate 550,049 of JAMPIV010001772.1, read as the reverse complement.
CTGCATTTTGGGACCATTGCCCCTGCCTGTGTTGATTTGTGTACTATTGGTGTCATGTTGTACAATAGCCTAAATGTGACCTCTTTAGCTTGTGGTTTAACATTTATTTTGTGGATATTCCGAAAAATCTGTGTATAGTCAGTTATGAAATAATTGTAGCCTCTTTTTATTCTTGTATATAACTTGTATATATATTCTTGTAATTTAACTAGAAATCTGTATATAAATTTAGTGTCTTGTTTTATTAACTGTTCATTTCCTTTCAAACTTTGTATGCACTGTTTATAAAAGGATAGGAGAGTACCAAAATAATGTGGTTTGTTATTATCTAATTTGCATAAGTTAGCTAATCTAACTCGAATATAATAGTGTGCATATGGATACTGATCTGGGTTTTTAATAATGTCTCCTATATGTTTAATTCTTAAAGCTTTTATTTTTGTGTCAATATCTTGTAAGGCTATTCCCCCTCTGTCTTTCTGTTGTATTAATGTTTTGTGCTGTATGCAGTGTCTAGTATTTCTGAATATGAAAGTTCTTATCAGTTTGTTCACTTCTTTAATTAGTGTTTTGGGGATGTTTTGGACATTTGCTGTAGAAATTATTTTAGGTATAATAAAGCAGTTAATTACAACACTTCTCCCAAAAATAGTGGTAGTTTTATATTTGTATTTTTCCAGCATGTTTTGTATCATTTCTAACAGTTTTAACCATACTTCTGTGTTAGGATCTCGTAGGTTTGATGTAAATTTTATCCCATAAATTTTCAATTTGTTGACTTGAATTAACTGAAATGGGAAATCTGTTTTATTGGCCCATTTGCCTATACCAATTATATAAGACTTTTGAAAATTTAATTTTGATTCATTAGCTTGTCCTAACTCTGTGAATGTGTCTAATATATTTTGTATAGATCTAATTGTTGCAGGAAGGAAAATAGTGTCATCAGCATTGGTGCAGATTATAATAATTGATTTCATATATCTATTTTCTTTATCTTCATTTGTCTTTTTACCTAGCTTCACCTACGCCTGTTGGGTTAACTTAAATCTCTTATTACTCATAACAGATCTGTCTCTCTTTCTCATTTAGCACGCATTTAATGCTGGTCGCTATATTTCTTTGATGAGAGTCTACCAGAGTCCTATTAGCTAACGTGAGCTGTAATTTTAACACCAGCGCCAGAGATCAAATCGTTGTAGAGATCAGACAGCGACCAGATTTGAATAAATTTGAGTAGATATTGTGAACCTAGTGAGAAATCTTTATTACCTTTCCCTGAATCCGTTCGTTTGATAAGTAATTAAATCGGAGAATCGGAAGAGCTAAAGACATTGCTCGCGTGAATACGAGCAGAGAGACGAAGGAAGCTCACACTGATTAGCGCATTGCCGATGTCTGATCGAAGCGAGAACGAAGATCCTGAGTGTTCGGCTTTGAATTACGTATAAGCCGAAAGATGAACGTAGAATGTACCGTAGGTGTAAACATCTGGTAGGGTCTGGTTTTTCGGGGGATAATTAACTATCTCCTTTCATCTTTTAATATACATACCACAGAAATCTAACCCAATTCATCCAGTACCTCACAGATTCCTCTAGACAAACTAGCTTCGATTCTAGAATACTTGTAAAAGTGAATTTCTTAGTAGTCGTTGGAGATAAGTCTTAGTAGCTCGGTGTTGAGGTAAACACTATACTAGTAGTTTGAGTGATTTAATCTTTTTAAATCGTCAATTATATTTTACTAGTTAGTTTCTGTGCAGAGTGATTTACTAGTTAGGTTCGTTATATTATAGCTCTAAAGTTTTACTGAGTTACAGTGGATAGCAGAACAAATAAATATTTCTAGCTAACTCTTCAAGCTATTATAAAAATTTAATTAACTGCTAGTAACCAGTCAGAGAATATTTTAACCAACTAAATAATGCACTGATTCATCAAGAGTGTTGACGAAATATGTATTTATTTCTAATTCATGATGATTGATTCTTTTTAAAGGACTAGAATTTATTTCACGGAAGTTTTTTTGAAACGATGAGACTAGCTCTAAGCTTATAGTTTCTAATTTAAGTTAAATAACCGAAGTGGATAATATATCTTCTATGTTACGCGGGGTAAGGATAGGATTGTGAATTATACTATATTATGTTAAGTATTTGTATTTTCTCCTTATACAGTATTTGGGTCAAACCCTAAACCTTACCAGCGGCTTCCATTCCATATGAAACTGGAAATCAACTTTATCAAAGAACATTCTGATATAATATCGAGTTTTTCAGGGTGCTGAACATTACAAACACAAAGTTCCCCCATAAGCGCATACATGCATACACTAGATGTGAACCAACCAAGAATGAGAAGTCAGTGATCGACTATGCCATTGTTCGGAGAAGCTCATTCAGATATGTCCGAGATGCAAGAGTCTGGAGGGGGCCAGAGATTGGAAGTGATCACTACCTGCTAACAATCAAACGAACAACTGAAAGAGTTGCTCAGCCTAGGAACTGCCCAACATCACGCAAGAAACCAAGTAAACGAGCAGGAGAAATGAGCATTAGGACCTACAAGCTGAGAGAGCCAGAAATTAAGGCCAGATATCAGGGGCTTATTGCTACAGCAGTGAGCAACACAGAAGAACGACCTGATGACTTGGAAACCCTCTGGAATAAATTCAAGGATATCATAAAGACAGCTGCTGCAGAAGCATGCGGTGAAGTCCGACTTGGGAACCAGAGAAAGAGGACACCTTGGTGGACAGAGGAAGTCAAAGAGAAAATAAGAGAGAAGAAAATGGCATGGAAACAATACTTAGGAGCTAAAAACACAACAGGACAAATGGAAAAATATAGAGAATATGTGACACTCAGAACAGAAGCAAAGAACAAAGTGCTAGCAGCAAAACAGAAGTCCTGGGAAGAATTTGGAGAAAAGCTAGAAAAAGATGCACAAGAAAACCAGAAATTGTTCTATAAGACCCTAAAGAACATGAGGAAGGAAAAACAATGCCCTCTCAAATTTATAAAGGACAAGCAAGGCAAATTGCTTACTGCCCCGAAGGAAGTAATGGAAAGATGGAAAGAATATTTCTCAGAACTCCTGGATGGTGAGCATGGTGAAGCATCAGAAATGATAACCACTAGCACAGAAGAGAAAACCAATGATGGTGAAGATGACATAAAGATGGAAGAACTGAGGGCAGCACTAGAGAAAATCAAGATGGGCAAAGCAGCAGGGCATGATGGTATAACACCAGAAATGGTTAAGTACATGGAAGCATCAGGCGACCTATTACTCTTAAAGGTCCTACAGGCAGCATGGTGCAACAAGACCATACCAAAGGATTGGGAGATTGCCATCATAACACCAATTTTCAAAAAGGGTGACAATCGACAATGTGGAAACCATAGAGGCATATCCCTTCTCAGTGTCCCTGGTAAAATCTACTCTAGAATCCTAGAGCAGAGACTCCGACGCCTAGCTGAGCCACAATTGGATGAGGTCCAGTGCGGATTCCGAGCAAACCGAAGTACTCAAGACCTAATCTTCACACTCAGACAGCTGAGTGAAAAGGCCCTTGAGTATAAGAGTGAGATCCATCTTTGTTTCATAGATCTGGAAAAGGCGTTTGACAGGGTCCCCTGGAGCAAACTTTGGGACTGTTTGGCAAGGAATAATATTCCAGCACCTCTGATTCATGCTATACAGAGCTTCTACAAGTCTTGCAGAAATTATGTGAGGACAGCAAACCATAAGTCAGAAGAGTTCAGGACCACCACTGGTGTAAGACAAGGTGATATCCTATCACCTTACCTCTTCATACTCCTTATGGACGATGTCATCAAGGCATGTAAGGAGAGAACAAGAAAGTATTCAGTGGGGTACTGGAAGATGAGACAGGTCTATATTTCGGAGCTGGCATTTGCTGATGATGTTGCCCTGATTGCTAAATCAGAGGCACATCTCCAATCCAAGCTGCAAGTCTGGAAGGAAGAGCTGGAGAAGAGAGGGATGGTCATAAGCAGCTCTAAAACAAAATCCATGGTGATATCACGAGAAGAAAGAAAACATCAGATTAAGTTGGGAGAACAGGTCCTGGAGCAGGTCGACCACATTAAATATCTCGGAGCTATTATAGACCGAAAGGGAGGCATCAAAGAAGAGTTGGCCACTCGAAAAGCAGCGGCTGGGAGACTTTTTCAGGCCATAAATCGTGGATTCCTCAGCAAGAAAGAGGTTGGTAAGAAAACGAAGATGGCTGTATACCGCTGCACCTATGTCCCAGTCTTGACATATGGATGCGAGTCGTGGGCAATGACTACAACCCACAAAAGCCAGATCCAAACCTCAGAAATGAGGTATCTGAGGAAAGTGGTTGAAGTAACAAGAAGAGACATGGTCCGCAACCAGACGATCCGTCAAGGCCTAAAATCCCATCCGCTGCAGACCCAAATAGAACTGTCCCAACTAAGATGTTTTGGCCATGTCTGCAGAATGGGAGAAGATCGGCTACCACGACAAGCATGGGAAACAAAGAGCCAAGGATCCAGACCTCCAGGACGACCCAGAGTCCGCTGGGAGGACAACATTAGACAATCTTTGAAGGACCAAGGACTAGAATAGGAAGAAGACAGCTGATAGAATGGTCTGGCGCTCTCTCTTCCAAACCTCTACACCTCACGGTAGAAGGGGAACGACTAAGTAAGTAAGTAAGTAAGTTTTTCAGGGTGACTTGTCTGGTCTCGTGGTACACCCAGAAAGAGACAGAGTACCAACCCAAATAATATTAAGAATAAATGATAAATGACTTATAGAATATCCAGATTTCTGTGCCCAATTTCATAAACATTCAGCCTGTTGTGGCTACCAAAGCAAACATTGACATTACCTGTATCACGACCAAGTGTTGTGAAGACGATTGATCCTGAACCGATTTGTTTACCTGACATTTGATATAACGATAGAAGATTCCAAGCTAACGTACACTGTGACATTTAGATCTCATAATTATTTTATTACCTGGACCATAATTGAAGTGACCTTTATCAGCATCCTACTTACAAGAGTAAATTAAGCGTTTCCCAACATTTGATTAATTAGTCGTTGGAGAAACTGGGGCTTGATTCGCCAAACAATCAACCGTGGATGGGCTGTGGGTGCCATTAACAATTGTTCCAGATGTGGTGAAAGCACCTTTGTATGTAAGAGAGACTGAATTTGTGATCACAAGTTTGTCAGAGCGAGAGAAAGCGTGGGAAGAATAATTCTATTTGGATATAACCCATGTACTTATTTTGTATTTGCTTATGCAAGTTTTGCTAAAGCTGCTCCTTTATTTCATTTCAGAATAGATTAACTTATAACTCTGTTCTTTACTGTAGAGGGAATTTTAGACCATAGCGTAAAAAACCTTTTACTCTTTCGGGGGTTAATAACTTTGCTCTAACAGGATCTTGTCTCAACAGAGGGAGGGAGGATTAAACCTATGAGTCTAACGCTTTAATTAACTCATTAACCTATTTTCAGTGTATTTGATTTTGATATTCAAAGATATTGTTGTGTTGCAGTTTCTTTATGATAAATAAAATTTACATAAACTTTATTTACGTGTGTCGGTCAGCTTGTCCCAAAAGATCCCAATTCCATAGATATAGGTTTTTACGTCTGTGCGTCTAAGTGTCGTCACGTATCTGGGTGTGTGTAGATGTGAGTGGGTGAATATATCAATATATATTTATAGGAAGGTCTGTCTGATCTACAACTCTCAGTCGTAATCGATAGGCTGGATTGATTATCTTTTAAATCCAGGGACAGATTTTACCTTTCCCCATTTCACTCGTGAAAATCTATTTCTTTACCTGATCTCTCACTGAGCTATCACCTGTGTTCTAGTCCTATTCAGGCTGGGCCAAAATTGATCTTAATTACCCTATCAAAAATATACGACAAGCATGTGCCAATAACTTTCTTTGTCCTTTACCCGGAATAAATGTTCCCGTAATATTTACATCTTGCCTTATTTTCTTCAAAACAGGTTCTATAGTTATTACATATAACAGGGGTGACAGGGGGCACACTTGCCTTACTGACCTAGCTAATGTAAAAAGTTTTGTTAGTGTGTGTTTACTAGGATTCTTCTTTCAGGTTTTTTGTATAAAATTTTAATCCATGTTCTAAAATATGTACTTTTATTACATGCTAGTAAACTTTTGTGTAAAAAAGAGTGTGAAACTCTATCAAAGGCCTCCTCTTGATCTAAAGATAGTATTGCGGTTTGACCCTGTCTGTCTTGTGTGTACGTGATTAGATCTTTTAAGAAATGTGTATGCCTGCTGATGTTTCTATCTTGCACGCTATTTTGTTGGTCCTCGTGAATCAGGTTATGCATGAGTGGTTTGAGTTTGATAGTAATGGCTTTAGCCAACATTTTATAGTCTGTATTTAAGAGTGAAATAGGCCTGTAACTTTTAAGCGATGTTTTGTCTGTGTTGTCTTTGGGTATTAATACAACGTAAGATTCGTTCGTTCGTTCGTTTGTCTACTATATTGTTGTTATACCCTGTTCAACCTGAAAATTGGTTATAATTGGGGTATATTGTGCGTGTTGTTTCTTCGGTGCCAGCAGGTTGATAGTCCTGAAAAGGACTGGTCATAAAAAGGACCACTAGCTGACTGTCTGGATACCTCTTTGTTGCTTGTATGTTTATGGTGTCGCGGCGTGTTCATGGTGTTCATATCCTGCCTCCCTATCTGGCTTGTGTGGTTTTGTTTGCTTTTGCCCCCCTCGCTTCCGACTCCCGTGTCCTCCTCCCCTCCTGTATTTGTAATAGAGCCTTTTCTATTATTGCTGGGAGAAGTTTTTCTAATGTTTCCTCGATGACCTCTTCGCCTGATTGCTCGTTTGTTTTGGTCCCTCTTGTGTTTGATGTCATTTCCTCCACGGCTCTTCGTTCCGCTTCGATTCTTTTGAGGATTTCTGAGTTTTCTTATGTCAGCTTTGTCAGCTTCTTGACATCTGTTTCTATCTGCTGCTGAACTCTTTTAATTTCTTCCAGCATTTCTTTAGCGTTCTGTAGATCAGTTACGTCTTCACTGTCAATTTGTTTTTCGGGAGTCTGCCTGCTTTTGTTCTCGCCCTGGAGTTTCCGTTTAATTTCTTTTACTTCCGCTTTCAGCTGATGTAACTGTCTTCTGTCAATCGTGCGCTGTTTGTCTGCAACATCCGCAGCCACTCTGTGTTTTGCCTCTTTGAAAGGTATGTTTTTGGACACGGCCTCCTTCAAGATGCTCTTTGTTTCCTGAAACACAGGGCAGCCTCGGTACCTTGCCCCGTGGTTTCCGAGGCAGTTTGCACAGGTACGGTTTGTGTTCATAGTTTTGTAGTTGTGGTCCTCCTTCGCCCTGGGGCAGTCGCCATATTGGTGGTTTCCCGCGCAATATCGGCAGACTGCGTCTCTCCTGCATGTTTTCTTGGTGTGTGAAAAATGCTGGCAGTTAGAGCACTGCATCACCGGAGGGATAAAGGCTTCTGTCTTTTTTGATGTTGTTTGGAGCGCCAGTCTCTCGGGTCTTGACGATCCTTCAACCGTTACTATCATCAGATTGGTATCTTTCTTGGCCCAGGTTTTTAGTCTTTCGACCTGCGTGATTTTTAGATTAGCGTTTTCAGCCTGAAGGCGTCTGTGGACCTTGCCTTCGGAACACCTGGTATCCACCCCTCTGATGACCAACTTCTTTGTTGTCTTGTACTTTTCCAACACCACTTTTATTTGGTGGGGCAACTGGACTTCTTTTGGACTAGATTCCAGTTCGGTCATCAGTGAAGTGGTTGTTGTAGTGCTGTTGAGCGAAAGCACGACTTCCTTTTCGTGCCTCCGTACTTTAGCGATACCTCTCCTTCCAGTTAACACCTCGAGGATGCCGATCACTTTGTCATCTGGTAGGGCCCTGAGTGAGGCCTCACCTCCAGACATCTTGGTGATCTTTACGATCCTCTCTTGTATCATATCTGTGTTGCCTTTCTTGCTAGCCTTTGTTCCCTCTTTCTTTCTCCGGTCCCGGTCAGGACTAGACTCAAGTCCTCGGACCCTGGAGCAGCTTCTCTGGGGTAGCCACAGCTGTCAACTCGGCATCGTGTGGTGGTGTCATCGGTGTTTGGTGCAGCTTTTCTGTGGTAGACAGGGTTTCTGCTGACGATTCGGGTACGTGTGGTGGTGGCCACAGGGTTATAAGCTCCTGTCTTCTTTTCTCTCTTCTTTCCAGCATCTGTTGTAACGCTCTCATCATGTCTTCACGTTCTGGGTCTTCATCATCTAGGCCAGGGACGTTTGCATCTGCCCTCTCCTCTGCCTCGCAAGGAGTCGGGCCACTCAGACTCTCAGTCGGGTCGACACACGTCGCAGCCAACTCCGTCGTCGTGTCAAGAGTTGGAGAAGGACCGGTCCCGGCACGAGTACTTGGGGCAGTCTTGCTCTCTGGCTGTCTGTCTTTAGTTTTGTTATTCCCCTGGCTGTTCAGCGCTGGCGGGCTGGTGTAAACCTTCCTCTTTTTGGCGTGTGGTTTATTTCTGACCATTTTGACGATAATGCGATCTTTTCTCGAACAGTTTTTTTTTTTTTTTTTTTTTTTTTTTTGAGAATTTCTTTTTATTTCTTCACAGCTGTGAGTAGCATGGTTATATTTCGACATAACAATGGGCAACAATTAGACCTTAAAACATAATTAGAATTTCCAATATTTTTTTTTCATCACAACTATGAGTAGCATAGTTAATTATTGACATAAACTTTTAAAACTAAAAGTATAAAAACTAGTACTCTCTGTCAAAAATCAACAATGTTAAAAAAGAATCGCTACATGTGCTGAAATCTCAAATAAAAATATACAACAGAATGATATACATGTCAATTTTATTGCAAACTAGCAGATACAACATTTTTTTTTTTTAATCTGTTAAATCTGTATTCGTTGTACCACGTACCGCAACAGACAATACATCTATAACTCTTGTGGTGCCTGGGGAAGGGGGAAATTTCGTAAAAGAGATGGTGTATCAGGTGTTTCAATGAAAAATTACTTGTGTAGTAGCTGTCTCCTTGTTCTTCGTCATCTTCAAATCGATCTGCTGGGTTCTGTTCTTGTGAGATCGAAGCAGTGATGAGCTTGCTGCGTAAGTCTAATTCGGGTGGGCTTGACTGCTCTGCTCTTATAATGTACTTTGCATCATAAGTCTGGGTTGGTGGTGGTGACGCTTTCCTAGTGGGTGGTGTGGGTGTCAGTTCTGGTTTCTGTTCTTGTTTTTCTATGTCATCTGTGTCGGGCTGTCTGGTGCCGAGTTATTGTCGTCTTTGTCTTTTTTTTGGTCGCTTTTGTTGTTTCTGACAAGCTCGAAGTCCGCCGGTGGTGGGTCTCTTGCCTGCGACTCTTGGGGCCTCTCTCTGTCTTGCTTTCGCACTGCCGTTTGAATCCGTTTCGTGGCAGCTGTGGCCACGAGGTATTCGTGTGTTCCAGTTGTGGTGGTGCTTCCTCCGACCTGGCATGGTGACGAGGACCTTGTGTTGTTGTTCTGCGATCTGTAGGTTGATGAAATGGAGAACTGGCGCGTCTTGGCAGAAGAGGACTCCCCACTTGTCGGGAGCGTTCCGGATTCGGTAGACCTCTGCCTCGGGGTCGCCAGTCACTGTTCTGGCAATGGTCTCCACCGCATGTTGTTTGATGGTTGGAGGGAGCCAGTTCAGGGTCGCTTTCGTCCGCTCCTTCTCCCGGTGTTCGATCATGATGGTAAGTTCTGGGTTTGTCAACACGATCTTCTTGCCATGCAGTCTGGCATACAGTCTGGTGTGCGCCTCTGTCGTCAGGTTTGCGTACCATCTCACAGGGTTCTCGAACCGGTACAGTGCTGCAATGCCGTCCGTAGGCACTCCCCCCGGGCCCACCAAGACACTGGTGAGGAAGGACGGGGACGCCTTCGCTGCTGCTTGCGGTCCGTAGACGGAGAGAACTAAGGTTCCTGGCCGGTGGAGGTTCCCCCTTCAAGAGCGTCCATCGTGAGGCTGACAGCTGCAGTGATGTTTCCTGGTTCCATGGTTGAAACTGGAGTCGGCGAAAAGGACTGGTGAGCTGGAAACACTGCTGGAGCAGAAACTCTGGTCGTGGCTGGTCGTGAAACTCCGGTGGTTTGCTCTGATAAGAACAGTTTGTCGTCGCTGGTGGCTTGCTCTGATAAGAACAGTTTGTCGTGGCTGGTGGCTTGCTCTGAGAAGAACAGTTTGTCGTGGCTGGTGGTTTGCTCTGAGAAGAACAGTGTGAACTCTGGTGGTCAAACTCCGGTGCCGTTTTGGTGAGATAAGAGTCGTATGCAATGACACTTTGATCTTAGCCAAAAGGCCGAGATTTTTCTAGAATAGTTTTTTTTTTTTTTTTGTTGTTGTATTAAAACAGATTGAATTTATTGAACACTGTCACAATATTTTTTTCTGTCACATAAACGTAATGACAATTCAGTTTTCTTGTTTTGCTCGCTTGATATGTTTCTGCTTGTTCTGTCTGCTGAACTTCCTTTTCCTTTTCAATCTCTCATAATCTCGTGGGTCTATTGTAAGAATCTGCTTCCTCTCTGGAACATGACTGGCCAATTTGCTCCTCTCCCGCCTGCTAGGTTTTTTAATTGCTGTCATGTAGTCAGAGACTGGGCATCCAGCTTGGCGAATCATGTTGGCAATGCTTCTTAGATTAACTTTGTCAGATTCGGTGAAGAAAGTGACTGCTTTTCCCTGTCGCCCTGCCCTGCCAGTACGTCCTATTCTGTGAATGTAGCTGATGGCACTCAAAGGAAAATCATAGTTGATGACCAGATTAACTCCCTTGAAATCTATTCCACGCCCCAACAGCTCAGTGCAGATCAGCACCCATATCTGGCCAGTACGAAATTTCTTTATGACCATGTCCCTTTGTTCCTGGGGTCGGTCTGAGTGGATAACGTCAATGTTGATGCCGTCATACATGAGTTCTGTGTAAAGTTGCTTGGCTCGCTCTTTTGACTGGACAAACACAAGGACTGGTGGGGATATGCCCTCCCTGACAAGATTTCTGAATGCTATTAATTTTCCATCTTCGTCTCCAGTGAAGATAAGTTTTTGTTTCACCGTGTTAATTGCTGTGTTCTTTGCTCCTATGTAGACTTGGATGACATTGTCCAAATTGAGCTTGCACCATTCTTCTACGTCATGAGCAAATGTTGCACTGAACATGGCACGGTGAACTTTTGAGGAACTGCATGCTTTGTAGATGGCACCAAGCTGATCTCTAAAGCCTCGTTTGCCAGCCTCAAACAGTTTGTCAGACTCGTCCACTATCAGCCACTCCACATTGCTGACAGAAAGAAGAGGAGGATTCTGCTGTAGCATGAACACCAGCCTGTTTGGAGTTGTTACTAGAATATCAAAGCTTATGTTTAAATTTCTTTAGGGCTGTAGACTCCTTTTCTATGTAGCAACTCCTGAATCCTAATCCTTTAGACAGTTTTCTAAACTCCCTCAATATCTGCTTTGCCAGCTCTCTTGTTGGTGCTAACACAAGAGCTCGGAATCCATCACTTCTGGGTTCTTTAAGCTGATGCAGAATTGGAATGATGAATGCAGCTGTTTTACCAGAACCAGTAGGAGCACATGCCATCAGATCTCGACCCTGCAGTAAAACTGGAAAGGCCTGTCTCTGTATGGATATTAGGCCGTTGGGTTTGCTAGGAGCATTATAAATGCTCAAGCCTTCCTTCGTAGTCCTTTTTTTTTTTTTTAAATTTCCTCGCATGAGGTTGCATATTTTCCTCGCATGAGGTTGCATTGGCCCCCGCCCAAACCCGGCTCTGGTCAAAACCACATGTCCCAACACAAGAAGACCCAATGACATCATGTGTCATTGTAGTGCTCTTCCGTGTTTTCACACAAAGGACCTCATGACATAAATGTCACTACTGGTCCCTGTGTGTAGACACATGATCCTAGCCAAAGGCCGGATACTAGGCATTGGGTCTTCACAGCATTATTCGTGCTGGGTTTTCTCCTTCGTAGTCCTTTTTTTTTTTTTTAAATTTCCTCGCACGAGGTTGCATATTTTTACCTCGCATGAGGTTGCATTGGCCCCAGCCCATACCCGGCTCTGGTCAAGACCACATGTCCCAACACAATAAGACCCAATGACAACATGTGTCATTGTAGTGATCTTCTGTGTTTCCACACAAAGGACCTCATGACATAAATGTCTTTTTTTTTCCTCGCATATTTTTTCCTCGCATGAGGTCGCATTGTCCCCACCCAAACCCGGCTCCGGTCAAGACCACATGTCCCAACACAAGAAGACCCAATGACAACATGTGTCACTGTAGTGATCTTCTGTGTTCTCACACAAGAGACCTAATGACACATGAATGTCACTGTACCGGTCCCTGTGTCTAGACACATGATCCTAGCCAAAGGCCAGATAAGGGCGTTGGGTCTTCACAGCATTATTCGTGCTGGGTTTTCTCCTTCGTAGTCTTTTTTTTTTTTTAAATTTCCTCGCATGAGGTTGCATATTTTTTCCTCGCATGAGGTTGCATTGGCCCCAGCCCAAACCCGGCTCTGGTCAAGACCACATGTCCCAACACACGAAGACCCAATGACACCATGTGTCATTGTAGTGATCTTCTATGTTCTTACACAAAGGTTTTTTTTTTTTTTTTTCCTCGCTTGAGGTCGCATTTTCCCCGCCCCAAACCCGGCTCTGGTCAAGACCACATGTCCCAACACACGAAGACCCAATGACACCATGTGTCATTGTAGTGGTCTTCTATGTTCTTACACAAAGGACCTCATGACATAAATGTCACTACTGGTCCCTACGTCTAGACACATGATGGCCGGATAAGGGCGCTGGGTTTTCTCCTTCGTAGTCCTGAGAAGGGAAAACATGTAACAACTTCAACGTACGATTGATTTGGAATTTAGACTGTCCGGGACAATGCTGCTATAAATAGACACAGTCTGTTCAAAGTGATTAGCAAATTAATTCTTAAACTTCCTAAAACATTTCTAGCATCTTAAATTCTTAAGTTTTGTTCCTATGTTAATTAGCAACTTGACTTACAACAAATATTTTATTGCAGATGTTAAAGGTATCTGTTTTATTTTGATTTCAAGAAGTAAATATTTTTATAAAACATACTTATATAATTTCTTCCCTTGAACCAAAAAAAAAAAAAAAAAGTATGATTTGGCTTTTTCATTGAAGTATTCTCCCTTGTTCGATTGTTAGTTATATTTAGACATCACCATATCACTGAAACAGACCAACAGACAACTAGCACCGAAGAACCTAACACACAATATACCCCAATTATAACCAACTTTCAGGTTGAACAGGGTATTACAGCAACATAGTAGACGAAAACAACAACAACTGAAACAGACCACAAGTTTCTATGTGGACATGCGCCCTAATATAACCAACTCTGTGTCTAGGCTGAACGGGGAGGGGGGGAACGCCAAAACGAGGCACAATGTTTTTTGTTTAAATGTTAGTTATTAACCCACTTCAACTATAGTTTCCACACTTTTAATTCGGTTCTGCTTTTCAGCTATCATTTCTTCCTTATTTAAAAAAAAAAAACAACTTCCTCCCTCCGTATTTTGCTTGTGCTATATTGCCTTTTTATTTTGTTCTTTATTTCAGATAGTGTAGATATTTCCATACTTGTTTAATTTCTGATGCATTAACAATTTTAGTCTTCAAATAGCCCTAATTATACATTGCGGTTTTGTAAAATAAAGTACCGTACTGATGTTTGAGTAAAACAAAAGTTCTTAGATCGGAATTCATGACTTCCAAGTACCAGCCTCTTGTACCTGAGTTACGAATGAAGAAGTTATGGCCAATAAGTAAAGGAATGCATTGACATACAACCCACTAGGTGATGTATAAATAATTAATACTGTATGTCCTCTGTGCTCAGAATAGAAAAAAGGTCAGGTAGTTCCATAGTTAATACTGCCACAGGGAAGTGAAGTGTTAGAGACTTCATTATACTAGATCAAGCTTTATGAGGTGATGAACCAGTTTCCTTCCTGTCTGCCTTTGCCTTTCCCTAACTCGAGAATAGAGACATCATGACAATAACCCCCTGCGTGAGAATCGAGGTAGAGGCAGCTACTGCAGCCTTAAGGTGGCTGTCTGAGACTTCATTAACAAGAACAGTTATTGTATGGGACTCACAATCCATGCTTCGGAAGGTCCAAAGTGGATGGCTCCTGCATGAATAGAAATCCTCCATAGAAGCCTCGAATCTTCATGAGCTGGTGGGGGTCTACTGTCCTGGTCATGCAGACGTACGCGGCAATGAAAGATCTGACAGATTTACTTCAAAAGCACCTATAGAAGATATTGGATATGGGTAAGGTAGAGATACTGATGGCAATTAATGATCGCCTATTAGAGGATGACTGACACTGCAATCGATGAATCATCAAGGCTAAGATTGCTGGGATTTGGCATTAAATGTAAGACCAGCAGGGTTGGACGTATGAGAGGAAGCATCCGGCGTGTATACAACCAGCGCGCAACAGGAACAATTAGCATTCATACCCTTCGACATTAACTGAGGGAAACTGATAAACAATGGGCTTGCCTGTAGTGCAGTGTCGTCGATTCTGATCAACAATAACATAGAATGGAGACAGGTACCTACTCATTTACAGACTGCAGTATGACGCCACCAAGTTTTGAGCCCTGAACAAGGTAACTGTGCCACGAGAGGCCAGCGCTCTAACAACTCTACCAATCGGACCAGTAAGTACGCAGAAAGAAAGCAATGGTTCTATTAAAGGTACCATTCAATTAAGTTTAAACTATTTAACAAAAATGGTTATTTATTTCATTCAATGAAATGTTATTTTAAAGGTTTGCAGTGATTCATTTTCACGTGACATTTATTTATTTATGGCTTTATCTTTCATTTGAAGATTGATTGTTTTTAACAACTGCGTCACTTGGCGACTGCAAACTTTTAGATTAAAAGACACACCCGTTAGCCTTTGCGCCATAGGCATAGCATGTGATTTTTTTGTTAAAGACTAAGTATCCCGCTCAGCCTTTAATGGGTTATAATTAGGACATATAGTATAGTAAATTTAGGATAATAAAATCTGATTTCCGATATCTAAATATAGTATCTTCTTCCTCCCTCCACTCAGTCCAAATAGAGTAAATTAAAACTGTAAAATTGTGTGAATGTATGTGTGTGCCCTCCGTAAAAAAAACAACAACAACAAACAAACAATTAAAATTTAAAACAAATACAAACAACAACAACAAATTTTAAGTCTCTCGTAGCTGCCCTGTTGTTAACAAGGTGAAAAAGGGTGAGAAAGCCCGGGGGTGTCAGCAATGACACCCAATCCACCAATTATCTGCCATCATCCACACGAGCACCCCATCAGACTACCCCTTTTCCTCACACCATCATTGATCCTTATATATTAATTTTAGTTCTTGTTATATACTGTTTTACTATATTGTGCACTTCTCTAGGCCTATCTATTCTCAACACTTGTTCCACAGTTTTGGATTAATTGCACGCCTGTAAATAATCTAATATTGCTTTTCTCCGTTGTTCATACTTTATACATTTCAGTAGGAAAAACTCTATATTATGTTTTCTAGACACTCTGCATATTTTATCGGCTATATCAAATTCTCGAATTTGATATACCGGAAGGTGATAAAATATGGAACAATGCTGTGTAACCATGTTACTCCTAACTGTTCTTGTAATCTGTATAAGTGGGTAACTGACGGCACTGGAGTATACACTGTGGTATTCTTCTTCTTTAGTCCTCAGTACTTGTGTACAGTGTTGCCAAAACAGTATATGTCCTTTCTTCTTTGTGACTAAGTATCTCCTTCTAGTTTCCCAATCTTCCAGACTCTTACATTCTCAGTACCTGAGGTTTTGCATAACATTTTCATGAGCTGGTGGGGGTTTTGCATAACATTTTCTTCCCGTCATCCCTTGACCTTGCACCTTCGAATATGTATATTTTCTTTATTTTTACATTTCTACAATTCTACGTCATGTCAGTTAGTTTGACTTTTGATATAAGTTATATTGACACTGCAGTTCATTAATATTTTCTTTCATATTAGAGAAATTGTTTCACATGTCCATAAATTGACCAAGCAAACAGCATACAAATTTACCAGTTAGCTAAAATCAAGCATTTCCTAAATGAAGACGTAAGGAACATGTTCTACATATCTCAGTGCAAAAACACCTATACTACTACTCCAGAATGTTGGTTGGTTGTTCCATGTCCAGCACAAAAACACCTATACTACTACTCCAGAATGTTGGTTGGTTGCTCCATGCTCAGCACAAAAACACCTATACTACTACTACAGAATGTTGGTTGGTTGCTCCATGTCCAGCACACAAATACCTATACTACTACTCCAGAAAGTTGGTTGGTTGCTCCATGCCCAGCACAAAAACACCTATACTACTACTCCAGAATGTTGGTTGGTTGCTCCATGTCCAGCACAAAAACACCTATACTACTACTCCAGAATGTTGGTTGGTTGCTCCATGTCCAGCACAAAAACACCTATACTACTACTACAGAATGTTGGTTGGTTGCTCCATGTCCAGCACAAAAACACCTATACTACTACTCCAGAATGTTGGTTGGTTGCTCCATGTCCAGCACAAAAACACCTATACTACTACTCCAGAATGTTGGTTGGTTGCTACATGTCCAGCACAAAATCACCTATACTACTACTCCAAAATGTCGGTTGGTTGCTCCATGTCCAGCACAAAAACACCTATACTACTACTCCAGAATGTTGGTTGGTTGCTCCATGCCCAGCACAAAAACACCTATACTACTACTCTGGAATGTTGGTTGGTTGCTCCATGTCCAGCACAAAAACACCTATACTACTATTCCAGAATGTTGGTTGGTTGCTCCATGCTCAGCACAAAAACACCGATACTACTATTCCAGAATGTTGGTTGGTTGCTCCATGCCCAGCACAAAAACACCTATACTACTACTCCAGAATGTTGGTTGGTTGCTCCATGTCCAGCACAAAAACACCTATACTACTACTCCAGAATGTTGGTTGGTTGCTCCATGCCCAGCACAAAAACACCTATACTACTACTACTACAGAATATTGGTTGGTTGCTCCATGCCCAGCACAAAAACACCTATATTACTACTCCAGAATGTTGGTTGGTTGCTCCATGCCCAGCACAAAAACACCTATATTACTACTCTAGAATGTTGGTTGGTTTCTCCATGTCCAGCACAAAAACACCCATATTACTACTCCAGAATGTTGTTTGGTTGCTCCATGCCCAGCACAAAAACACCTATACTACTATTCCAGAATGTTGGTTGGTTGCTCCATGTCCAGCACAAAAACACCTATACTACTACTCCAGAATGTTGGTTGGTTGCTCCATGCCCAGCACAAAAACACCTATACTACTACTCCAGAATGTTGGTTGGTTGCTCCATGTCCAGCACAAAAACACCTATACTACTACTCCAGAATGTTGGTTGGTTGCTCCATGCCCAGCACAAAAACACCTATACTACTACTACTACTACAGAATATTGGTTGGTTGCTCCATGCCCAGCACAAAAACACCTATATTACTACTCCAGAATGTTGGTTGGTTGCTCCATGCCCAGCACAAAAACACCTATATTACTACTCCAGAATGTTGGTTCGTTGCTCTATCCCCAGCACGAAAACACCTATATTACTACTCCAGAATGTTGGTTGGTTGCTCCATGTCCAGCACAAAAACACCTATACTACTACTCCAGAATGTTGGTTGGTTGCTCCATGCCCAGCACAAAAACACCTATACTACTACTCTGGAATGTTGGTTGGTTGCTCCATGTCCAGCACAAAAACACCTATACTACTATTCCAGAATGTTGGTTGGTTGCTCCATGCTCAGCACAAAAACACCTAAACTACTATTCCAGAATGTTGGTTGGTTGCTCCATGCCCAGCACAAAAAACACCTATACTACTACTCCAGAATGTTGGTTGGTTGCTCCATGTCCAGCACAAAAACACCTATACTACTACTCCAGAATGTTGGTTGGTTGCTCCATGTCCAGCACAAAAACACCTATACTACTACTCCAGAATGTTGGTTGGTTGCTCCATGCCCAGCACAAAAACACCTATACTACTACTACTACTACTACTACAGAATATTGGTTGGTTGCTCCATGCCCAGCACAAAAACACCTATATTACTACTCCAGAATGTTGGTTGGTTCCTCCATGCCCAGCACAAAAACACCTATATTACTACTCCAGAATGATGGTTGGTTGCTCTATCCCCAGCACAAAAACACCTATATTACTACTTCAGAATGTTGGTTGGTTGCTCCATGCCCAGCACAAAAACACCTATATTACTACTCCAGAATGTTGGTTGGTTGCTCCATGTCCAGCACAAAAACACTTATACTACTACTCCAGAATGTTGGTTGGTTGCTCCATGCCCAGCACAAAAACACCTATACTACTACTCTGGAATGTTGGTTGGTTGCTCCATGTCCAGCACAAAAACACCTATACTACTATTCCAGAATGTTGGTTGGTTGCTCCATGTTCAGCACAAAAACACCTAAACTACTATTCCAGAATGTTGGTTGGTTGCTCCATGCCCAGCACAAAAACACCTATATTACTACTCCAGAATGTTGGTTGGTTGCTCCATGTCCAGCACAAAAACACCTATACTACTACTCCAGAATGTTGGTTGGTTGCTCCATGCCCAGCATAAAAACACATATACTACTACTACTACAGAATATTGGTTGGTTGCTCCATGCCCAGCACAAAAACACCTATATTACTACTCCAGAATGTTGGTTGGTTGCTCCATGCCCAGCACAAAAACACCTATATTACTACTCCAGAATGTTGGTTGGTTGCTCCATGCCCAGCACAAAAACACCTATACTACTACTCCAGAATGTTGGTTGGTTGCTCTATGTCCAGCACAAAAACACCCATATTACTACTCCAGAATGTTGGTTGGTTGCTCCATGTCCAGCACAAAAACACCTATACTACTACTCCAGAATGTTGGTTGGTTGCTCCATGTCCAGCACAAAAACACCTATATTACTACACCAGAATGTTGGTTGGTTGCTCCATCCCCAGCACAAAAACACCTATATTACTACTCCAGAATGTTGGTTGGTTGCTCCATGTCCAGCACAAAAACACCTATACTACTACTCCAGAATGTTGGTTGGTTGCTCCATGCCCAGCACAAAAACACCTATACTACTACTCCAGAATGTTGGTTGGTTGCTTCATCCCCAGCACAAAAACACCCATATTACTACTCCAGAATGTTGGTTGGTTGCTCCATGTCCAGCACAAAAACACCTATACTACTACTCCAGAATGTTGGTTGGTTGCTCCTTGCCCAGCACAAAAACACCTATACTACTAATCCAGAATGTTGGTTGGTTGCTCCATGTCCAGCACAAATCACCTATATTACTACTCCAGAATGTTGTTTGGTTGCTCCATGCCCAGCACAAAAACACCTATACTACTACTCCAGAATGTTGGTTGGTTGCTCCATGTCCAGCACAAAAACACCTATATTACTACTCCAGAATGTTGGTTGGTTGCTCCATGCCCAGCACAAAAACACCTATATTACTACTCCAGAATGTTTGTTGGTTGCGCCATGTCCAGCACAAAAACACCTATATTATTACTCCAGAATGTTGGTTGGTTGCTCCATGTCCAGCACAAAAACACTTATACTACTACTCCAGAATGTTGGTTGGTTGCTCCATGCCTAGCACAAAAACACCTATACTACTACTACTCCAGAATGTTGGTTGGTTGCTCCATGTCCAGCACAAAAACACCTATACTACTACTCCAGAATGTTGGTTGGTTGCTCCATGTCCAGCACAAAAACACCTATACTACTACTCCAGAATGTTGGTTGGTTGCTCCATGTCCAGCACAAAAACACCTATATTACTACTCCAGAATGTTGGTTGGTTGCTCCATGCCCAGCACAAAAACACCTATATTACTACTCCAGATTGTTTGTTGGTTGCTCCATGTCCAGCACAAAAACACCTATATTACTACTCCAGAATGTTGGTTGGTTGCTCCATGTCCAGCACAAAAACACCTATATTACTACTCCAGAATGTTGGTTGGTTGCTCCATGTCCAGCACAAAAACACCTATACTACTACTCCAGAATGTTGGTTGGTTGCTCCATGCCCAGCACAAAAACACCTATACTACTACTCCAGAATGTTGGTTGGTTGCTCCAAGTCCAGCACAAAAACACCTATATTACTACTCCAGAATGTTGGTTGGTTGCTCCATGTCCAGCACAAAAACACCTATATTACTACTCCAGAATGTTGGTTGTTTGCTCCATGCCCAGCACAAAAACACCTATACTACTACTCCAGAATGTTGGTTGGTTGCTCCATGCCCAGCACAAAAACACCTATACTACTACTCTGGAATGTTGGTTGGTTGCTCCATGTCCAGCACAAAAACACCTATACTACTACTCCAGAATGTTGGTTGGTTGCTCCATGCGCAGCACAAAAACACCTATACTACTACTCCAGAATGTTGGTTGGTTGCTCCATCCCCAGCACAAAAACACCTATACTACTACTCCAGAATGTTGGTTGGTTGCTTCATCCCCAGCACAAGAACACTTATATTACTACTCCAGAATGTTGGTTGGTTGCTCCATGCCCAGCACAAAAACACCTATACTACTACTCCAGAATGTTGGTTGGTTGCTCCATGTCCAGCACAAAAACACCTATATTACTACTCCAGAATGTTGGTTGGTTGCTCCATGCCCAGCACAAAAACACCTATACTACTATTCCAGAATGTTTGTTGGTTGCTCCATGTCCAGCACAAAAACACCTATATTACTACTCCAGAATGTTGGTTGGTTGCTCCATGTCCAGCACAAAAACACCTATACTACTACTGCAGAATGTTGGTTGGTTGCTCCATGTCCAGCACAAAAACACCTATATTACTACTCCAGAATGTTGGTTGGTTGCTCCAAGTCCAGCACAAAAACACCTATATTACTACTCCAGAATGTTGGTTGGTTGCTCCATGTCCAGCACAAAAACACCTATATTACTACTCCAGAATGTTGGTTGTTTGCTCCATGCCCAGCACAAAAACACCTATACTACTACTCCAGAATGTTTGTTGGTTGCTCCATGCCCAGCACTAAAACACCTATACTACTACTCTGGAATGTTGGTTGGTTGCTCCATGTCCAGCACAAAAACACCTATATTACTACTCCAGAATGTTGGTTGGTTGCTCCATGCCCAGCACAAAAACACCTATACTACTACTCCAGAATGTTGGTTGGTTGCTCCATCCCCAGCACAAAAACACCTATACTACTACTCCAGAATGTTGGTTGGTTGCTTCATCCCCAGCACAAAAACACCTATATTACTACTCCAGAATGTTGGTTGGTTGCTCCATGCCCAGCACAAAAACACTTATATTACTACTCCAGAATGTTGGTTGGTTGCTCCATGCCCAGCACAAGAACACTTATATTACTAATCCAGAATGTTGGTTGGTTGCTCCATGCCCAGCACAAAAACACCTATACTACTACTCCAGAATGTTGGTTGGTTGCTCCATGCCCAGCACAAAAACACCTATACTACTACTCCAGAATGTTGGTTGGTTGCTTCATCCCCAGCACAAAAGCACCTATACTACTACTCCAGAATGTTGGTTGGTTGCTTCATCCCCAGCACAAAAACACCTATACTACTACTCCAGAATGTTGGTTGGTTGCTCTATCCCCAGCACAAAAACACCTATATTACTACTTCAGTATGTTGGTTGGTTGCTCCATGCCCAGCACAAAAACACCTATATTACTACCCCAGAATGTTGGTTGGTTGCTCCATGTCCAGCACAAAAACACCTATACTACTACTCTTGAATGTTGGTTGGTTGCTTCATCCCCAGCACAAAAACACCTATACTACTACTCCAGAATGTTGGTTGGTTGCTCCATGTCCAGCACAAAAACACCTATACTACTACTCCAGAATGTTGGTTGGTTGCTCCATGCCCAGCACAATAACACCTATATTACTACTCCAGAATGTTGGTTGGTTGCTCCATGTCCAGCACAAAATACCTATACTACTACTCCAGAATGTTGGTTGGTTGCTCCATGTCCAGCACAAAAACACCTATATTACTACTCCAGAATGTTGGTTGGTTGCTCCATGTCCAGCACAAAAACACCTATACTACTACTCCAGAATGTTGGTTGGTTGCTCCATGTCCAGCACAAAAACACCTATATTACTACTCCAGAATGTTGGTTGGTTGCTCCATGCCCAGCACAAAAACACCTATACTACTACTCCAGAATGTTGGTTGGTTGCTCCATGCCCAGCACAAAACACCTATACTACTACTCCAGAATGTTGGTTGGTTGCTCCATGTCCAGTACAAAAACACCTATACTACTACTCCAGAATGTTGGTTGGTTGCTCCATGTCCAGCACAAAAACCCCTATACTACTACTCCAGAATGTTGGTTGGTTGCTCCATGTCCAGCACAAAATCACCTATACTACTACTCCAGAATGTTGGTTGGTTGCTCCATGTCCAGCACAAAAACACCTATACTACTACTCCAGAATGTTGGTTGGTTGCTCCATGCCCAGCACAAAAACACCTATACTACTACTCCAGAATGTTGGTTGGTTGCTCCATGCCCAGCACAAAAACACCTATATTACTACTCCAGAATGTTGGTTGGTTGCTCTATCCCCAGAACAAAAACACCTATATTACTACTCCAGAATGTTGGTTGGTTGCTCCATGCCCAGCACAAAAACACCTATATTACTACTCCAGGATGTTGGTTGGTTGCTCCATGCCCAGCACAAAAACACCTATACTACTACTCCAGAATGTTGGTTGGTTACTTCATCCCCAGCACAAAAACACCCATATTACTACTCCAGAATGTTGGTTGGTTGCTCCATGTCCAGCACAAAAACACCTATACTACTACTCCAGAATGTTGGTTGGTTGCTCCTTGCTCAGCACAAAAACACCTATACTACTAATCCAGAATGTTGGTTGGTTGCTCCATGTCCAACACAAATCACCTATATTACTACTCCAGAATGTTGGTTGGTTGCTCCATGCCCAGCACAAAAACACCTATACTACTACTCCAGAATGTTGGTTGGTTGCTCCATGTCCAGCACAAAAACACCTATACTACTATTCCAGAATGTTGGTTGGTTGCTCCATGCTCAGCACAAAAACACCTATACTACTATTCCAGAATGTTGGTTGGTTGCTCCATGCCCAGCACAAAAACACCTATACTACTACTCCAGAATGTTGGTTGGTTGCTCCATGTCCAGCACAAAAACACCTATACTACTACTCCAGAATGTTGGTTGGTTGCTCCATGCCCAGCACAAAAACACCTATACTACTACTACTACTACAGAATATTGGTTGGTTGCTCCATGCCCAGCACAAAAACACCTATATTACTACTCCAGAATGTTGGTTGGTTGCTCCATGCCCAGCACAAAAACACCTATATTACTACTCCAGAATGTTGGTTCGTTGCTCTATCCCCAGCACGAAAACACCTATATTACTACTCCAGAATGTTGGTTGGTTGCTCCATGTCCAGCACAAAAACACCTATACTACTACTCCAGAATGTTGGTTGGTTGCTCCATGCCCAGCACAAAAACACCTATACTACTACTCTGGAATGTTGGTTGGTTGCTCCATGTCCAGCACAAAAACACCTATACTACTATTCCAGAATGTTGGTTGGTTGCTCCATGCTCAGCACAAAAACACCTAAACTACTATTCCAGAATGTTGGTTGGTTGCTCCATGCCCAGCACAAAAACACCTATACTACTACTCCAGAATGTTGGTTGGTTGCTCCATGTCCAGCACAAAAACACCTATACTACTACTCCAGAATGTTGGTTGGTTGCTCCATGCCCAGCACAAAAACACCTATACTACTACTACTACTACTACTACTACAGAATATTGGTTGGTTGCTCCATGCCCAGCACAAAAACACCTATATTACTACTCCAGAATGTTGGTTGGTTGCTCCATGCCCAGCACAAAAACACCTATACTACTACTCTGGAATGTTGGTTGGTTGCTCCATGTCCAGCACAAAAACACCTATACTACTATTCCAGAATGTTGGTTGGTTGCTCCATGCTCAGCACAAAAACACCTAAACTACTATTCCAGAATGTTGGTTGGTTGCTCCATGCCCAGCACAAAAACACCTATACTACTACTCCAGAATGTTGGTTGGTTGCTCCATGTCCAGCACAAAAACACCTATACTACTACTCCAGAATGTTGGTTGGTTGCTCCATGCCCAGCACAAAAACACCTATACTACTACTACTACTACTACTACAGAATATTGGTTGGTTGCTCCATGCCCAGCACAAAAACACCTATATTACTACTCCAGAATGTTGGTTGGTTGCTTCATGTCCAGCACAAAAACACCTATATTACTACTCCAGAATGTTGGTTGGTTGCTCCATGCCCAGCACAAAAACACCTATACTACTACTCCAGAATGTTGGTTGGTTGCTCCATGTCCAGCACAAAAACACCTATACTACTACTCCAGAATGTTGGTTGGTTGTTCATGTCCAGCACAAAAACACCTATACTACTACTCCAGAATGTTGGTTGGTTGCTCCATGCCCAGCACAAAAACACCTATACTACTACTCCAGAATGTTGGTTGGTTGCTCCATGCCCAGCACAAAAACACCTATATTACTACTCCAGAATATTGGTTGGTTGCTCTATCCCCAGCACAATAACACCTATATTACTACTCCAGAATGTTGGTTGGTTGCTCCATGCCCAGCACAAAAACACCTATATTACTACTCCAGAATGTTGGTTGGTTGCTCCATGTCCTGCACAAAAACACCTATACTACTATTCCAGAATGTTGGTTGGTTGCTCTATACCCAGCACAAAAACACCCATATTACTACTCCAGAATGTTGGTTGGTTGCTCCATGTCCAGCACCAAAACACCTATACTACTACTCCAGAATGTTGGTTGGTTGCTCCATGTCCAGCACAAAAACACCTATATTACTACACCAGAATGTTGGTTGGTTGCTCCATCCCCAGCACAAAAACACCTATATTACTACTCCAGAATGTTGGTTGGTTGCTCCATGTCCAGCACAAAAACACCTATACTACTACTCCAGAATGTTGGTTGGTTGCTCCATGCCCAGCACAAAAACACCTATACTACTACTCCAGAATGTTGGTTGGTTGCTTCATCCCCAGCACAAAAACACCCATATTACTACTCCAGAATGTTGGTTGGTTGCTCCATGTCCAGCACAAAAACACCTATACTACTACTCCAGAATGTTGGTTGGTTGCTCCTTGCCCAGCACAAAAACACCTATACTACTAATCCAGAATGTTGGTTGGTTGCTCCATGTCCAGCACAAATCACCTATATTACTACTCCAGAATGTTGGTTGGTTGCTCCATGCCCAGCACAAAAACACCTATACTACTACTCCAGAATGTTGGTTGGTTGCTCCATGTCCAGCACAAAAACACCTATATTACTACTCCAGAATGTTGGTTGGTTGCTCCATGTCCAGCACAAAAACACCTATATTACTACTCCAGAATGTTGGTTGGTTGCTCCATGCCCAGCACAAAAACACCTATACTACTACTCCAGAATGTTGGTTGGTTGCTCCATGCCCAGCACAAAAACACCTATACTACTACTCTGGAATGTTGGTTGGTTGCTCCATGTCCAGCACAAAAACACCTATACTACTACTCCAGAATGTTGGTTGGTTGCTCCATGCCCAGCACAAAAACACCTATACTACTACTCCAGAATGTTGGTTGGTTGCTCCATCCCCAGCACAAAAACACCTATACTACTACTCCAGAATGTTGGTTGGTTGCTTCATCCCCAGCACAAAAACACCTATATTACTACTCCAGAATGTTGGTTGGTTGCTCCATGCCCAGCACAAAAACACCTATACTACTACTCCAGAATGTTGGTTGGTTGCTCCATGCCCAGCACAAAAACACCTATACTACTACTCTGGAATTTTGGTTGGTTGCTCCATGTCCAGCACAAAAACACCTATGCTACTACTCCAGAATGTTGGTTGGTTGCTCCATGCCCAGCACAAAAACACCTATACTACTACTCCAGAATGTTGGTTGGTTGCTTCATCCCCAGCACAAAAACACCTATATTACTACTCCAGAATGTTGGTTGGTTGCTCCATGTCCAGCACAAGAACACCTATATTACTACTCCAGAATGTTGGTTGGTTGCTCCATGTCCAGCACAAAAACACCTATATTACTACTCCAGAATGTTGGTTGGTTGCTCCATGCCCAGCACAAAAACACTTATATTTCTACTCCAGAATGTTTGTTGGTTGCTCCATGCCCAGCACAAAAACACCTATACTACTACTCCAA
Organism: Oreohelix idahoensis; assembly: GCA_024509875.1. Taxonomy (NCBI): domain Eukaryota; kingdom Metazoa; phylum Mollusca; class Gastropoda; order Stylommatophora; family Oreohelicidae; genus Oreohelix; species Oreohelix idahoensis. The sequence goes on along the minus strand of JAMPIV010001772.1, from coordinate 523,389 downwards.
AATGTTGGTTGGTTGCTCCATGTCCAGCACAAAAACACCTATACTATTACTCCAGAATGTTGTTTGGTTGCTCCATGCCCAGCACAAAAACACCTATATTACTACTCCAGAATGTTGTTGGTTGCTCCATGTCCAGCACAAAAAAGCAGTCACTTCAAAAAGGGGCAGTACTTGTAATTTCTGACAAATGTCAAACTCAGTGTGTAGATCTATATAAATATCTTAAAATATTACCTCAAAGAAGGTAATACCTATTCAACGAAGTCAGTTCATCCACAAAATCCTGTCACAGAATGCTCCAACGTCTCTATGGCCACTTTTCACTCGTAATGGAAGAAGCTGTCAATGCTTAAACAAATTAAAAGTGCCCAAGCCTAAGTTTGACTTATTCAGAAAAGCCTTGCATATTCTGCTGCTCATGTTTAAAACAATCTTCCACATGACCTGAAAAATATATTCAGTTCCAATTTTTACAATCACAGACTTGTCGAATACTTCATCAGTGCCAATTATATGGGTCTGATTATATTTCAAATCATTATCCAGTTTAGGGTATGTAAGGTCCAATGATGTTTGCTTTTTTCAACATGCTTTTTTTCTTGATTATGTTTGCATACTGTATATGTGAGTATGCTGTTACATAACTTTTATAATGTTGCATTCTTTTAAATTAATACTTAGAGTATATGAGAATGACTGGATGGACACGCTATAAAGACGAGACAAAGGAAGGGTAGATTAGATGAACCCTTTGTGCCAGATTTTCAACCCTTTGAAAATAATGTTCGTTTGCTCATTCACATCTAAATTGTCATTTGAAATAAACAGATCAAAACAACAAACAGATGAGTGATGCCTTTCTCGGAAAACTGAATGGAGACAAACAATGTGATTTAGAAGCCAGTGAAGTTGTAGAAAGAAATGTGATAAATTATCAGCTCTGTTTGTACAAGTAAGTGTCACAGTCTGTGGTAGCCTGTGGTCTCTCAGTGTTTTATTTTCATTTAAAATAAACACACAAAAAGATGATAATGGTAGGAAATTAAATTTAGTCATTATAACAGGAGGAACTATGATCAGTACTAGTAGAATCCCCGTTTCATTCAAGCGTTGGAATGCATTCTTTTTACTTCTTCTTTCTCTTTGCTGTCTTGTGAAAGCAGGACATTGAAATTTTTTTTATTTTTAGATTTTGGAACTGACCTGTGTTAGCCATCCCAGATCATTTCAGGTCCTTCCTGCTTCTGCTTGATCACTCTTTATGGATCCTAAGTATGTTTTTTCTGTCCTGTTTTACAAGTAGAATTCCAGCTCTGATCACATGAAGATATCGTAATTAATAATAATGTATTAATGTAAATGTGAACATAGTTAAGTGTCATAACATAATTAATTATCATTATTTCCCTTCTGGCTCCTCATGGAGCATACAGCCACTAGTACAGCTGATCCCCTACAAAAAGCTTGCACCAAAACATTCACGTACCATTGCGCAGTGGTTTCTTTACCACCGTGTTTTAGATGATGAGGCTCCCCGGCCTCTTCCCAACCTCATATTCGTCGCCTCATGACATGCATGATGGAATAGTAGTCCTGTTCTTTATTTATCACCACAGCGACCCCTAGCAACTATATGGGGCCAGACAATTATTATTGTCAGCAATCAAAGATACTTGTATATCATGTCAGAGTATGTCACTGACGTCAGAGTATGTCACTGAATTAAAAAGAAAACTATGTCTGTCAGTGTACTTTATTTATCTCTTCTTCTTTGTTTTTTTCCATAGGGTGAATGGTGAGAGAGTTCTATATGATATGCCTCTAGTTGCAAAACGACCACTGGAGCACAAATATCTGACCAGCATGGTATGTGGTCTAGCCTGTTTTTGTGGCACTTCCTCACAGCGTCATGAACATGATAGCATTTTGAGACATTGATATAAAGTTATCAGATGAAATGTCTTTCAGGTTATTTATCCTGGTGAAAAAGTTATTAAAATAAATACATTTTATGAGAAATTTTGTGTTTAGGGTCGTCCACATGTGACGTCACGCAATTTTGGCCATTTTTTAAATCTCCCCTTCCCCCCTTGTCACAATTCGTCAAAAAAAAAAAAAACCTAATAGGACGTCACAAATCTCTTAACTTCCCCCCCCCCTCTTTTTTAACTACTGAAAAGTAACAATGTAATGGAATGTAAATTAGTTACTTACCGGATCATCATCATCACCAACTTTCAACTCCTTAAGGAGCATATGCTTTATGACAAGCCTTCCTGTCACGTGCCATCAGCTCAAGTTCTCTCCATGTCTGCTTCATCCCCTTCATGCCTGTCACCAGTTCTCTTCTCCGTGTATTCCCTGGTCTTCCTATGCCTGTCGTACCCTGGTGATTCCAGAGCGAGAACTGCCTGGTATATCTATCAACATATGTGCTCAGTGTTGGGTCCTATCCATCTACATTGTCTTCTTCTCATGTCTGGTTTTTATATTTGGACATGCACCCTAATATAACCGATTAGTATGAACGGGACGCGCCTCGCCAAAACGAGGCAAATTTTTTTTTTAAATGTCTGGTTCTTCTGGCACTTGTCTGGTTCGTGTCATCAGTTCCACATTAGTGGTCTCGTCATGCAACTCCAATCCTTCTATTTAGGTAAGCACACATTTATGAGACCGTCTGTTAGAGCGCAGACCTCTCGCGGCAAAGGTAGCTGGTTGGAAACACGGTGGTGTAATGCTACAGTATATCAGCTGTAAATGGATACCTGACTCTACTCTAGGGTCAGGAAAGGCAAAGGCAGCGAGGAGGCGAAGTGGTTACTTCATCTCTCAAAGCTTGATCTAGTATTGTGAAGTCTCTAATACTGTACTTCTCTACGGCAGTATCTTCAATGAGACTACCTTTTTGTTACCCATTAATGACAGTCTAACACTTTTTGATTGTAGTTTTTGTTGTTCACCATGTTCAGAACCATTTAATAATGTACATCGGAAGTGTTGTTTTCTGCGAGTTTACTAATTTGTGTCTGGTGGAACATACATTTTGCTGTACTTGTATTTATTTACATGTGATTCTCGTTGCTCCACTTAATAAGATTATGTGTATCGTTCTGTAATGATAGTTATAGTGTGATGCACCTTTAATCACTTGTATAAATAGTACATTCATCAGCAAACATATCACAGGATGAGTGTTTAATGTGTAAAGGAAGATCATTAATGTATATGGCAAAGAGAAGAAGGCCGAGAATAGAACCCTGAGCAACACTGGTATTGAGAACGGTTGGGTTTGACAATGAATTATTGTAAGACACCACTTATCTATCTGACAGGAATAATTTAATTATCTTCACCAGCTTAATATTTACTTTCATTGTTTCCAGTTTTCTGATTAAAATAACGTGATCTATCATTTCAAATGCCTTTTTAAACACTACAAAGATTGCCCTATATATACTATCGTTATTGTAGAAGAGTGTTGGAGACAAAAATGAAGGCAGATATAGAAAGACCTTGAACTAATGGCACAGGATAGGTCTTGGCATAAGTTTGTGAAAGTCCTATGCTCCTTGAAGAGCTAACGGGTAATTCTCCTTCTTCTTCCTCGTTCGCCTTCAGACTTCCACATTTATGACTCTAATAAAGGCAGCAGTCAACTCAAGGTTCTTGACATTTCTAAACAGTTTTTCGTTGACAGAAGTGGGTTGTTGCCATATGCTACACACCGTTCGTTGCTGTAAGTTGGGCAGGACTGCAGCAGGTGTTTCCTGTTCTCTCCTAGATAGCTGATGATATGCATTATTTTTGTTTTTAATGGCCTGGGTACTGTCTTTCCCATTTGGACTTGAATGTAGCTTTTATAGTAGTTTTTGCCATTTCGTAAGTTGTCTATGAAGGAATGAATGAACATTTAAAAGAAAGGCAGAAGAGTAAACAATAGTAATCAAAACTTCGTGGGCTGAGCCAAACAGGATGGCTCAAAATATAAATTTATGGACAACAATAACTACCTCCTTATGGTTCACTGAGGACTGATGATGATATATCAATGTAATGGCTTATAGAATGCTCATTTCAATCTTCTGTTTGTAGTGAACATATTGCAAAGGAATTTGAACTTTTCTAGTTGTTTTAGTTGGATATTACTAACTTTGACATTTATGTTATGGCATTTACTTAATAATAATAATAAGAAGAAGAAGAATTGCACCTTCAGTCATAACTGACTATGGGAATGCGCCCCTACGGAGACAGCCCTCAGCTGCTTACTTTCCTGATGTTCTCCTCTCTTCTGCTTGTTGTGTAAGCTTTTTTTCGCCCAAACTGAGGTGGCGCCGCAGATAGCATCACCACTTGGTGCGATCGGCAGCTTCATCCTCCCAGGTTGCTGGATTTATGTCCAGTGCCCTCATGTCTCTCTTGCACACATCTTTGAATCTCAGCTGTGGTCGTCCAACTGTTATTTTGCTATCTGCCAGTTGTCCGTAGAAGATATCTTTCGGAATGCCACCATTTTCCATGCGGCGGACCTGGCCAAGCCAGCGTAGTCTGCGCTGTCTAAGCAGTGTATACATGCTTTGAAGGCCAGCCCGTGACAACACCTTGACATTTGCCACTTTATTCTTCTTCTTTGATCCTTAGCCGCCGACCGTCAAAGCAGTCAGTGGCCATTACGCCTGGTGGCGTCTTGTAGGGCAACAACAAATTGATTCCACTTTGCTCGGTCGGTGGCCATCCTTCGTACAGTGTCCCAACTCTGGTTCATTCTTTGCATCTCAGCCTCCACAGTCCTCCGCCAAGTTGTTTTTGGTCGGCCTCTCTTTCGGTTTCCTTCAGGGGTCCATAGCATAGCTGTTCTTGTGATGGCATAAGGGTCTCTTCTGAGGACATGGCCAACCCAGCTCCAGCGTCTGCCAGCTTTGATGGTTTGCATGTCCTCTTGCTTTCTCCGAGTAAGCAGATCTTGGTTGGTGATGGTATTCGGCCAAAAGATTTGGAGAATTTTTCTTAGGCTTGTTGTGTGAAAAGAGGACAATTTCGACATTTCCTTCTCTGTAACTCTCCAGCTCTCCGCGCCATAGAGAAGCACAGAAAGCACACAGCTCTGATATAATCCTAATTTTGTGCTTGTGCTGTACTGAGAGGACTTCCAGATGTTGTTTAGACTAAAAAAGGCTGTTCTTGCTTTGTTCATTCTGTTGTTGTTTTTTTCCACGAAATGCCGAGGATGTGGCAAAGACTCCGTAGATGGAAGGTATAGAGCCTTCTTTCTTGCTTAGCATAGGTTGTCCATGTCTCGCTACCATATAGGAGTGTGCTGGTGACGCAGGCGTTGTATATCGCAGCTTTGGTCTTCATTGTGAGTTTGGAGTGGGAAGTATACAATGATCATCATCAGAAATTAAGAATTCATTTAGATCACATGGTTTATTTTGATTTCTTGGTTGGGGATTGGCAACTTTGAGGATTTTTTCTATATAGGTAATGAATAGTAGTTGTGATAGTACATGTTCTTGTCTTACAACAGATGACAGTAAACAATTTGAAAGGCTACCCTTTGTTCTTACTACATATTTGCTTTCTAGACAAATGCAGTGAAAATCTATATCTAGAATAAGAAGATCATAAACATTCAGAAGTCCACTAAGATGGACTTTGTTGAATCTGCAGAACACAGATTATTTTTTTTTCATATTGTCTAGTGTGTTGCACATCTTCTGGGCATTATAATCTACTTTTCCTTGCTAACTTTATTCTTTATGGATCTGTGATTTGGATTTCACAACTAATATGTTTTATACATTCTGTTCAATTTCATCTCTTGCAACAGAATTAATGCATCATTTGTTGTTAACTTTAATTCTAGTAGGAAATCTAAAATGTATGTCACTTCCATTAGAAATGTTAAAATGTTCACGTTTAAAAAAAAACCTAAAATGAATTATTATGTTGTTACTATAGGACTCCTTCCTCCTAGATATGGGGCCAACTTTCCCTCTGTACATTTGGGTGGGCAACAGTGCAGATCCTGAAGCATTATATGGTGCTCTTCATTATGCAGAGGTGAGTTAGAATGTGGGTGTGTCCTAAAAAAACTGAAATGTTTACTCAAGCAGTCTCATGTTAAAAGAATGCAAAATATTTTTCCATAAGCAGATGTCTGAACAGTTCTTTTTTTTTTTTAAATCCTCATGCAGAAATCTTGATTGTCAAAGACCATTATAATTATTTTGTATACGTTATGGTTTACAATTCCATCTCGCATGTCGTACAAGACAACTAATATGGGGTTGTGCATGAGACAGGCAACCTCATCATGTAAAACAAATTACTACAGAAACCACTGCTGCAAGAGCATGTGAATGATTTGTGCAGGCTTCCTGCAAGGGGACCAGCTACAGTGGTGGCTCTATTGCTCATATGGAGTAAAAAGGAAAGTGATGATGATGTTTTAGATTGTGAGCTAACCTATTTTTCCAGTGTCCAATAAATAAAATGCTTTAGCCTGCAATGTCTTTCACATCATATGATCCTTCACACCATCTTGTGTTCAGCTTTGAATGTGTTTAACAGTACAAAAAAAAAAACAGTTTCTTATGGGTTGAGGGTGATCAAAGAGCTGTAAAGTGATTAGAAAAAAATTGGGAACTTCAACAGTAACATTGCTAGACAGACAAAAACTCTTATTTTCATATGGCCTTAGTGTGAACATTTTTTATTTTAAAATTTGATTGCAAAATTCATCCATCCCATATTTTTAAAATTCACAAGATGTCAGTTATTTGGTACCACCATATTGGCTAGTAAATGCAGCAAAGTAATTAATTACCTTCAAATTACTGCTCATGAGAATGCATAAGCATTAATGCACACAGAGATTAATTATTGGGAAATCTTTATTATTTTAACCTTCACACTTTAGAATAGCTTTGTAAGTTTCAGGTATCTAAATCTTCATGTTATGTATTTCTCAGAGCTTCAAGCAACACCATAGTTACCCATACACAACCCCTATCTGCCGTATAATGGAAGGAAATGAAACGGTGAACTTCAGGAAAGTGTTCATTGCCTGGAAGGGCAGGGATTTGACAGGGAAACAGTTAGCCAAGTGTTATCATATTACTAACATAGGTCTGTTTAATATGGACAAGGCTCCAGCTTGGTGTCTTTCAGTATTTTCATTTTTTTTAAAAAGTCTTTATTTATGTTACCACTTATGCAAGCATCATTTTGAAAAGTAGTATTCATTTTTGTGCAAGATGTGTTGCTGTGCTGTTGATTGCGATATATCAAATATAAGAATTTCACTGTATATCAAATATAAGAATTTCACTGATGCTCTCTGTTCACACTCTTTTGTTTTTTAAAGGTCTGCATTGGTTTTATTCTTTCTTTGTTTCTTCAGAGATCTCCAGGAACTACACTGGGCTCTTCTCTTTGATGTCTTATAAAAATCGGCACATAGCTTATACATTAGCATATTTTATTGTGTCATTGTTAGTTTTATGTTTTCAAAAATAATGTAACAAAATTCAACAGAGCTAAAAGCTGTTCTTTATTCTAATGTTTTTGCTTTAAATATTCCAGGAAAGGCTCTTTTCTCAAAGACAGACAATCACACAGTTGCAAAACTGAATGAGATATGTTTAGATGACCATTTTATATCATTCACCTTGCCTGAGGGACCAGTAGCCCTATGTCACGTAGGTTTTATATTCATTTAATTTCCTACATCTTCTTCCTATTCTTTCACATAAACTCTCTCTTTTAATATCTCTGTATTTTTTTTCCTGTGTATTTTTCATCCATTCGTTTTGCGAATATTATTCTCATATAATTCGCAAACTTTACCTGTTTCTTTCTCAAAACTGAGAATCGCGCTAGGACGATATTACGTAGATGTCAGGGCTGCAGGGCGTCATAAGGCGTGATAAGTCGGTTCGCTGAACACAGGACGTAGCAAATCGTCTACATTCTCACCGAGCGCGCGAGCTTCTTCTCGGCATTAGTCCCGGTGAGGTGTGATACTTTACATCTGCACCGGTTAGTATCCAGACATTTGGCTGGAAAATCCCAAACTGACACGGCGCTCACTTGGGCAATGGAGTCAGGCTGTCTGGGATTTGAAACTGACACGCGTACATCGTGGTCAGTAGGTGACAGCTACGACACGCGTTAAGCGGACGTAAATGTTGGGAGTAGGGGAGATAATTTCGCTTGGCGAAATAAGTTTCGGCCCTTTGTCTGATTTTAAGATATTGGCCAAGTTTGAAACTTTAATTTCATTCTCGCTCATAGACTCCACAGTAGATAGGTCGCTCGAAAAACAGAATAGCCGTTAGCGAAGATCTCAGTTTGTTTCGGCAATTTGTCGAACTTCTAGACTTCCAGAAATATTTTCAGCATTTTTATTCTTAAGTTGTGCGACTACCTGTAATTCTGTGGTTGAGGTAATTAATATGATAGATATATAGATTTTGTGAGTGTTAAAGTGTTAAATCGCTTAATTCATTTAAATCTATTTCTTTAGCGCAGAAGAGAAATAAAGTGGTAGGCTATTATATTTTCTAGGGAAGCATTCAGTGGAAAGCAGACTAATTATAATTTCTAGCTTATAACGGCAATTGTAGCTATTTATGAAATTTAATTTAACTGCTAATACTCAGTCGAGTGTATTTTTCTAAACTAACGTATAAACTCTAGAATCGAGCCTCATGAATGATGACGGGATACGCACGTGTTCCTAATTTATGAGGAATGCTGATTTTTAAATATAACTTACGTCACGGGAAGTTTAAATGATAAGCAAAGCTCTCTGCTTGCAAGTTTAAATGTAAGTTTTAACCAGTTCAGATTCTGTGTATTATATTATTTTCAAAGACTGTAATGATAAAATATGAGTCTTGGAGCCAGAAATAGGTTAATTTCTTCTAGAAAAATGATCTGTCCCATAAATTTGCTGTGTGCCTACAAATATTACATACATTTCTGACTAGTTCTTTTGTAAAATTACTTCAGCTCTCCAAGGGAATAGGAATTCATCATTTTAATGCCAAATCCTTTGCATCCTGTCCTGTTCCAGCAGCAGTAACTGCATTTTTTGAGTCTTTGAAAATCTAAAATCTTCCTCATTCCTTTCTAGTGTCCATGGCTCTGAGTGTACTCTGGTTTGAGTGATTTTTCTTCACTACCTATATCTTACACCCTGTTGGTCCAGCACATGAATCTGCATAATTTGTTGCTAAGGCTAGAGTTCTTGTGTTTTGTCTTAGGTTAAATCAGATTTTTTTTCAAACTGTGCATATAATTACGGGTAGCAGATAAAAAACAAAGAAAGCCAGGACTCAAACTCAGAAGTTAGGGCTCTATCTATGGACTCTAAACTAGAGCACAAACGGTCTATCAGTGAGTTTGTTAAATTTTACATGTGTATATGTTTTTCCTATCCTAAATTAACCGATTTTTTCCTGATATTAAAATGAAAAACTGTTTGGTCATTTTCAAAAATATATATATCATTTGGGTAAAATAACAGTCTTGTCTCTTACTGTCGTCACATGTGGTGCATATACACACAATATGGAATTGGTGTACCTGACGCTGTTAACAACTTTACAAGATAGCACGCAAATATCACACAAATAAATTCTATCTATCACCTGAAGGGACCAAAACCTAGGAGAAATCTTAATATCCTCATCTAATGTGGCGGAAGTTAAGTATCATATCTACTCAACAATTACCCTGAATGAAACATTTTTCTTGCCAGATGTGGCAATGAGCTGTTTCATGGGTGCACAAAATCTAGCGAGCCGATGTAATTTGCAGTGCAGCATGGAAAATTCCAACTGTCATTGTTACATTATTCTCTATAGAGAAAACATATCAGGAGAAGATCAGCTCATAATTTACTTTTGGCAGGTAGGATCTCCTCTTTTCCTTAAATCAAATGTCTAGCTGTGATCAACTAATAAATTGATGGACAGATGTATAGATAGAGCAGGGTTTCTTAACCTGTGGCCCGTTGACCCTTGACTCTAGGGAGTGTGTGTACATAACTTAAAATATAAAATTTTAATTATGCTTTTATGTAAATTTATTTTCAAAGAAGGGGTCCAAAGTCTTCACTGGACAATCAAATGGGTCCATAGCCTTCATTGAACAATGAGGAGTCTATGGCTCAGAATAGGTTATGAAACCCTGAGATAGAAAAATGATCATGTCCCAGACAATTTTTGTGTGCCTACAAATAGTTACATACACTTCTGAGTTCTTTTGTAAATTACCCTTCAGCTCTCCAAGGGGCATAGGAATTCAACAAAATAATGCCAAATCCTCCTGTCCTGTTCCAGCAGCTCAAAGTCTTTCCATCTCTTCCTCATTCCTTTCATTTCTGTCTCTAGTTCTCTTCTCCATGTGTTTTTCTTCTACCTGTCTTACCCCAGGGATTCCAGCACATGAACTGACACTTTTGAATATTCTTTAATTATAGGGTAGCAAGACCAGCAAAGAAAGCCAGGATCAAACTCAGAAGTTAGCTCTATCTATGGACTCCATACTGGCGCACAAGACGGTCATAGTGAGTTTGTTAAATTTTACATCGTGTTTCCCTATCCTAAATTAACATATTATAAAATGAAAACTGTATGAATTTTTCAAAAATTATATTCTTTGGGTAAAATAACAGTCTTTCTCTTTATCACATGGTCATACACACACATATGGGAATGCACCCACAACTTTACACATGCACGCAAACACACAAATATCTGTGTATATACTTAGGGGCTCCCCATGAGCTGTTTCATAGGGTGCCAAAACTCTAGCGGAGACCGATGTACATTCAGTGAATTATGGGAAAAACCCAACTTTTGACTTGAACAGATATAAAATAGAAACTGCACATTTTAAAAATACAATAATCTTAAAAGAAAGTTCATTTACAAAAGTAACCTTTTAACATTACAGATAAAAGTGCTTGATGGCAGGGAGCCGCAGCATTTTCTTGTAATTTTACAACGGAATATTATTGTGGTAAGTTCAGTGTGTGAGTTTTGTTTAGCCTGTTGAGATCTTGTAGCACCCACTGCCAAACATGCTGAGTCCGAAGTCCCTTTATGATTGCAGTGATATTGTTTTACCGGTGAAGGTAAATCTGAGATTGTTAATACTGGAAATGGTTCTTTTGAAGCTTCTGTCATTAAACTTGCTGAAGATTATGAATTCAGCTGGTTATAAAAAAGATGTTGCAACAAACAACATCTAGCACATCCATGATCACTGAAATCATTTAAGATTTCTAAAGAAAGAAATTGCTTCCATTCCTTTTTAACTTGATGTCCCATATTGAGGAGACCATGAAAGAATAGGATTACTGGTGAACTAAGTGACACAATCTCTACCTATTATTTAGACTAAGATGTACCCCACTTATTTTGACAAAATAGTATAGTCCCTGCTTCTTACTTGGGCAAACAACCATGGATGTCATATTTTCACTTACCATCAGCATGATGTGGACCTGGCACAAAGCAGTATCTCAGGTAACAACAGCATCAATAACACCAGCTGCTGCAGCAATATCAGTATGTTCTGTGTGCGAGAGCTTTCATCAGAATGTGTGAGAGTTTCTCAGGTAAGTGTATGTGTCAAAATCTTGAGTTCAAGTTTTATAGTAAACAGTTTAACTAACCATGAAATTTAGACAATACTCAATGCACAGATTGGTACAGGAACCAATGCTCCAAGAGCATGTGAATGCTTGCTGCAGGTTTCCTGCAAGGGAACCAGTTGTAGTTGTGGCTCCATGCTGCATAAGGAATGAAAGGAAAATGATGAATGAGGATGTATGTGCTGATTTATAATCATTTCATTTTTAAAGAAGTATGAATGAGAGAGGGACAGAGAATCTGTTATAATTTTTTAAGGTTTTTGTTAGAAGTTTTGACAAATGACGATCAATATTACCAATATTTTTATTTAATTTTAATCTCACTTCTATTTTTACACAAAGTTCTCAGAATGTTTACCAAATTTCTACAACTAGGTGCCTCCAGTATCTACTTCTCTCAACTCTGCTGCAGTGTATGTCATTATCTCTGATGAGGCATCCATTCTCTGGTATGGAAAGGTGTGTAAAGATAAAATAATATTCGATAAAATACTTTTGAGGGACATGTTTTATTTTGTTTACAAATTATAGTGAAGCTTTTATTGAGTCTTCAGAAAATATGTGCATAGATTTCAAAGAGAATCTAATCTGGTTGTAGTTTTTGAAGCTAGCTAAATTTTCACAGGATAGTGCCTAATCATCCTTAGTAATCTTTTGTAACTTGCTAGACATGACAAGGGGGCATTATTCTGCATAAATAATAGTAGATATGATGAGCAGGGATGACATGGAAAGAAAGGTTTAGAGATGTCTAGTTAAAGACCTAAGTCCACCAAAAGAAGAAGAAGAGTTAAAATTTCAAATATGTGTGGTAAGACTAATTTCATGTATGTGTAATCATATGAATTGTATGTTTGTGGGAACATTTTTTTTTAAAAACACTTCTCTTAAAAGGAATTCAATAAATGATTTAAAGGCCTCAGTTTAGATCTAAAAGTTTAGGTAGGTTTTTTTTTTGTGTGTGTCAAATGCATAATTGTGCAAAGACGGTGTTCATACTGACAAATTAAGGTCAGAAGTAAATATTTGGTTAACCCCTATAAAATCAGATTTACTGCAGTAGCAAGGCTGGGATAATTTAATTCTGGGTAAAATATTTTTTTAAGCCAATGGGCAGATTATTTACTGCCACACAAATCAGCTGCAAAAGTGTAACAGCTGAATTCAAATTATAATCTTGTATTCCAACAAACTCTGCACACACGTTATGTCTGAAAAATTACCAAATCACATCTTACACTGGTCTTATCATTTCCTCTTGCACTATTTAAGTTTATTTAAAAATGATCTTACTTACTATTTTAGCATCAGCCACCTCCTAAATGTTACAAACTTTCTCTCATCAGTGTAAAAATAATCTGAGATAATTTGAATGCATACATGCTAGATTTATTGAGACTGTGACATTTCTGTAATCCACAGAATTCTAGTGCCTATGAGAGAGAATATTCCAAAAACGTGCATGCATATTTCTGCCCTGGAAGGTAGCACTGGCTTTTTTTCATTTACATAAAGTCTTTAGTGTCTGTAGTTTGGTAGTCAACTTATTTAATCCTTTAATTTTATTACTTTGGATTCTTTAATGTCTCCAGTTTTTTTTTTTTTTTTAATTTTATCTAAAATATATATTTACATCAAAGAAACTTTGTAATTTTCTGCTTAGATGCACAAATTTTTGTATTTATTATAATGTTATTTCTTTATACCAGGATGCATGAGTATGATATTATTATTGAGGGAGGAGAATGTGCAACATTCTGGTCACTGGTACAGCAAAATGGAGATTATCCTAAACAGTTTTCAAAGCCTGTATGTTCACCAGTATTACTACTAAATGTAGTTGCTAAATAATAGTCTCATTTACATGCATCTACCTTCACTCATTTGCTCACACGCATATAGTTTCAATATACACATCTACAGCAAAATCCCACAATAATACATCCAGTTAAAGCACAGTTTTGAAGATCATATAATTATCATCTGGGATCCTCTCCACCTATTCTTTCTAATTTTTTGTTTTTGTTTAGACCATTCTCAGTATATTAAACCTTTGAAGCGAACCACATTTTTCATCATACATGTTAATTTGTTTCCGTTAATATAAATTGTCTAAGGTAATTTTCCCCCTGAATATGAGATATGTTGTACTGTATTTTACAGCTGGGCTGCAATATCTGACACCTTTCTGCCCAGCACATTCAATTTCAGAAGTATTTTTATGTGGCTTTGCTTTCCTTAAGCTTTGGCTGTTCCCAGCCCACTTGCATGTCAGGTATTCATTTACAGCTGGGTAGACTGGACCATGATGCTACCAGGTTTCAAACCCAGAAACTCTGCCTCAAGAAGCAAGAGCTCTAAAAACTCTGCCACTCAATTATACTCATAAAAGGGAATTAAAATAACTCTCGGTCTGTACATTTGTGATTGTTTTTATAATTATTGTGTATTTAGTAAGTTGGAGGTTTTATTTAATGGCAAACACTTGTTACAGAACTATATCTTATGTAGAAGAAGTGGTCTAAAAGACTTAATCTGTTCCTCATCTGTCATTTCCTTTTGTGATCCCTGTGGAGCATGAACACACCATTACAACTAGCCCCCTTGCAGGAAGCTTGCACAAAAGTATGTGCTCCTGCAGTGACGGTTTCTGTAGAAATGTATTTAACAGGCAGACGTTGCCAGCTCCACACACAGCCTTGTATTAGTGGCCTCTTATGGCTTGCCAGACAGAGCAGTGGTCCTATTATTTGTGATTGCTTCCTCAGCAATCCCCAGGAACTACACGGGGCAAGACTTAATTCATCATCATTTTCCTTTTCCCTCCTTGTGGAGCAAGGGGGCCACCACTGTAGCTGATCTCTCTGTAGGAAACCTGCATCAAGCTCTCACAGCAGTGCTTTATGTAGCAGTTTATTTGACATGATGAGGTTGCCACCCTCATGCACAACCTCATATTTGTCACCTTGTACTACATGCCTGAGGAAGCTATTCTTTCTTCGTCACATCACAGACCCCCAGAAACTACACGGGGGAAAACATTAATACAACTTATTTTTAGAAAAAAAAAATTTTAACTTGATGTTTTTACTATGTAATTTTTAGAAACTACTGAGGAACTCTCCAACTTTAGCGTTGTGTACAAGCAGATTAGGAATGTGGTCCTTCACTGACATACCAGATTTTTCTCAAGAGGTACAGTGGTATTGATAGTGTTTGATATAGTCATTAGAGATGATAATGGTAGTAATGAGAGCAGTGTGATGGTCATGGTGATGATGATATTGGTGATGATGGTGGTGGTGATGATGATATAGACAAAAAAGTACAGAAACATTTGAAACTTTTGAGTTGTTTTGTTTAGTAATCTAGTATGAACTATTTATTCATTGTTCAGTTTCAGTTTTTTTAGTAGTGGGGAGGGGAGATGTAATATTACATAGATGGTTCATAAAATATGGTCATAGTACATTTTGTGTTCTAAGGATATTGATATTTGTTCCACTGTATAGGACCTGTGTGAGAGGGATATCTTTATTCTGGACACACATGACCAGGTGAGTGTTGTTGCTAATGTCTTATCTGTCGTGCATAATAGTAATGAAAGATAAAGGTAGTCCCATAGCATATACTGCAGAGGGGGAGTGACATGTTAGAGATTTTACTATTGTATGTCCAACCTTATGAGGTGGGGTGCCAGTTTCATTCCTGGCTGCCTTTGTCTTCCCTAACTCAAGAGCAGAGTCAGGTACCATTTACAGCTGGGTAGACTGGAGAGTAATGCTACCACATTTTGATCCCAGAAACTATGTAATTTGACCTTGAGAGGCAAGCGCTCTGATAGCTTAGCCAGTCAGACATTCATGATAGTTATACTAAGTAGATATATCAGCAGTTTGTTAATGTCATGTGTTTGATGTTTATAAGAGTTATTTAATATTAATATTATTACTGACATTGTAAAAGATAAATATATAGGTAGTTCTGCAGCTGTTACTGCTGTAGGGGAGTGAAGAGTTAGAGACCACGTATAATAGGTCTCAGTTTTATGAGTTGTAGTAACCAGTTCCCGTTCTTGTTGCTTTTGACTTCCCTAGCTCAAGAGCAAAGTCAGTAACTCATTTTTACAGCTGGGCAGACTGGAGAATAACATGATCTGGTTCTGAACCCAGTCCCTTTACCCTAAGAAGCAAGCATTCTAACCACTCTGCCATTCATTGACAGTGTACCAAATTTAAATTCATTTGATCTATGGTTAGATGGTTCTGTTAATTGCAGTATCCTTTTATTAATTAACAGGAACTGTTAAGGGGAGGGAGAACGAACGAACGAACTTTATTTTCAAAGGGTTGACAATTGGAGATAAAATGGGACATTGAATTTTTTTTTCTCTGAAGTTAACATTATCTTGTACAAATTTTATCAGATTCAACTCTGGATTGGATCTTCTGTCGTGGACAGAGAACACACAACACTTACCAAAGCAGTTCAAGTAAGAAGTTTATGGAAATTAAAGTTGTAAATCAAATAATATATTTATCAATGCACATTTGCTAAGAAAAAGCAATGAGCATGTGGCAGACACACCACATAATTAAAGTACTTGTTAATTAACTAGGGCTGCTGAGCTTTTCACTCTTTTGCAGCCAATACCACGAGTCCTTAGTATTATCTACACTGTAGATCTAGGCTTTTCATGTGGCTTTTCTGCCATTCCGAATCTTGCTGAGTTGAAGTCATGAGCTCCAGTTTGTCCAGCTTGGCTTTGCATTTAAAGAATCGTCATAGCTGGTGCCAAGCTAGGAGTAAGAAGCGTGTGGCATACTGTGCATTCCCCATCATCCAAGGGGGCTTTCCAGCTATGCAGAGCTAAAATACTGTGCTCTGGTTCTGGGCTCTCCCACGGAATCGTCACCTCCTGCACAGAGCCACCTCTCAGCTCCCCGTGCCCATCACTGGGCCCATAGTGAGATTCTCCTGCATGCAGTCAACTAGGTCAAAGCCAAAGAATCCCATCTGGGGCTCAAGTGACTTCTCCAAGCTTAGTGTATAATGCTGGGTTCTCAACTAGTTTCACCACAGGGGGAATCCCTGGAAGTGTGTGAATGATTTCAAGAGTCAACGACAGTGTAATTAGCCTGACAGACAGAGGTTCACTTCCACATATGCATACCTGTCAACATGTACGAATTTTTCGTACAATGTACGGATTTTTTATACTTTTAGCAGTGTACGGCCGTACAGACTCGTTGTACGGATTTTTCTCCCCTTCCAAAAAAAAAAAAAAAAAAAATTTTTTTTTTTTTTTTAAATTCTAAAAATATTTTCCAACCCAAGTTTTTTTAAATTTTAAATCAGAAAATATTTTCTAGCCCAGGTTCTTTTTTAACCAATTTTTTAATTTTTAATTCCGGGAATCTCGGCGTCCGTTTTTAAACTGAGGTCTCTCCCAGCAACCAATCAAATCCTTTTATACCCTACAATTCGGCAAAAACTTTGAATTTGGCTCAATCGCTTTCGGTTTTCAGCGTGACATGACGTATTTTTAAAGTTACCTGTTATCAACGACCATGCTTGCTTGCCACCACACTTCGACGCCATTTTGTTTAAAAAAGCTAAGTACTTATAACTTGGTTAAATATTGATGTTGTTTTGCTTTGTTGCAATTTAATCGATGTCTTAATCTTTCCAGTTATATCTTGCCCTTCAATATATTTCCGATAAATTGTCATAATATTCTGTGTAGGCCCTACAAAACTAGAAAAAAAAGTGTTTGCGTTGAGTAGGCCTACTTTATTCCAGCGCTCGAGATTCGCTGCATTATTTTTTAATAAAGTGGCAATCTGCTATTACTGGTCTAGACTACCAACTCTTAAATAATAATTTTGTAAATTTGTGGTGGTACGTTTTTTCTTCCTAGATTTGATATTCTGTTCATAATTTTGTTTATTTATTTATTTTTTTTTTTTTTTGCTGTTAGCCGTTTGCTTTGTTCGTTGTATTTTTTAATCATTCTCTACTGTATGTTGTCTGATGTGTGTGTGCCTCTACTGACAGATAGTGGTCAGAAAAAGAGCTTCTGTAGCTATTGGCTGGAAGTTGTTGACCAGAAAACTAGTACTGGTGCCATCCGCTTCCCTAATTTGAAAGTCATCATTCAGCGACTGCTGATACTCCCTCACAGCAATGCTGACTGCGAAAGATCATTTTCAATGATGAAAAAAATCCACACAGACTGCAGGAGGTCCATGAATGCTGACACACTCACTTCTATTTTACAGTGTAAGATTAACATTGATACATGCTGTGCAGAATTTAAGCCCACAAATGCAATTCTGCAAAGTGCTAAAAGTGCGTGTGTTGATTAAAATACAAAACACTGTACATTGAAAGAATAGTGTACCTCATGATCACTAAGTTTTTTATATGTAAAGAACAGCATGAGACTATTAGCATGTTTTATATCACAATAATTCAAATGCTAATAGATTTGCATATGTCATTTCTCATTTTAAAACTGTATTGCGTATAATTTATTAATATATTTTTTGCGTAAGGATTTTTGGGTGTTTGTAAGGATTATTTTGGTCCGGCGTACAGATTTTTGTCTCAGAAGGTTGACAGGTATGCATATGTATATTGTAGCATTGTACATAATATAAAGATGACCCTAGATATGCCTTCATGCATAATTAAAGCAGAATTTTTTTTCTCAGAAGTGTTGACAGGTATGTGTTATATGTGTCATATATGTGTTGCTAAAATGGTTCCTAAGTAGCTGCTGAAAATGCCTCTCATTTGTGTTTACCTTGGTTGTAGGGCTGATGTTAAGTGAAATAATTTGTGTTTGCCTTGGTGGAAATTGTAATATGTAGCATGTCCATTTAGACAATTACTTACAAAGATCTTTACAAACCATGCATGATTTTTTTTTCAAAGTGTCAGAGGTTTCTTATATATTTTAACTGACATTTTGTCTCCAGTGTCAGTCATTCTATCAAAAACAGTGGTTCCACAGACCTAATACAAAAATTTTTTGGTTAAGTAATGCTTACAAAGGTGTTCTACAGAAATGTCTTTTACCTGTTGTTGAGCATTGGTGAATCTGTCACACAAACCATTTTGTCTTTTATCATACACATGAGGTTGTAAAACAAACCACATAAAAATGAAAATATTGAAATGGTTATTTTCTACAAATACATGACAAGACTAAAAGCAAGAGATAGCTCTAAAACATGAAGAGGAAAGATCAGACCATACACTGCAAATATAATTAAATCTCATGTGGTTCTTGGGGATCTCCATGAAAACTGCAGCTCTTATTAGGTATATTGTAAACAGGCAACTCTGGTTAAGGTTGTGCATTGGGCTGGCAACCAAGTCAGCTCTTATTAGGTATATTGTAAACAGGCAACTCTGGTTAAGGTTGTGCACAGGGGTGACAACCAAGGCAGCTCTTATTTGGTATATTATAAACAGGCAACTCAGGTTAAGGTTGTGCATAGGGCTGGCAATCAAGGCAGCTCTTATTTGGTATATTGTAAACAGGCAACTCTGGTTAAGGTTGTGCATAGGGCTGGCAACCAAGGCTGGATTAAACCAAGAAGGGCCTCTAGGCTTTTTGGTGTTTGAGCCCCCTTCACCTAATAGGCAATAATTTTAATATTTGTTTTCAAACCCCTTAGCATGATGATGGTATATACTAGTATTATTAACAGACTGCTATGTTAGCTTGTTAGCATTGCTTACCTCTTTTATTACTATTAGTAATTAAGTTTTGTTAATGTTTATTAGTATTATTTTTATTATTATTAAGGTAAACACAATAAACACATTTTATGGAAAAATCTATGCATTTTTTTTAACTTATGCACGAGATCCTAAAGTTCTGGACCCCTAGGCTTCAGCCTACTTAGCCTAATGGATAATTCGGCCCTGCTGCCAACTACAAAACTTCCACACAAGTTATTTGTACAGTACAATATTATGTGTCAGTTAGTGTTCACACACCTTCCACACAATACTATAGGAATACCTAGTGTGGTTTCTGGGGATCCCTGAGGAGAAAATTTTTTTTTTTAAATTAATAATTCTCCTATTAAATGTAATGGTTGTCTCATAGGTACTGCTATAGGGGAGTGAACTGTTAGAGACTTCACTATACTAGGTGTGTGAGGTGGAGTGACTAGTTCCCTACCTTTGCCTTCCCTAACTCAAGAGCAGAGTCAGATACACATTTACAGCTGAGTTGACTGGAGCACGATGCTACCAGGTTTTTAACCCCGAACCTAGTAACACTGCCATGAGAGGCAATCACTAACCATTCTGCCCATCAGATACTACACTGCTGCCATTAAACATGTCATCATGGCAACTAAGCTGAGGTTGCATGTGTAGCAAGCAACCTCAACATGTATAGGTACCACAAACTGATTTTTCATTTTGTTTTTACAGTGTATTTGTTTATAGATCTTAATGGATCTCTTTAAGCCATGAAATTTCCTTTTTAAATTTTAAAAATCGGACATCAAACAACCGAGTTACAGCATTTCAAAATTGTGGGGAATTACAAAAATTTTCAAACATCTTCGCACCGAACAAATTGCCTGACTTTGCGCAATCATAACTACAGTCAACAAACACTTACCAAGTCAATAATGCTTTTTATACAAAGTCATACAAGTCCTTATTGCAGAAAAGAAACATGGGAAGTACAACAAATCAATTAAATGAATTATGGTCCATCAAAATTGACAAAAGATGCAGTAGCAAGTCTCACTGTTGAGCTCGCAAAGTGCAAATATGCATTTTCATGCACTCATAAATCAAAAACTACACACAGGAAAGCTATAAGATTTATTGAGCTTAAAGAGAGCAATATATACTTGATGCTTAATTTTTTTGAGCCACATGAAATACTGAATACTATAAAACTGCATTATGTGAAAATGGATCGAAGGCTAAATTTGCAGTTCGGAAGAAAAATCTCACGAAATTCCAAATGTTGTCATAAAATCATGAATATTGCAGCTATAGAGCTGAAAACTTCCATATTAATATAATTTGAGTTGTACAATTCAAATTGATGGTTATTTTCTTGATTGAAACAACCTTTACTGCTTAAAATTTGATTTTTATAAACAAAGAAACATTACATATTAGTCCGTGTCCAACTCACTGTCACTTGAGGTCAGCTGCATCAAAATTCCTCAAGTGAATCTCCTCTCAGGGCACTGGCTTGTTGTACTGACATCTGGCACCTGTATTGTAGCTGTCCTTTACTCACATTCTGTTCATGTAGCACAGAGAAACCAAGAGGTCACCTGAGAGAAATTTGTTGGGAGGGACGGGAAGAGGACAAATTACATGATTGTGTTATTTTATTAATACAAAAAATGTCGGCCAAATTATTTTTTTCTTTCCCTTTGTTAATCATTAAGCATTTATTGCGGCATTAATTTTTTACTGCATTTACCATTTAAATCATTATACAGTATTAATTATACAGTAGATTGTAAGTCTCTCTTTTACATGGATTATGTCATTTGTCTTTTATGTTTGTAATTGCAAATAAACTCAAAACCTGTAGAGACTTCCAGGAAAGCTTCAACTACATAATTTCATTAGCATATTGATTTTTAAACATCAGATGAGAGGAAATAATATGATATATACACTTTACACAACAAGACGTACTAGCTCCGATGTTTTTTTTATCCTAGTCCTTCAGAAGACAGAACTGTGCCAATAGATTTGTCACAGAAATCAGTGGCAGAGCCGGACGTCTGCCTCTTCCTGTCATTGAAAAATGTGCATCATAACGATTGTCCCCTGAAATAATTGAGAAAAAAAAAGGTTAATTATGTGAGAGAGGCAATTTTAAAAAAAAAGATTAACGTTCACAAGCTAAATTCTAAACATGACCTTTGACATCCATAACGTTATCGAAAGTAGGTCAGCGGCTTTACAAGCTGTTACTAAGTGTTAGACCTTAATTCTGATACCGAATGTTTAGAAAATGGTGATGGTCCGATAAAACAACCAAATAGTTACATAAACAACAATACCCCACCCCCAAAATTGCTTAAAAAACGAAAAACTTTCTGTCTAAATGTGTGAATCGAGCAGCCACATTTGGCTGTTCTTTTACTAATACATCCGCCCTCCGTCAATTGCCGTTGCTATATTGAAAATAAACAAAATAGGTCTGAAATAAAACAAAATTCAAAACTTACTCAGAACACATATTAAGTCGACTTCCATTGGTGAAACTTTCATTTCAGCGCCTGAGTCATTTCGTGCTGTGTTTCGTACAGCCGACCCGTCGTGTCCAGGTTTGTCAGATGGAACATCCGCCTTTATGTTTACACGCCGAAATGTGTTGGAGGTGCTCTTTTTTAACGTTATTTCGCTCTTTGCTCAAATAACGACGGTGTTTAAAACTTTGATACGATTTTAGCAGTATGGCTGCTCGTTTGTTTGATGTAACACAAGTGTAGGTAGGCCTCCCAGATGTGTATTAAAATTCAAAATTTCTCATTCACTTCGAATTTACGATATCTTCCTTAACAAAATCTGTACCTTGTGTTACATGTGCGTAAACCTCAGTTTCCACTCTTCTCAATGGTGAAAACCGTATTAGTGTAGCATTTTTGAGGACATAGCGCGGACGCTATGAATGAGGTGGGGGTCCTTTGAAGGAATTTCGCTTTCGTGAGCGCCGGTCAGCCAGCGCACGGTAAAAGCGGTTTCGTGGTGTTTTTGTTTTTTGTCTCACTCAATTTCAATGACACGCAGAAAGTTATAATTGACATATTATGAAAGAAGAAAGATCAAGGAACCAGAAGATATAATTTTTATTTAGAAAAGGCAAATTAATTACTAGGCAGAGCGAGGTTGAAAAGGGCCCAAACTGGGCCTCGCTTGCGCGTTACAGAATTTTCCGACCGCCGCGCAAGAGGCAGTTTGTTGTACATACATGATGTAAAATACATTGCTACAGAAATCACTATTTAAAGAGCACATGAAGTGCATGAGACCAACTGCTGTGGTCGCCTGATAATACTTAAAGGAGCAAAGAAATGGTCATTTTATTCCACCAATACTATCTGAATCAAGACAATGTGCCTCGTGTTATTTCTAGGGGTCAGAAGAGACAAAGAATAAATGGATCCACTGCACTCACCAAGCATACATCATATTCTGCCAAAGAGTAAATGCACAATGACTACTTTATAAGTGGCCATAATCATGTTGAATATGAGACAACTAATTAAAAGAATCTACTTGATGTGTAACATAATTTTTTTTTTGTTTATACATAATTTTAACATTTGTTTGTTTTGCTTTTTGTGTAACCTCAATTATGTTTGCATTATAAATAACTAGTTATTTACTAACATATTTTTAGACTTATATCGAACTTGACCCTGCTGGCCGAAAAGAGAATGATCTTCTGATACTGTTTTGCAATCAAAATCATGAACCTTCATTATTCATAAAGTACTTCAAGAGCTGGGACCCACATGGATATGGGGTACGTGTGCAAGTAATATGCTGTAATGCTTTTATATTGGAAGAAGAAGATATTCCATAAGGAATATACATATAAATACACTGATGTAAGCATAGGAACACTAGTAAATATGGTTGGGGTGGGGTGTGACAACGATGCTTAAGTTTATGCAAGGTTAAGTTCCTACTAGTACCAGCTTAAACATAAGCACCAAGTAAAAATGACACTTATAAAATGGGATTCATTAAGATATATTCCTGGCACGTGAATCCTGAATTATATTTCCATTTATTTTGAATAGAAAAAAAATTAAATATCATAATCATTTTCTTTTTCACTCCTTATGGAGCATCTGGTCGCCTTAATGAAAGCTTGCACTAAAACAACCATGTGGCTCTTGCAGTGATAGATTCTGTAAAAATGTATTTTACACATTGAGGTTGGTAGCCAAATGCACAGTCTCGTACTCATTCATTTTCATTTTTACACCTCATGGAGAATGTGTCTGCCACTGCATCTGGTCTCCTTGCAATTAGTCTTGTGGCATGACCGAGGAAGCAGATGTTCTATTCCTTCTATGTCTCTTCAGAGATCCCTGGAAACTACAGGAGGTCAGTCTCATATAGGTCATCTCTTATGACATGCCTGAGGGAGCAGACATTCTATTCTTTTTGTTACCATAGAGACTGCTGTGAACTGTACTAGGTAAGTTAAATATAAAAAGCAATTTAAATATTACTAATGTACACTAATACAACATAAAAAAATAGTAATATATTAATTTGCAGTTGTTGATCTTTACTGTTTTATATAGTAAATATTGTAAGATATAATGAGACGTGGCTGGCTATCATACATTACATATTATGAAGCATAATCACTAAGCCGGAACACACTGGATACATAACAACATATTTAATCGGCCATCTTTAGAAGCAGGAAGTAGAAGTATAAGGGCAAGTAACTCTAGTAGGAAACAAGATAACCATGGAGATGACCCCATCAACATCCCCCCTTCTTTATGAGTGAACAAAGTCATTCATCCAAGAGGGTTTCTTGCGATCTCTTTGAGGTCTCTTAGGGCAAGATGGTAGGAGAGAATGTTTCTGTTCTTTGCCAGCTTTCCCAGGACTAGAAGTAGCTGGAGTTGAAGGATCAACTTCTGGAGGGTTGGAAATGTTCACTTCACTAGTGTTCTCCGTGTCTGGCAAAACAACCTGTTGCTCGGGTAGAACTGGAGAGGAGACATCAATTTCCAGGTCCTCGGGATCAGGTGTGAAAGGTGTTGTTTTAGGTCTTAGATGAATTCTGTTTCTGACATATTGACCTCCATTCTCCCCTTCAACGAGATAAGATCTTTCAGAGAGCCTCTTATCAATCCTTCCAGGTTGCCAGTTTGGTTGTTCAGGGTCTTGATAGTAGACTGGCTGGTGAGACAACTTGGGCAGATCATGAGCAGTTTTATCATAATACGTCTTCACTGACCAGTCTCTCTTGCCTCTACTTTCAATAACTCTACTGTGAGTAGGAAGAAGGAAGTAGAAGTATAAGGGCAAGTAACTCTAGTAGGAAACAAGATAACCATGGAGATGACCCCATCAACAGCAGTAAATCATTATCCATGTAAAACAGTAGGACAAATGTAAGAGGAATTTTATTAGTTAAAGATAATGTTCGTCACTCAAGTCATCCTATTTGACCTCCAGATGAGAGATGAATCTTCACAAGTCCCTTCATTATTCAAGCATCTCAGAATGCTACACCAGCAAGGGTGCATTAGAGAAAATCCCCAATGCACTATGACCTAAATGGAAAGCTGAGATGGCTTCTGCAGCCTGGATTACAGAAGCAGAACATTATTTAAGAGAAATGTGCAATCTTGATTGGAATTTCTTCCAGCACGAGAATATTCATGTTAAAGATTTAAAAAATGTGCTTGAAATTCTCATGTCACCTTTATATCAGTGTCTGCACCTTCCCTTATAATTTTAACATTGCCAGCTTTGGTTTCTTGTCTCAACAAAAAAAAAAAAAAAACCATCCCTTGTTCGAAGTAAAGTAAGTGAAAGGTAGCAAGAGTCCTATTCTTAGTCTCCTCAGAGCCGACTCCCATTCATCCTGTTTTTCAGGGACAGTCCTGATTTATAACAGCGAATCCCAATATATAATGAGCAGGATGTGAAACGTCCAGGTTGTTTAAATAATGATTGTTGGTACATTTGGATCAGATTTATTCTTTTCAAACAAGTACTAGAAGAAAGCAAATACGTGGTACAAACTATGGTAGCCTATAGAACTTTTAGTGTTTTCATCAAACATTGAACTGCATACTTGTAAAATGGAACTCTTTTATTATGCACACTGTGAACGAATTTGTAAACAAAAGATGTCCCTCTCTTCCCGCATTCTTTCACTTTTTTTGTTTTGTTTTGAATAAGCTTGAAACTTAAAATTTGTAAATAGATGTTGTAACTCGGTTTGTACAGGGTGAAGAGGCCTATGAGGCAGCAAGGAAACGGGTGAGGCAGGAAAATGCATGTATTGACATTAACTGGCAGGTAAGTGACACATATTGATAATTATTAAAAGAAAAAGAAATTAAACAAGTTGTTGCTGTTGTTGTTTAACTAGGGCTGCTGAGCTTCTCGCTCTTTAGCAGTGAATACCAAGTTGAAGACTCCTTGGTTTTATCTACACTGTAGATCTAGGCTTTTCCTGAGTCTTTTCTGCCATTCCACAACGTTATTGAGTTGAAGTCATGAGCTCCATTTTTTTCAGCTTGGCTTACATTTAAAGGATCATCACATCTGGTCTCAAGCTAGGAGTCAGAAGTGTGTGGCATAATCTGCATTCCTCGCCATCCAAGGGGATCTCCAACTATGCAGAGCTAAAATACTGTACTCTGGTTCTGGGTTCTCCCAAGGAATCGTCACGTCCTGCAACAGAGCCACTTCTCAGCTTTCCATGCCTATCATTGGGTCCATAGTGAGATTCTTCTGCATGCAGTCAACCAAGTAAAAGCCAAAGAATTATGCCTGGAGATCAAGTGACTTCTCCAAGCTTAGTGTGCAATTCTGGGTACTCAACAAGTGTATGGATGATTTCAAGAGTCAATGAGGATGTAATTAGCCTCACAGACATAGGTTCATTTCAACATACGTATATTTTAGCATTGTCCATAGCTGGTAGTCATAGAAGAATGACTCAAGATATACCTCCATGCATATTACACAAGTTACAATAAATAAGATTTTAAAAGGAAATTGGCAAGAAATAACAGTCAAAAGGAACGTAAAAAAGAAGACATCAATTATTAGGTCACTTAGTAAAAATCCATTAAAAATATCCTTGCATTGTCCTGATATTTAACTCTAAATAAACAGAGCAAAGGACAAAAAAACCCAGAAAAGTTGTCTAGAATCATAGAGAAAGAGTAAGATAAATGGGAAGAGAAGCATGAAGGTGAATCATAGAAAGAGAGTAACATAAATCGGAAAGCAACATGGAGAATCATAGGAAGAAAGCTAAAAAAAGCGGGTAGCAAAACAAAGATAATCAGAGACAGAGCAGCCACAAATGGGAGAAGAATCACAGAAAAGTGGGTAAACATAAATGTGAAGAGAAATGTGCAGAATCATTGAAAGTAACCAAACATAAATGAAAAAGATCTGAAGGTAATTAAGTAGGCTTGCTTGTACAAGACATGCCCATATATAGAACATATGCCAGTGCTGCATGATCCAGAAGGAACCAGGAGCAAAAAAGACTTGAGGTAATCGGTTTCCTGATGAAGTTTTGGCCTCATCAACATTCCAGTTTATTCTGCTCCAGAGTGTCTTCATCACCTTATTAATATTACAGGATACATCCACTCTTTTCATCTCTCGTCATCTTCTTCAAGTATTTCTTGGCTGTCTCATTCTTTCTTTCTGTTTGCTACATGTTAGTGCACTCATTGCTAAATTTTTAAGTATTCTATATAATAGTTTTACTTCCTTTACACTTTTGGAGAGATGAAAAGAAGAAATGTGAAATAAGAATCATTATGATTATGTACTCTTATAATGTTTTTCTACCTGGATAGTTGTTGAATAAAAAACCAGAATTATGGCTTTCTTTTGTATCTTAGATGGTTGATATGGCATACATGGACACATCAAAGATAACTTATAAGGATTTGAGAAAGGGGGAGGACCTACCAACAGATATTGATGTATATCACAAGGAGGTATGATAAAGCTGTAAAACTTGAATGACAACTTTTGCCTTTTAAAATAAGATTCATATGTGTAGTTTTGGAGTGGAAGAAAGAATAAGTTGCTTTAGTTGCAGCAATTACAGTAGTAGAAGTTGTTGCAGAAATTTCTACTGTAATTGTAAGAGTTGGAGTAGCATTTGGAGTTGTGGAAGAAACAAACAGCAACTGTGAGCTTTAGTAGTAATTATTGCTGCAAAAAGTGTAACAGTAAATGTTGTAGTGGTAACATTGAAAGCCATAGTAATTTTTGTAATAGGAATATTAATTGTAAGAGCACCAACAGTGTAGTGACGGTGTACTCTCCATAGAAAAAAAAAGCGAGTTGCGTGATACTGTGGTTTCCGGTGCGCCTTCTGGCCCAGTATCTATGACTTTAGCACCTGTTCAACGGGAGAGTGGGCTCATCCCTAATCTGTTTATGTTCCCAGTAGTAGACTATTCGCAAGCAGCCTGGGGGTGTCACTGCTCTGCGCGGACCTTGTTTACCGAGGCGGCGTCCGAGCTCGTATGGTGAAAATATGGTTGCATTATCTTCAAAATAGCCCTGTCTTTCCTGCCATCCTGCAACTTTGAGTTAGGGAGTTCTGAGCTCCAGTCTCTTTCCCAGGCATTTTATCCTGGCCTGGCACGCATACAGAGGACCCCACTTCTGGTTCTAAGTTAGCAGTTGGGGACAGGTGGGGTAGCACACTGTGCATTCCCCGTCATCCAGGGGGCTCTCCAACTATGCAGAGCTTGCACAATGCTGTGCTCTGGTTCTGGGCTCACCCAAGGAATTCTCACGTCCTGCACAGAGCCACTTCCAGATACCCACCACCTGCCAACCCCCCATTGTAAAAATCTCCTGCATGCGGCCATCCAGTCAAGAGCCAGTATTAAGTCTGGTGCCCAAGTGATTCCCCCCAAGCTCAGTGTGCAATTCTGGGTTCTCATCATGCTGCAACACAGGGGGGATTGTGATGCTCAGCCATCTCTCTCAACTCTGCACCGATAAATGACATCGGGGACTTAACTGTGTCTCAGTACTGGGAGGCCCCGTTTCCGGGTACACCACACACAGCCAGTTGAGGCAACGGTCGCCGTGGGCGTGTCTTCAGTGGGGAAGTTGTGGAGTCTTCCTGTCCATGTTCTTGCACATCCTAACACTGCCCGCAAGACATCGGAGGTTTGGAGAGTGGCCTTCTCTGCTTTTTTGAGCCGGGGTGGGCTCCCCGGGCAAGTCTCGATGGGGATCGGGACGTGTCCACGCGCCAGTGGGCCCAGCATCGGCCACATCTGTTGGAGGACTTGCTCTGCCAGGTTTGAGTTAGTAAATTCCAACTTTGTCATCTTCTTGGCATTGTGATGCTGGGGTGCCTGTGGATTTCCTAACGCCCCGGGTAGAAGCCAGAAGTGTACTGTGCCAGCTCTGGGGGAGATAAAGGGGGTGTTTCTGCGTCTCCTTGTGATACGTAGCCAAGGTAGGGCTCACAGTGCTCTTTCCCCGCCACCAAATTGCCTGCTGGTTACGCCGAGTTCTCCGAGGCTCTAGGCATGTGACCAAGAGTTGAAGGCAATAGGATCGTCACGTCCTGAGTCTCTGTGCCTGTACGATGGGTTCCGATCTTCAGGGAGCAGTCCACACTCGTTCCCACTCCCAAGACTTGTTCAGTATCCATCTGGCTCCTTCCCACCCACAGAGGGCGTGTACGGTGTAGTGCACCGGTTTTATTATCGAGGTTTGCTCCTCTAGATCCGTTGTGTTTAGCCTGAGGATTCGCACCCTCAGTTACCAGGACTACCTCGAGGAGGGTGTGGCTCTTCACCACGCACAACGATCTTGGGGTATGAGAGGTTTTGCTAGGCCAAGAGACTAACACCGCAATGGTCGCTCCTTTCATGAACAGAATTCACTAGGCCTAGGGTGAAGCAAGGGGGGAAACCCACTACCCACAACACCAGCACATCATACCCCCTGTCTGTAGACTTTGCCCCAACAGTGTAGTATTAGCAGTTATAGCAGTATCAACATATCAGTAGTAGGAAAAGAACATATGGTAATTAACAAGATCGGTAATTATAAAGTGCTACAATAAAATTCATAGTAAATATATTCACTGTTGTAAAAATGATTTTGCCTGTTCTATTTTTTTAGCATTATTTATCAGATAAAGAGTTTGCTATTGCACTTCGGATGACAAGAGCTCAGTTCTACAGGCTACCCATGTGGAAGCAACACCAGATATTGAAATCAGCAGGAATTGCACCCCGTCCATATAACCTTCACATTTCTTTAGTCTCCTGATCTGGGTAGTTTAAGACTAGTTGGGGCATATTTCATAAATGCTTATCACTGTAACACAGCTTCCACATGTGATGTATATATTTGTTTTGTTGTAAGATGTCCTTGACATCAACAATTGTAAGATGTCTTTGACATCAACAATCACGATTTATAAAATTTTGCAATTAACGCTGAAACAGCAACTATTTATAGTTTTCTTGTTAACACAGTCTATTTTCAAACTGATAAGTGATTCACAAAAATATGAAAGTAAAATATCTTAACAGAATGACTTAATTACTCCTTCCTCTTCTACCATGAGGTGTAGACGTACGAAAGAGAGAGTGTCACACTATCCTATCAGCTGTCTTCCTCCTGGCCTGGTTCCATTCTAGTCCTCGGTCTTTCAGAGATTGTCTAATGTTGTCCTCCCAGCAGATGACTCTGGGTCATCCTGGAGGACTGGATCCCTGACTCTTAGCCTCCCATACCTGTTGTGGCAGCCAATCTTCTCCCATTCTGCAGACATGGCCAAACTATCTTAGTTGGGACTGTTCTACTTGTGTCTGCAGGGGTTGGATTCTTAGGCCTTGATGTATCATCTGGTTGCAGGCCATGTCTCTTCTTGTTACTTCAACCACCTTTCTCAGATACCTCATTTCTGAGGTTTTAACAGAATGTAAATGAGGTAAAATCTTAACTCTCTCAATACTGCAGCAAAGATCCCTCAGGTATGTCACAAGAGATGACTAATACGAGGATGTGCATGGGGCTGGCAATCTCATCTTGTAAAACAAATTGCCATAGAAATGACCCCTACAAGAGCATATGAATGTTTTGGTATAGGATTCCTTAAATGGGGCCATGTGCAGAAGAAGTTCCATAGAGAAATAAACTATTGAATGCAGCAAAAATTATAATTCAGTACATAGGTCTGAAAAATGAGATAAGATATAAAATAGATCGCAATTTCCAAGAATTAAGAATTTTAAAATTATGAGCTGTTTTAGTTATGAACACTTTCCATATTTCAATTACTCCTACATCTACAGCAATGACTTTGGATATGAACCATTCCCATATGAGATTCATAAGAAAACTGCTGAAGCTGGTTAATTTGAAAGTGTGCTTCTTGTCTAATGTTGACTCAAATGACATTGTCAGTTCAATCTGAGCCTGATGCATTCATTTTGAATTATTCATGGTAATTTCTTTAAGACTTTTGAATGACTTTAAGATATATACGCGTAGTCTTAAGGTCAGTTATCACCATCTCCCAGGTCATTTTCTCACTTGGGATTAGTTTGTGGGCAAACAACAGTTAAACAGTTTATGTGCACATGAAAGGAACATTAATTAGCAAATAATGCATCCATTATATTCGAGTTGTCTTACTGAAAAATCTGTAACCAACAATGGAAAAACCCTGCCAGCTTTTTGTGAAAATATGGAAAAAAAATCATGGACGGTACATTGAAATTTAATTTGAACACCCACTAAAAGTATGGGTGTGGCTGGAAATCTTTTCATGGTGCATTTTTGGGAAAATACAGAATGGTGTGCATTGTACCATGAAAGCTACATTAAACACTCACTAACAGAGCATGCAACCCTTTAAATTTTGTCATGGTGCACTGACCATAAGTTTGACTACAAAGATCAAATGAAGTTGAAATGGAAAGGAATAAAATGATCACAGGAGAATTAGTGCCATCATCAGGACATGCAACAAAAAGAGCACAAAATAATTATCTCCCCCCCCCCCCCATTCTCACATTTTAGCAGGTTACTTGTTTGTTGTCAAATATTAATGAAAGCTGTGTATGTTTCATTTATATGTCAAATATTTAGGTTCTCAACATAATAAAATGTGTATAAAATTTGGCAGAGATGACATGTCTTTGTGTGAAGTTTCTGATGTTTCTGCTTCTTCCTTTGTTATCTTTATATTTAATAACTTATAGACTGTTATTTGTTATAATAAATGTTATACAAATAATGTTCTATGTTTGCAACAGCTAAAAATGTTTTATTCATGTCCATTTATTTATACTTACCACATCATTAAACTATGTATTTCAGTCCTAGAAATTTAAAGTAATTTGTGTCTCTTTTATTTCAAATATTAGAACACATTGTGAATGTTTATATATTAGGTTTATTATGAATGTTTTAATTTCAATGCTTAAAAATGAATGTACTCCTAAGATTTGATGTAACTGTTTCTAGCTCTAACTGATACAAAGTTTTGTCCAGTATCTTTTAATAATATATACTAAATATGCTCGTATATATGCCTAAATCTTTCTTTACACAAGTTCCGTTTACAGCAGTTCAAAAGAACTCAACGTGATATTTAGTAATTTAAATTTTATTTCTGAGTGAAACTCAAAGTTATGAGCTAAAGGAATTTCAGAGAAAACCTCAGACATGAACAAGAAATATTTTTGATCCACCAACCATACTCCACGTGTTGACTGTGCTAACCATGTGTTATCTGTTTTGTACTGTGAGATAAATATCAAAATGAAATTTAATGCATACAATTTAATTGGAACAATAACTGTTCAATATAATGCTGCACTGTCTATTTTTTCGTCACATTTAATGCTTAAAGTCATACTACTATTTTCCACCTATCTTGCAGTTGATCTGCCTCTGAATAATCCTTTTGTTGCTATAATATAAGATGCATCAAAAATAAAATTTATTGCACTTATAAAACTGAACATAATTATTATTTTCTTTCCTTGTCTAGTGCTTCATAACATTTAAATTTTTTTTAAAACAACCCATCATTTAATGATATGAGTCAGAGTAAATACATTCTTTCCATTTGTTTGATTATTATGTGTGGCCTCCCTGTATGTAGTGTTTGATATGTATAATGTGCTGATGAGTTAACTCAAAAAGCATAGCACAGTGGGTCAGTATACTGTTCTGTCAGAAGCAAAGCCACTGAAATATGGAATTAAATGATTTATTAAAATAATTTGGTTTTGTATTATAAAAGCTGATGGGCACAGGGATATGTACAACAGAACAGAGAACTACAATTTTTCTTCACAATCTAGGTTCATCTCTAAAACTTTGGTGTCAGAATTAATTCTCATGTTGTTTTGAATAGTGTACCGAAATAAAATGTAGAAACTATTAAAGAATACAAATTAAGTGACACACTGAACATTTTAGGTACCACAGTGGTCTGGCACCCAGTACTTAGTTGTGATTTGTTTCAGATAGTATGTCTTTACCAATCAAATCTTACTTGAACAATCTCACTAAATCTGCATGAATTGCTACTAACATTTCTGAGATATAAATACAAGTCATGTCACATTCATGTATCATGAAACATGACTTGTGAGAAGGTATTTTTATGTGTAATCGAACCAGAGTGACTGACAACTGGACAGTCAGTTAGAGAAAAGCCACAGGTTATCAGTAATCTCTCCTGAGTATAAAATTAAATCAATATAACAAGTTGATGGCAGCTTGACAATGGCCACACAAAAAAACATCTGAACATAGCATGAATGTGCTTCCATCTGTGAAAAGCGTATGGGAGTAACAAAGATCACAAATCAAAACACCTAATAAAACTGAAAAAAAAGACAGAAAAGTATGAACTTAAACTGATGGGTGCATACAGATATCTGGACCACTAAAAAAGTATAGTACCCTCTGCAGTGACTAACAAATTGAAGCTGGATATGTAATCTGCAAGAGGTCAGCCAAGCGTAAAATAAAAGAATGGTGAAGAAAGTTGTTGATCTTTACTGTTTTATATAGTAAATATTGTTAAATATAATGAGATGTGGCTGGCTGTCATACATTCTCACGTTACGAAGTTTAATCACGAAGCTTGAACACAGGATACAAACTCGACATGTTTAATTCGCCATCTTAGAAGTAGGAAGAAGAGTTCCCATAAGGGCAAGTAACTCTAGTGGGAAACAAACTAAACATCGAAACAGATATATACAACATCAACATCCCCCCTTCTTTATGAGTGAACAAAGTCATTCATCCAAGAGGGTTTCTTGCGATCTCTTTGAGGTCTCTTGGGCTAGATGGTAGGAGAGAATGTTCTTTGCCAGCTTTCCCAGGACTAGAAGTAGCTGGAGTTGAAGGATCAACTTCTGGAGGATTGGAACTGTTCACTACACTAGTGTTCTCCATGTCTGGCAAAGCAACCTGTTGCTCGGGTAGACCTGGAGAGGAGAAATCAGTTTCCAAGTCCGCGGGATCAGGTGTGAGCTGGTGAGACAACTTGGGCAGATCATGAGCAGTTTTATCATGATACGTCTTCACTGATCTGTCTCTCTTGCCTCTACTTTCAATAACTCTACTGTGAGATGCAACGGGTTTCACTGCAGAAGGTATCAGCGTACGCAGTTTCCTGTTGAACAGTATTTCTGCTGGACTTTGATCAAACCCTTGTCTCGGCGTATTACGAAGTTCAAGTAGTGCCTAATATGCATCTGTATTATTTTGAACAGTCTTTCTCATCATACCCTTGATGAGTTTCACAGCAGATTCAGCTAATTTGTTGGCTTTATGGTGACCTGGTGCTGATTTAACATGAAGTATTCCCCATCTAGCAGTAAATGATCTGAACTGTGCAGACGTAAACTGAGTACCTTGGTCAGATACAATAACTTTAGGGACACCATAACGAGCAAAATGAGACTTCAATTTCCTGATGACTAACTGTGCTGTCATTGTAGGTAGAAAGTCTACTTCAATGAAGTTGGAGAAGTAGTCAATCAGGACTAAATAATATCGGCCTTCTATAATAAAGATGTCAGTGCCAACTTTCTCCCAGGGTGATAAACCTCTTGAGTGTTGGTTTAAAGGTTCTTTAGTATTCCTTGCCTTCGTTTCTTGACATTCTGGACAACTGTCAGCTATCTGTCGAATCTCAGCTGTCATGCCGATCCAAAACAGACAACTTCTGGCCCGGCGCATCATGCTGTCAAATGCAAGATGAGCAGCGTGTAGCTTCTGCTTGATTTCAGGCCTCAGTGCTTTTGGGATAAGAATACGCTCTCCTTTAAGTATTATGCCTTGTTCTGTTGTCAGAGTGTCGCGAATGTCAAAATAAGGCATAAGCTCAGCTGGTACATCAGACTTTCTTTTAGGCCACCCATCCAAAATGGTCGACTTCAACCTCTGGAGCACGCTGTCTTTGAGAGTTTCAGCTTTAATCTTTTCCATCATCACATCTGGTATTTCAGGTAATCTTACAGGTGCATCAGCTCCTGCATTGCTCTCTCTATCAGCTAAGGAATCCAATGTGACATTATGAATACAAACTCTGGACAGTGTGTCGGCTATAAGAAGATCGGAACCTTGTACCCATTGGAATTCAAAGTCATATCGATGGCTGCGCATCAGTAAATTCTGCAGTCTTCGAGGAATTTGACTCAGAGGTTTCTTAACGATGGCTGCCAAAGGTTTATGGTCGTTGATGACTGTAACTTTCCTTCCATAAGTGTACTGGTCAAAGCGTTCCAAACCATATACAACAGCTAAGAGCTCCTTCTCAATTTGAGCCCAGCGTTGTTCTGTTTCAGTTAGAGCTCTAGAAGCAAACTCTATTGGCTGACCATTTTGTAGGAGGACAGCCCCAAGTCCATAGCTGCTACTATCAACTTGAATACACAAAGATTCATCAGGATCATAGTATGCGAGTACTGGAGTAGAAGTAATCAGTTTCTTGACTCTCTTGAAAGCTTGTTCACATTCAGCAGACCAGATAAAAGGAGTATCCTTACGGGTAAGTTCTCTTATTGGATGAAGAACTTCTGAAAGATTGTTGAGAAACTTTGCTAGATACTGTATCATGCCGCAAAATCTGCGAACCTCATGACAGTCCTTAGGAACGGGCATGTTTAGTATTGTCTCAACCTTTTTCTTGTCTGGTTCAACACCTCGAGCAGTAATAAGGTGACCCATGAAGGTAATTTCTTCTTTCTTCTCTTTACACCTATGTTTCAGTGCTTTAAGCTTCAGATCATGGTCCTTAATTGCTTGCTGTCTGTTTGATCCACAACCTGCAATAACTATGTCATCAGCAACATTGATGCAACCATGAAGACCTTCAAGAGCTTGTGCTAGATGCCTCTGGAAAATTTCACTGCTTACATTCAAGCCAAATGGTAATCTAGACCATCTGAACCTACCATAAGGTGTAATCATTGTTGTAAGTTTACTAGACTTCTCATCAAGTTTGATATGCCAGAATGCTTCCTTGATATCCAGCTTTGTGAAAATCTTGGCATTATTGAGTTCAGGCAATACATCATCCAAAGTTGGTAATCTGTAATGCTCCCTCTGCAAAGCCTCATTCAGGGGTCTAGGATCAATGCATATTCTTAAGGAACCATCAGACTTTTCAACAACAGCCATTTGGTTAACCCATTCAGTCGGTTCCTCTACTGGTATTAATATACCTCTGTTCATTAGATTTTGAAGCTCTGACTTTACCTTGCTCTTAAGTGAAAATGGTATTTTTCTGCACGGCAGTGCCTTTGGACGAATATTAGGATCAATATGCAACACAGCTTCACCCAGGACACCTAGATGGTTATCAGAGTTATGATCATTATCTAAACTGTCAGTAGCCACCTTAGCAATAAATTTGTTTGTGTTGACTGTCACAAACTGTAGATCCTGCAGTGTGTTGTTGCCCAGCAAACATGTGAATTTATTTTTCACAACAGTAAACCTTATATTGTGTTTTGTCCCAGTCTTAGGATTCTCAGCAGTTAATAGAACTTCTCCCAGTGGAGTCATCTTAGTACCATTCCACATAACAAGCCTCTGTTTAGTGGGTAACAGTTGTTCTAGCATCACAAAGCGTTGACAGATTGTATTTACATCAGCTGCTGTGTCTAACTGAAATTTTACCATTTTTCCATTGACAATGAGTTGTGCAGATGTACAAGCTTTGCTAGACTTCACACAAGCAAGAAAAACTTCAGAATCTTCCACTGACTCTGTGTGAACAGTGTGAACTCTCTTGCATTTAACTTTGAAATGGTTTCTTCCCCCACAGTTTGAGCAAAACTTCCCCCATGCAGGACACTTTTTCTTAATCAATAGATGTTTCTGTCCACAGTAATGACACTCCTTTCTAGGTTCAAAGTACCCACTGTCAGTGTTACTTTGACAGGCTTTACCAGCAGCATGCCCAGTGTCTCTCTTGGGAGATTTATGGTTGAGTGATTTTTTCTGTACCTTTTCAACCCTTGCTTCAGAAGGTTGTACTGTATTACTCAACTCTCTTATGTCGTTTCCAGTTTGCTCGAAGACTCTGCATATATGAATGGTTTTCTTAAGATCGAGGTCAGCTTCTCTCAAGAGTTTCTCTTGTAACATTTGTTGACAGTAAAGACAATTTTGTCTCTTATCATACGATCCTTGTCGTTAAAGTTGCATAAGTCTGCCTTAGTTCTCAGCTCAGTCAAAAAAGAATTAAAAGGATCTTGAAGAGGTGTGTTCCAGAATCTGAAGGTATGTAATACTTCATTGCTTCGTGAGCTACAATGGTTCTGGAGCAAATCGAGAATTTTAGTAGGGTTAGTGTGGTCTCCTTCCTCTGCAAGTTGATCAAAAACTTCAACAGCTTGAGGTCCAGCACAGTGTAGAATAATGGCCGCCCGAACAGAATCAGGTTTAGAGGCCACCTCTGCTGCATTCATATATAGTTCTAACTGTCGTCTCCATTTACGAAATGTGTCTGGTTCGACGTTATTTATGTCTAGGCAGGGTGGTAACCGAAACATGGGCCGTTCTGCCATGACAAAATGTCTAATAATGGTATGCAAGCAATAATCAGTAATCTCACCTCAAGTCTAATGACATTCAGCACACGTGCTACAAGATATTCAGCAGAATAGTCCGAGTTCTGTAGAAATAAACACCGCTGCCACCATGTTGATCTTTACTGTTTTATATAGTAAATATTGTTAAATATAATGAGACGTGGCTGGCTGTCATACATTCTCACGTTACGAAGTTTAATCACGAAGCTTGAACACAGGATACAAACTCGACATGTTTAATTCGCTATCTTAGAAGTAGGAAGAAGAGTTCCCATAAGGGCAAGTAACTCTAGTGGGAAACAAACTAAACATCGAAACAGATATATACAACATCAACAAAAGTAAAAAAATGAAAGCTGAGCAGAGTCATCTAATGTTCTGTACTTAAAAATCTGGAGGTGATGGTGTAAATTAGCATGGATACAGGAGATGAATGAATGGGTATAAAATAATTCTACTAGTGGATTGATGGATGAATACACAGAAAGGTTAAAATGGAAAATGGGAACAAGAACATGGGGGCTCAGATGATAAAATATTGTTATGTTTCAGCCTGCAGGCTTGAAACAATTCATCCAATGACTGATGAGCTTTTATTGAATGAAACTGCTGCCATTGTTGGAAGAAATGGATCTGAGGTAAGTTACCATGATGTCTACAGCATACTGGAGGTCACCACTGTTGAAGTGACAAGCAGCACGTTTCTACACCCTTTCCTGAATGTCTTAAGCATGTTTTATGGAATTATCAGAAGGACTTCATAGTTTTCTGTGTACACGATCATGTTTTGACAGTCGGATAATGGTCTATGTCACTCCACAAATTTCACAGGTGGCATCATCTCTGATCTCTACAAAGTCCAAACTAGGAGGGTTGTTGTATGAGTCTGTTCATTGAGAATTTCAGAACAGCACAATGCCATAATGGGAGATATAATCTTCTACAGATGGCATTTAACAAGAACATCCTTCAAGCTTCAGCCTCAATTGTTGACTACACAAGAGTCATCAGCAAACACTTTGCAGGAATTAGTGTCATTTAAAAGGTGGTTAAATGCCAGAACAAAATATTCTTCACTGCTATCCTGTGCAAAAGAAATGTTGGGACAGATTTAAAGCTGGCGCTGGTGATGGGTATAACAGATTTAACACTAAGGATCCTTTTAAAAGGCTTCATGGTAATGACATTTCTGCAGTACTGAGAGTTTGTTTTGCAGGGTATGTCGCAGAAGCACTATTTTTTTTATTGTATCTTTCTGATAGTTTGCATTAGTAACTGCTAATTGTAGGTGGTGATTAGGCACACAGTCACCATCTCCAGTTATTTGTGTTACTGCATGAATGTTCAGTTTTATGGTCTTCTGCTTGTTTCATTGCCAAAATTATCACTTCAATTTACTTTCTTCAGTGTCTTAGCAGTGGAGTGATTAATATGTTCACTTTGTGGAATAGGAAAGTTCACACCCTGAAATGAATCCAGGTGCAGAAGAGCTGGCCAGTTAGCAGTAAGTAACACAAAGCTCTAGCAACAATAATGACAACAGTTGCACATAAGTACAAGGCAGTTTTATATATGGTATTAATCTTCTTCACCAAGACACAACAGGACACTGCAGTCACACGAAATATAGGCTGTTGCATTGTTCTTTATTTAAATAATCAGAATACAACCAGAATCTGCTGCAAACAGCCAGTTACTTCTTTTCTTTCTGGTGGAACACAAGCTGAAACAGTTTGTTGCCACCTATTTATATTTTGGACTGCTGTAACTACTCATTAGATCCTGGTTGCCTAAGCTTTCTCTTCCACTGTTCTTTGTGAAGGTTCTCTTTAGTATCCCCACCCTTATTTTCCCCAGTGAGTTCCAGTCATGAGTATATTTGGCTATTCTAGTTAGATATCGGGGGGGGGGGGGGGGGGGGGGGGGGGTCCAATCAATCTCTACTCACTCTGTTTAATACACATTTAAATAATAACACAGGCTTGCCAAATACTATAAAAAATGAGAATAAGACGCTGATCCACAATGCTTGTAAAATTGCAGATAATATGCTGAAGATCCACTCTGCTTACAGGAATTGTAGATCTTCTCCAAAGGCTCTTGATCTGCTTTGTAAAAATTATAGATTTTCTCAATACTGTATCCACTATGTAAGCAGCTGTGTGAAGGTCTAATCCTAGTTTGTAGGTACAGACTATCTTCTTTATCCGCACAGCAGCTCTCTCCTTGGTTTGCTCCAGGCCAGAGTGAACCTCAGATGCACCTGCAATTCGAGCTTCGATTTCATCGCTTGGCTTTATATTGATTTCTCCTTGTATTCTGGCATCATTTATCCAGCTGTCAAGTGACATTTGAACACTGTTAAGAAAATTATAGGTGGCGTC
This sequence comes from Oreohelix idahoensis, assembly GCA_024509875.1. NCBI lineage: Eukaryota > Metazoa > Mollusca > Gastropoda > Stylommatophora > Oreohelicidae > Oreohelix > Oreohelix idahoensis. The sequence goes on along the minus strand of JAMPIV010001772.1, from coordinate 483,460 downwards.
TTTCTCATACTTGAAGGTCAGGCGCCTGTAGTTGGCGTGGTTTAGGTTTTTCAGCCATTCAAAGTAGGACACAGTTATGCACCCTGCTTTGACGTATGAATCAGGAATGACAAGAACATTCCTGTGCAATAAAATCTTATCTGCGGCTGGAGTTATTGGTCCGTTGGCATCTACTGCGAATGTTTTTGCCTGAATCTTTGTTGCTATCCTGGCCGTGATTTGTCTCTTGTTGGCGGTGGAATATCACATTCCTCAGACCAGTGGCGTACTAAGGAGAGTGAGAGGGGGACGGTCCGCTCCAAAAGGCTGTTGCCAGTATAGGATAGAAAATAAGAACAGCGGGACGTGTTCTTTGATCATCCAAATAAGTCGCACATTTTGTTAGGGTTAGGATTAAGGTTAGGGTTGAGGATTTCTAGCGATAACCCTTCATTACTGTTCTCTGAATTCTTATATGAGGCCGTATGAAACACACGGCCTAACGTTCTTCATTTCAACCCAGAAATGATGGTTACAAGCATACACTTTTTACACTGAGGCCATTTTAAAAATGAAAACCAACAACAGTAACAACAATAAAACAAAACCACCTAACCTGAAGTGTAAACGTCCCATTTTTTGACCAACATGGCAACCTCCAGTCTACTGTCAGTCCCAAAATAATCCCAAACTTTCAAACCCCCCCCCCCCCCCCACACACACTTAAAAAAAATGCACTGGCACTGGCAGGCTTGAAGAGACTACAGTATATGAGCAAAGAAAATAAAAATTAAAAACAACCTGCACATCCACGCAGCTGAAACGTCGAATGTATAATTTACACTAATTGGATGGGGGGAAGGAAACCAGGATCAGATATCTGCAGTTATTCATATTATCAGGAATTAGAAAAACTAATACTGTATATATATATATTATATATATCCAGGAAAAAACGGATAGAGGTGGGCTTGAACATCAACCTAAAGAAGACAGAGGTCATGACGCTCAATGTGAGCAACCCGGAGCCCATATCAGTAAGGAATCAGCAACTGGAACAGACAGATGCCTTCACATACCTAGGATGCATAGTAACACCAGACGGTGGAGCAAGCAAAGACATCAACAACAGAATGAACAAAGCAAGAACAGCTTTTTTTAGTCTAAACATCTGGAAGTCCTCTCAGTACAGCACAAGCACAAAATTAGGATTATATCAGAGCTGTGTGCTTTCTGTGCTTCTCTATGGCGCAGAGAGCTGGAGAGTTACAGAGAAGGAAATGTCGAAATTGTCCTCTTTTCACACAACATGCCTAAGAAAAATTCTCCGAATCTTTCGGCCGAATATCATCACCAACCAAGATCTGCTTACTCGGAGCAAGCAAGAGGACATGCACACCATCATAGCTGGCAGACGCTGGAGCTGGGTTGGCCATGTCCTCAGAAGAGACCCCGATGCCATCACAAGAACAGCTATGCTATGGACCCCTGAAGGAAAACGAAAGACCAAAAACAACTTGGCGGAGGACTGCGGAGGCTGAGATGCAAAGAATGAATCAGAGTTGGGGCACTGTACGAAGGATGGCCGCCGACCGAGCAAAGTGGAATCAATTTGTTGTTGCCCTACAAGACGCCACCAGGCGTAATGGCCACTGACTGCTTTGATGGTCGGCGGCTAAGGATCAAAGAAGAAGAAGAATATATAAATTAAAAAATAATATGGTATGAAATCAGTTTTACAAGTTAACGGTACACACGAAACAAGGGACGTTTTGGGTTTTACCCTTCGTCAGCCACAGTTACGAACAGGTGACAAGGACAAAAAAAAATTTTTTTTTTTTTTTTTAATTAATGAAAAAAAAATATCCCGTTCAACCTCTGATGGGTTATAATTAGGATATATATTGTTTTCAATTCCAAATAATATGAGCAACTGCCGACATGAGAAAGTGGCATCACATTTGTCAAATCAATGTAAATAGGGATAATCACAATTGTGCTTATACGTTAAATAAATAAAATAAAAAAAAAACAAACAAACAAACAAAATCAAGAAGAAACTATGAACAAGAATAATATTAAAGTGGAGGGGTGTAAAGGCCTGGTGGTTCTAGTTATATAACGGACTTTAACAGATATTTAATTGACTTTCATCTGTTTAAAGTCACATGCATTGTAAGAACAGCATCAGACCTTCACATTCCCAGCCACTATATATTAACATTTGTTCGTGTTAAATATTGTTTGACTATATTATGCAGTTCCCTAGGTCTGTCTATTCTCAACACCTCTTCTATATTTGTAGGTAAGTTGGATGCTTGCAAATAATCTAATACTGTATTGGTATTCTCATTTGGTCATACCTCTTACATTTTAACAAGAAATGTTCTATATTATTGTCTTGAAGACATCCTGCACAGTAAGGTTCTTCTATTCTGAAATAGCCTTTTCCCAGCTGTAGTCTGAGAAGTTTCTTATTACTGGGAATTTTCAATTCCCTAGATATCTGACATTTTCTTGTTGGAGCCTTGAACAACTTATATGCATGTCTTCCTTTCAGATTTTTATCCCACTCTGCTTTCCATTCATCTGTTATTAAATCTTTAATTAAGCTCTTAATTTCTGATTTACTCATCCCTACATTTATTAGATTTTTATCAGATCTACCTTTCTTGGCTTCTTTATCTGCCTTTTAATTTCCTTCTATGCCAACATGTGAAGGTATCCAAGCAATTAAGGCTGAACATCCTCTGGAATATAAGTATGTAGTAGCCAGAAATATCTCCTCTGCTATATCAGGTCTACTACATTCTCGTAAGTTTCTAAGTGCTTTAATTGTTGAAAGAGAGTCAGTTAAAACTGTTAATTTTTTGGGAGGGTTATTAGAGAATATTTCTAGTGCTTTTAGTATTGCCACCATCTCTGCAGTGAAAATGGATGTATTTTCCGTGATGCTATATTCTTTTGCCATTTTCCATTGTCGTAATTTTTATCTGAGAGGGTGCTGATGAATATTGGTCCCTTTAGAGTGTAAAGTGATATTGAAGGCTCTGTGAGAATAAGGATTTAGGTGAATGAGGTAGTAGATTCACAAGCGCTGGGAAGGAGCAAGGACAGTCTCTTATTACGACAATATCTGTTTTCTCACAGACTACTCCTATCTCTCTTCTGCACAAACAATTGTGTCAGTTCCAGTCGCTCAGGCGCGCTCACCGATTTGGTGATTCTGTCGCTCAACGTACATGAATACAAACTACACAGATGGAAATGTTTGGAGTTTTAGGCCAACCGACAACCAACACAAATAAATATTCATACCTTTATTATCATTATGGACTCACACATAATTGTACATTTACAGTAAAAAATCAAAAAGTTACAGAATACAAATATAACTAGGGAAGAGGGGCTTTTGAGGAGAAATATCCCATCCACCGTTTCCCGTTTATATCTACTAACAGACAAAACCCGGTCCCAAAGACAAGAAAGGGGGGGGGGGGGGGGATCAGAGATAGGCAATTTAACCCACTGGTAAATTTATTACTCTGAGGCAAGGGGTTACAGAAAAGGGGGGGGGGTGTAGAGGAAAGCTAGGGTTCTCAATTGTCTCCCTTTAAATCAACAAATTTTACGGGAGGGGGGAATGAACACAGTTATCCAATCCCACTAGGAGAGATCCCGTACAAGGAATATAATGCACCTTAGTATAAGGTCGAACTAATTAAAAGGGTAAAGAAAAGATAGATCTCCTTTCATTAAAAAAAAACACACTAGGGCTGGCCATCCCAACAAACACACACGCAGACTTACCGAAAGGTGAATTCTGGCACTTCATAGGAAATACATAAAAAAAACAGCACTAAGCCTTGACTTAGGTAAAAGTAATTTCTTCCGTGTACAGCCCCAGATTTTGCGGGTTGTTTAAGTTAACACAGTGTCCCGAAATCGCTGGACGTTGAAGTTTAACGGTACTGTTTGTTTATTAGATAAAGTTCCTAAAGAAAGGCACAGGCACTTGGCTAAGCGTGAGGTATGGTGTGGTTCCTAAAATTGGCACAGCTGGCGGAGATAACTTCCTTTTTCCGTAATGTCACAAGTTAAGAAAACACTGAGGTAAGTTCTTCTTCGGGGGGGGGGGGGGGGGGGAAATTCCACTGAATATGCGTGACAGACAGTGTTCAGGTATCGATGCTTTTTCTTCACAAATAGGGGCCGTGAATAAAATATGTTCTGCTTCCAGTTTCCTTTAAGGACTCTATATGAACTAGTGTTTTTAAAGTGTTTCTTGAATGGCTTTTTTCTCAGTTACGTTCAGAGGAGCGGGGCCCATTACAGGTCGCCACAAGTTTAGCTTTAAAAAAGTTCATATGTTACTGGAGTTATCAAATTGAGTTTGGCAGAACTCTGTATATAGTTAATAATTGCTGGGATGCAGGTTGAATGATCGTTCTGAATGAAAGATAATCAAAACAAGAAATGCATTACAAATCATATTATAATCTGACGCGATAAATTACAGTTAGCCTATTTACTTATTAGCGTCGTCAATTAACAAATCAGGAAAACTTCCCGTGAGTTAAAAATAATTAAAAGCACATCTATCTATACAGAACTAAACTGTATTAAAGTTATAATTCTCTTTAACGTCTGCAAAATAAATTTACGCGTCAATTGTATTAGGAAATACTTTTAGCTGTAACATTAGTTTGCACTAGAACTTTGAAAATGGGTTTATTTAATAAGGTTAAATTTACACCACAATCCATTGAAATCAATAGAAATAACTCGACCAATGATCACTCGAAGCTAATGTATAAATTACCGTCTGCACAGAAAGAATACACTCCAATAGTCACGAAGGTAGATGAAATCCAGCAGGGATCCGACTATGCTAGTGCAACTAGGATTCTGTCAGAGCGAACGATAAAATGCAGTTTATCGGAGTTCTCTATTTATACTTATCGAATGTAACTTGAATAGGGCGTGTTAAATTTTCGCACCTTTCTTGATCTTGAGCAAAATTCGGGATACCTCGCCGATGTGTTTAAAGCTGCGAATCCTACGTTTTCCCCGGTCTACCGATTTTCTTCCGTCTCAGGCTGCTCGCATAAGAGTGCGAAAATTTCCCGAGAAGCTAACTCTGTGAGCTGCAAGTCCCTGATTCTTTAGATCGCGGCCGCTCCACGTTGAATTCTGAAGATCAGCCTGTTCTTTGATGGTACCGCTGCATGCCGGTAAAAGTTACAACAGATGATCAGGGGTTCTAAAGTTATGAGAGGCCAATATTCTGTTATCATCCATCGAGTCAGGGAAATTCATTTGTCATACTTAGACGTACGTCACAATCGTCCCCACTTTTGAGACATGGAAACTCGTTTTCATGTTTAATTTATGACAATGAAGCTGCCCTGATCGGTAGTTTTAGGGTGATTGGCATCGTCGATTTTCTCCTCTTCCTCCGTGGTCCAGTTTCTACTCAAGAAGTCAGCTCCGACATTCTGTTTTCCTGGAATATATTCCACTTTGAAGGAGTAAACACTCAATAGCAAGGCCCAACGCATTATCCTTGCGTTGAATTCCTTCTTGGCACCCAGGAAAGCTAGTGGAGCATGGTCTGTTTGCACCGTGAAAGAAGTACCATACAGAAACTCATGATGGCGTCTGATGCCATGAATCAGAGCGAGACATTCTCTTTCAACGACACTGTAGTTGCGTTCCGCTTTATTCAGTTTCCGACTGCCATAGGCAACTGGAAATAGCATGTTCAGGTCACTGTCATCGGCTTGCAGCAATGTTGACCCGATGCCCTGACCTGACGCGTCAACTCTCAGTATGAAAGGTTTCTTAAGGTCAGGTAACCTTAGGATGGGGTATGCCGACAACTGTCCTTTCAAAGTGCTATACGCGTGTTCGCACTTTTGATCCCATATGACCTTATCAGGACAACCTTTCTTGGTGAGGTCAGTCAGAGGTGCTGTCAGTCCGTTGAAGTTCTGGATGTATTTCTGATAGTATGCACATAGCGATATGAAGGAACGTACGTCTTTCTTCGTTCGGGGTCTTTTTGCTGCCACAATTTTCTCCACGTTCTTCTTAATAGGCCAACTGCATCCGTGAGAAATAGTATGCCCCAGGAAGTCTAACTGTTCAAACCCGATGAGACATTTGCTAGGTCTGGCTGTGAGACCCGTTTCCTGTAGTCTCCTGAGGAGCATAGCAACCGTAGCAATATGTTCTTCATAGGTTTCCGATGCAATTAATATGTCATCCATGAAATTATGGATATGGGGACTTTGCAAAGGCTCTAGAAGCTTCCTCATCATCCTGGTGAACACTCCTGGTGCGTTATGCAAACCGAACGGCATCACATTAAATGTGTAATGTCCTTCGCTAGTGCTGAAAGCTAACAAAGGTTTAATTTCCTCCTTGACTGGTATTTGATAATAACCTTTACTGAGGTCAATCTTGGAGAAGATCTTTGCTTTGCTGAGCTTGGTGAACAACTCAGAAACAGTTTGGAGAGGTTCGGGCTGGAATTCCGTTACAGCGTTTAGCAACCTGTAATCAATGCACAGCCGAACTTCCTTATTGGGCTTCTGCAACAGCACTACACTCGAGCTGTAAGGAGATGTAGACTCACTGATAATTCCTGCCTGACGCAGCTTGTCTATTTCTCCGCGAAGTGCATCCGCTTTAGCGTACGGGATGGGGTAAACTCTGGTTTGAACAGGGGTCTCGTTTGTTAATTTCATATCAAATTCAATGAGATTTGTTCGACCAGGTACATCCGTTAAGACTGCACTGTACTGTTTTAGTAGAGCCCTGGTTTCTGTTTGTTGTTCTGGTGAGAGATTGTCGCCGAACTTGACATCTTTAAAGGATTCTGTGGGTTGCAGTGGATACTCCATGCAACCATCATCATCTTCCTCGTCTTCCGTTGCTATGGCGACAGCCAGGAGATGCTCGGAGGATGGCACCGGTCTTTCCAAATATTTCTTTAGCAGATTTATGTGGAAGACCTTCTCCTTTCCTTTGATGGAGATCTTGTAATTGGTACGTGAGATCTTTTTAAGGACGGTAAACGGCCCTTGCCATCCGATGCGAAGTTTATTGCTTCCGGTTGGGAGTAGCAACAAAACTTTCTCCCCTGGTTGGAGCTCTCTCTCTTTTGCAGCTTTGTTGTATCTTTTAGCGTGTTTAGCGCGGGCTTTCGTAAGGTTGGTTGTATAGAGCGTGTTATTCCTGTAGACATATATTGGGATCCTCGCTAGTGTTACGGAGTTCGTGCACTATGCTAAAATCCTCCTTGTGAGATCTAAGGGAGGAGATCTGAGCACTGATGGAGTTGTCCGTGTTCAATGAAGATGGTCCTTGCTTACTTACTTAATCGTTCCTTTTCTACCGTGAGGTGTAGAGGTTTGTAAGAGAGAGCGCCTGACTATTCTATCTGCTGTCTTCCTCCTGGCTTGGTTTCATTCTAGTCCTCGGTCCTTCAAAGATTGTCTAATGTTGTCCTCCCAGCGGACTTAGGGTCGTCCTGGAGGTCTGGATCCTTGGCTCTTAGTTTCCCATGCTTGCCGTGGTAGCCGATCTTCTCCCATTCTGCAGACATGGCCAAACCATCTCAGTTGGGACTGTTCTGCTTGGGTCTGCAGGGGTTGGGTTTTTAGGCCTTGACGTATCGTCTGGTTGCGGACCATGTCTCTTCTTGTTACTTCAACCACCTTCCTCAGATACCTGATTTCTGAGGTTTGGATCTTTTTGGGTTTTAGTCATTGCCCATGACTCGCATTCATACATCAAGACTTGGACATAGGTGGAGCGGTATACATGGTCCTTTTTGGTTTTGGTTTGGTACGGTTTTTGCCTTCTTGTGACGAGGCGCGTACTTTCAACCTGTTTGGTTATATCAGAGCGCATTTACCATCCAAAAATAAGTGAACTACGTTCACTGCTAACCCGATCAGCGTTGATAGATACTAATTACATTATCTATCTGCTAGCGTAAAGCCCTAAAAAGGACTCGCCAGCAACGCCAACGCTGCCGAGCTAAGGTTGTAAAAGTATATATTCTTTTAAATTGAAAATAGAAAAACTCTTTGCTCTTAAATTGTTGGAAGTACGAAACATCTGTTCACAGTTTGTGAGCTTGAGAAGGAAGAGTTACCCTGGCATTACAAAATGTAAACAAGCGTTTACCTGTCTCCCCACTAATCAATGTTTCACATACATTCAACAAATGAAAATCTATTGGAAGAAAATGACAGTGCCTCATATTAGTTTGCTATCAAAGCTTCGGATGTATTGTTTTATCCGTCATTTCAGTTGTAGGACACGGCGCTTTAGTTTTGCTGCATACAAAAATGTGTTACAAATGAAGGTACGATTAATTGGCTAAAGGTCTAGGCCTACTGTGTGACAATGTTTGTGTTCTTTTGGGTTGAAAAGAATAGCAGTATGGCCAGTTCTTCGATGCCATCCACATAGATCGCCCACGTCGTTAGGGTTAGGAGTAAGTTTAAGGTTGAGTTTAGGATTCTCAACCCTTGCCCTTTTTTACTCTTCTGGATATACGTTTTTGACATCTGTGCTTAGAAATCTCTACAGTTATTTAACCCAACACCAAATTGTCAATAGTTAATATGTAAGGTTTTTTTTTTTTAATAGCAAAACTCACATCAGCAGAACTTAAGACAGAGTGAACTGGTGAATCATCCATACTGTGTTAAGCTGTTTCATTCAACAGGATCCATCTTATCAACAGACTCTGATGGACATGCATTAAAGTAAGTTCTTTAGATTCAGAAAGAGGTAAGAGACATTTAACTAGTACTACATTACTTTTTCAGCATTATTCTATTATTAGCCAGTGTAATTTTTTTTTTCTACTTTGACACCTTTTTTTTTCTTCTTCTTTCGTTCGCTTGAAATATATTGTCTATATCTGCAATGTTGTTTCTTGTATAAACTTCACTGTCTTTTGTAGTTCATACAGGGGTCCATATAGTTTTGCTTCCAGTGTTGTTTCTCTGGGCCAGTGGGTTTGCCTCAATATATCATATTCGGGGCAATCTTGCAGTACGTGCTCCGCTGTCTGGGGTGCCTGTCCACATGTACACATGGCTGAATTGCCAATCTTGAATTTTGTATACATGTGGCTGCGGAGGCGGTTGTGTCCTGTTCTGAGGCGCAGAATGACTATTTGTTCTGATCTGTTCATAGCTTGGTAGTCATCCTGCGTTGATGTTGGTGGCTTTCTGATAGATTTGATCATCTTTTTCTTCTGATGGTACGTTACTGGTACATCCGGTTGTTCGTCTGCAGCACCTTCTTTAGCCAGTCCGTCTGCTCTCTCGTATCCTGGTATTCCACAATGAGACGGTATCCACTGCATGGCGACCCTGCGCTGGTTGCACAGTTCAGAAAGTAGGGCCTGTATAACTGGCAATTTTCTGGACTGAAGTGCTTGGAGTGCTGATCTTGCATCTGTCAGGAATACTACAGGCTGTGGACCGAGATTGGTGTTCAGTAGTTTCTCAGTTGCCACCTTGATTGCCTGGACTTCTGCATCATAGTTGTTACAGAATTTCCCCGTTGGTACTCTGACCGTATCCCTAGTGTTGTTTGGGTATTCTATGTACACTCCTGCTCCTCCATTCTTTACTGCATTCTGTGCTGACCCATCCGTGTATACTCGGACCCAGAGGTCCTGTGGGTATTTATCATCCAGGAAACTGAGAGTGACTGTCCTACGTTGCACGCTGTTCTGTTCATCCCTGTCGAATATTCCTTTCACTTTTGTGTGGATGTGTACTGGTAGTCCATGCTCCTCTCTCCAAGGGGTTTGTTCTGGCACAGACTTTAGAGGGCTGTTAACTTCAGGCAGGTCTGAGGTTTGTCTACGAAATCGTTTGGCCTGGTGCATAAAGCTGCTTCTTTTCAGTCGCCCCATTGCTAGGTTTTGGAATCTGTCCTTCATTGGATGGCTCGGCATACAGAGGAACTTTTCTGCCTGTGTTAGCACTTTCGTGTCTCTGCGTTCTCTCAGTGCTTGTATCCTCCCCATTTTCTCCATCTCCACTATAGGCGTTGATTTCATTGCCCCCCGTGATGACCCTAAGCGCCTGGTTTTGCACCTTATCTAGCTCTTGTAATGTGGTGTTTGATGCTGGACACCACGCAGCTGACCCATATTCCAGGTGTGGTCGTATGCCCTGCTGGTACCCTGAGGGACGCCATGACGCAGTAGAATTTTCTTACTCTTGAGGCCATCTAGTTGTACTCGGGCTCTTCTGTTATGCAAGTATGCTTTCACCCATTTGTACATCTTACCATTCACTCTACAATTTCTCAGTTTCTTCAGAAGCCCTTCTTTCCAAACCTTGTCAAATGCTTTTCTTAGATCTATCCATGCTGCTAGTACCAGTTTCTTATCTTGGAACGCATCCTCAATCTCTTGGGAAAGGTAAGTTGCCTGATCTTCGGTGGAATAACACTGCCTAAAGCCCGCCTGCTGTGGTACAAGAAGGTTTTCACTTTCAAGGTACCACTGTAGCCTGAGGTTGATGATACGTTCCATTGTTTTGCAGAGGCAGCTTGTAAGGCTGATTGGTCTGTAGCTGGAGGCAGTGGAACTGTCTTTTTCCTGGTTTTAGGAGTGGTATCATGATTGCTTCCCTCCAGGTCTGTGGAACTCTGCCTGAGTTCCAACAGATATTGAAGATCTGCAGCAGCTTTGTTTTTGCTGCGGTTCCCAAGTTCTTAATCATTTCATTGGACACTCCATCAACTCCTGGCGACTTTCTCATTTTCAATTTGGATATTGCAAGCTCCAGTTCTCTGAATGTGATTGGTGCCTCCATAACTTCAGGTATGGTTCCATCTCGTCCTGCGTGTTGTTTCTCACGAGTCTCCTGTTGCTTCTCTGGGCTAACTTCGATGTTGTTGTCTTTAGCAAAGGAGTCTGCAAAGTGATCAGCTGCCTGTTTTCCCATGAGGATGTTTCCATCTTTGTACAGAGCAATCCTTGAGTTTCTCTCTGTACCTTCATCGTTAAGTTGCTTTACCAGCTTCCACAGTTTCCTCGTATCTCTTTCAAAGTTCAAGGACTCTGTTTTCTCCTTCCAGCTTCTTCGCCTGGCCTGCAACTTGGCCCTTTGAAATTTGGCCTTAGCTTGCTGGTAGTTATTGTGGTGTTCGAGATGTTTCCACGTCGTTGTGCAGCTGCTCTAGTTCACTATTCCAATATGGTTTGTAGTGCTTACGAGCCCCTCTAGGTATTGTTTCACGAGCAGCCTGTAATATGCATCTGCTGAATTCATCAACTAGCTTATTGATGTCTTTGTCTACAGTCAGATCTCTAGCCAGTATACTAGTACGGTGCTGGTACATTGTCCAGTCTGCCTTCTTGTAGTTCCACCTAGAGAGAGTGCTGCTCTCCTTGACAAGTTCATTTTCCACAATTAGGAAGATGGCCGGTGGTCGCTGCCTCCAAGTTGTTTCCCTACAACGCGTGTGGTGTTTCACTCCAAGCTGGGTGAGTGGAATGCCAGGTCTGGTGTAGAGGTGGTGTGCCATGATCTCGAGTAGAAGGTTGGTGGGTCGATTGGCTGGTTAATCAGGATAAGCCCATTGTCATCCTGCCAGTTTTCAAGCTCCTCACCTCTCCTGTCCATGTGATCATAGCCCCAGCTCTGTGAGTGGCTGTTGAAGTCTCCGCATACAATCAGTCTTTCTTTTGCTGGGATTGTATCTAGTGCCAGTGGGCGGTCGCTCGGACAGTAGTAGTTGAGCAGGTGGAATTCTGAACTTTCTGTCCTGAGATGAAGCATCTGGTATTCAGAACCCTCCATATATGTTTTCAGCTGACATGCACTGATGTTATTCCTCACGAGTGTCAGTATTCCACCTTTTCGTCTGTCTATTCGGGTCAGATCGGTAGCACTGGTAGCCTCTGATTTTGAAGGCTATGTCTTTGTTGAGGTGGGTTTCTTGCAAGCAACATACATTTACTTGCTCTTCATTCAAGATATTTTCGAGCTCTAATTTTTTGCTGTAGCCGTCTTTTTTACTATTGACGCCTTCAGCATTCAGTGCATTATTTTAAATGGTCTTTTCTTTGCTTGGCCAGTAGCTCTATTCTCATGCCTCCTGGCTCCCCGGGGCAATTGAGAAGGACTTAGAGCCCTAGCTTCTAGAGGCAACATGACCAGGTTTGAAACCAGGTCATGTCACACTCCAGTCTACCCAACTGTAAAGTAAGTCTGCTCTGTGAGTTAGGGAAGGCAAAGGCAGCTAGGAAGGGAACTGGTCATAAAGCTGAGACCAGGTAAAGGTGAAGTCTCTAGCACTTCACTACCCTACAGCAGTGACTGCTGTGAGACTACCTTTAATGTAACATTAAAAAGTTCCAGAGACTAAGATCATGTCCACACGTAAAAGACATTTTGTGGAAAGTTAAAAACAGAGAAGAATATAAAGTTCAAAATATAACTTTTTTATTAGAATACAGCAGTATGCTGTGAAGATTATCATATTAATTCATTTGTAGACCCAGTGAAATCACAGAAGTTCAGTATCACGCTCTTGCAGAAGAAACATTGGATTCACTTACTGAGTTTTTTGAGGATCTTCCTGAAAGTGAATCATGCAACCAAGATTATGACTGTACATATGGGGTAAGATGTTTTTGAAAAGCATATGGTGATCCTAATTTGTAAGATTGTCAGTGAAGTTCTTGAATTTAAATAGCTTGTTAAAATCAAGTTAAAAATACTTCATCTGTGTAGAAACATAAATTATGATTAACAAGCATAATTACATTGATCATTAATGACTCATTGTTGATTTCCTGTGTTGATGTTCTATTGTTGTCTTGTTGTTTATTTTTATTCACATCTCTCATCACAGTCAAAGAATTATGTCTTGTCCAGTTTACAATAAGTATCACTAACAGCGTAAATGTAACCATTGTTTATTAATTTTGTGTGTGTGCTAGTTATGTAAATATTCATTTTTCTGATATGTATTCAGTGTCAATAAGTAATTTAAAATGCATGTGTACGCACATAATATCTGTGTATGGATGTTGGCAGATGCAGGAAACTATCTTATGCATGTAATACATGCATAAATTAGCTATTCATCACATTGGCCATTAGCCCAGGTACATGAAAAGGCCTGGTATTATACTTTATTTTAGCAGTGATTGCTGCATTGTAGTCTTAGCCTGCTTAGATATTCATAATGTAGTTTTTTTATTGTCATTAGTATTCCTGAATATTCTGAAAATTTAGTTCTAAATAGTCTGTGGTATTATATTTTCTAAAAGCATGGTTCTGATATAAGGCCATGGGTTATTGGGCTATGTTTTTCAAGTTAAACTGTTCTCGTGATGTGTACAGACAATGGCAGTTAAAAAAGAATTTTTTGGGTTGTTGCTCAAGATGCCTATTTAAATTTCATTCGCATGTTGCATTGTTATTAGTTTAAAATTTTATGTTTAGGAAGAGCTAACAAAGATTTCTTCTTATAAATCATTCCCATAGAATGGCGTATTATCAATACAGATTGGTAATGCAAAGGGTACCTACGTAATAAACAAACAAAGCCCAAATAAACAGATATGGTTTTCCTCCCCTGTCAGGTGAGTGAGTGTGAATTTTGTGAATGCAAATGTTGTAAAGTATAGGTAAATAGCGTTGTCATGTAAGCAGAATGCAGTTATTTTATGTAAGGTGTAGGTTATCTGAGGTGGTATCGTATATAGTATGTTGTTATTCAGTTTTATCATTTAAGGTATAGGTAGTCTGAAATGATATCATGTATGGTATGCTTATTATATTAATGTAAGGTGTAGGTTGTCTGAGGTGGTATCATGTATGGTATGTTATTCAGTCTTATCATTTAGGGTATAGGTTGTCTGAGGTGGTATCATGTATGGCATGCTTATCATTCTCATTAAGGTATAGGTAATCTGAGGGGTATCATTAAGGTACATTTATTGTACTTATTTTTTAATGTAGAGGTAGTTTGAGTTATTCTTGTATCATTGTTTATCATTCTTACAGTTTATGGAATAGTTATTCTTGTATCATTGTTTATCATTCTTACAGTTTACGGAATAGTTATTCTGAAGATATTTATTACCCTTCAGCTCCCCAAGGAGCATAAGCTTTCAACAAATCCATGCCCAGTCTTCCTGTCAACAAGTTTCCTCAATATGTGTCCTATCCATCACCAGCATCTTCTCATCTTTTGTTCAACTGGCACGTGTCAGGTTCTTGTCATCACTTCTACATTGGTGATATTGTTCCACCATTTCTGTTTAATACCAGCACCCATTTTTAAAAGTCTGAAATTGTTTTTAATTGTTCACCCTCGTTTGAGAGCTATATGGTAGGACTGCTTTTCATTTGAGTTGAGTATTCTGATTTTTGTGTTGGACTTGATTTCTTTTTATTTCCAAATACTTCTTAAAACAGTAAAATGTTCTTTTGTTTTTTATATTATTATTTTGTTATCATTGAATGTTCCTCCCACTTTGTCTTTGTTTGCTGTCAAAATTATATGTATGAGATGTTGTGTTGTAGAGATGTTTCCCCATTAGTTACATTTATGCTCATAATCTTTGTTTATTCACAGTGTATTTTCAGACCCAGTAGCTGTTACTTCTCATCAGGTATTCTCATTTTATCCTGCAGCTGGTTACAGTTATGGAACAGAAGGACCAGCTTATCTACAAAATCTTGACTGTCAGGGTGTTTTGTCCAGCCACACTCCAGTTCTTGTCTTGTTGTTTAACTAGGGCTGCTGAGGTTCTCGCTCTTTTGCAGCCAATACACTGTAGACCTAGGCTTTTCCTGTGGCTTTTCTTCCATTCTTCTTCTTCTTGCGATCGCATCTTTGATGTTTACACTGTCAGATGAGTTCTCATGATGAACTCGACCGTTGCCTGGAGTTCCCCCTTAGCTCCACACAGCTTTGAGTTCAGTGTTGAGTCACTGGGCCAGTATATCTTTCTTAACTGGTCATACAGAGGACAATCCTGTAGAACATGCTCAGCAGTTTGCTTGCCCAATCCACATGTGCACAGTGGCGAAGCAGACAATCATAGCCCGTACATGTGTCCATTCAGTTTGTTATGCCCTGTCCTGAGGCGAAAAATGGTGATTTGTCCCTGCCAGTCAAGAGTGTGGTAGTCGTCGTTGGGTTGATTCTGCTCTCCTTCTCTCAAAGTATGTGACCCCACTATCCTCCTGCTCATACTTTCCTCCATTTCCAGCAAGTCCATTTGCCCTCTCACCTCCGGGTACACCACAATGGGATTGCACCCACTGAAGCATGGTTCGCCCTCTGGCAGCCACCTTGCCTAGTCCACCTTTCAGATGCGTAAGCCCACCACTCCCGAGAGCCTACAGCACAGACAGCGCATCCGTGAGGATGACCACCCGGCGGCGGCCAGAGCTGGTGTTAAAAATTATATTTGCAGCTTGCTCTAGAGCTTGAACCTCAGCTGTATAGTTGGAACAGAATTTACCAGTGGAAATATGCCTAATCTCATAGTGGTTGTCAGGATATGAGATAAAGTCTTCCATTCTGAAACGTGTTGAGTTGAAGTCCTGAACTCCAGTATCTCCAGCTTGGCTTGCATTTAAAGGATCATCACACCTGGTCCTAAACTAGGAGGAAAAAGCATGTGGAATACTGTGCATTCCCCGCCATCTAAGGGGGATCTCAAAATAAGCAGAGCTAAAATACTGTGCTCTGGTTCTGAGCTCTCCCAGGGAATCATCACGTCCTACACAAAGCCACTTCTCAGCTCCCCCTGACAATCATGGGGTCCATAGTGAAATCCTCCTGCATGCAGGCAACCAAGTAAAAGACACAGTTATCTGGGGCTCAAGTGACTCCTCCAAGCTTAGTGTGCAATGCTGGGTTCTCAACATGTTTCACCGCAGGGGGAATCCCTGGAAGTGTGTGGATCATTTCAAGAGTCAATGAGGGTGTAATTAGTGTCACAGACAGAGGTTCACATCCAAATCTACATACTATAGCATTGTGCATAGCTGGTGGTCATATAAGGATGACTCCAGATATGCCTCCATATGCATAGTTCTTGTCTTAAAGGTTCTTTAAGTTGTTCTCTGTGAAAGATACTGCATTTCTTCATGTTTTATTTATAATTGACTCCATAATGGCTCATCAGTTTCCAGAGTGATTATTTGTCTAAACTGTGGCTTTTTTTTATAGTTCACAAATCCAATGTAAAGTGGTGAGTTCAGTTAAAATAAACTCTGTTTTACTATTATGCATATTGCTGGTCTATACAGTATCTGTTTTGTTGAAAACCTGCTTGTCCTTCTTATACCATGTCTATGGCCCCTCTTAGAATGATCCTGTTTAATTTTTCTTTTGCGCTGACAGTAACATTCTCTCTCTGTAATTTGTGCACTCTTGCATCTCCCTTCTTTTGCAGCTTGACTAGATATGCTTCCTTTCATTCTGCTGGTATTTCTTCTTTTTCCCAGACGTTACCAAATAATTGTATAATATCTTTTTTGCTTCTGTTTAAATTTTCAATTATTTTTCTTTCCTTTATCTTACTGATAGTTCTTGTTGTTATCCATGATTTCTGCTAATGTTCTCTTTTTCTACAAACTTTTCCACATCTCATTCCATATATGTCTTATCTGTTATCTGTCGTCCTCTACATTTGCTTCATCTACTCATTGTCTAGCACAAGATGTCCAACTGTTGTCTGTAGCTATATGTTGTTGTGGTATCGCTTCTGAGTTTCATCTTTATTTTAGCTAACGGAAGATGGTAATTCTATGCCACATCTGCTGCTCCTCATGCATTTACGTCATATAATGATGATCTGAACTTCTGTTTATGCTTACATCATCAGTCTGATTTTCTGTCCTGTGGCTAGTGATATCTGTGTTACTTGATGCATTCTGATGGTGGGAATATACTTCCTCCTATCGCAAGTTGATTTGAAAAACAGAAGTTATGAATATTTTTCTATTTTCATTTGTTGCCCTGAGTTTATGTTTTTCCATGATCTATACCAGGGGTTCCCAACCTTTTCTATGCCCCGCACCCCTAGGAAATGTTTGATTAATGTTCGCACCCCCTACAAAAGTAATATCACATTTGAAGATAAGTCAAATTGAGACTATTGATCTTAGGCTTTGTAGTGGTTTTTGATGGTATTGTATGGTTGTTATGTTACCTAGTGTACTGTATGAGGTCAGCTGTGAAGGCTCCTGAGATAAATGTTTATGTGAATTACAGAAGGCCCTTCTTACTACCACTTAAGACCTCAAACAGATCTCTTCTACTATCATGAATGTAGCTACGTTAAAAAGTCTAGGGTACTGAAATGTAATGTGTAGTAATATAATATACAGACACATACATGTAATTAATAAGTCTAATAATATTAATAAATTCTATAACACACTAAACTAACTCTGGTTGTTTTAGTTTAACTTTTAACAATTTTTTTTTAAATTTATTCTGAACCAATGTTTTAGTTTGGTCAGAACATATAAAATGATATGGGTTTATCAATGAAATGCATAAATATGTGGCATAATAAAATGTAATTTGTGTACATAGGTATATTATAAAAATGGTTATTATTAATGTTATCTATACTGTCTTTGGGAGAACTAGTACTGGATGTTTCGTTGGGGTGGCGTCATCACGCCCAATCTGTGACTACCAAAATCATTGTCCATTGACTTATGGAATGAGGTAACTGTTTTATTTCTCAATAGTTATGTCTTTATTTGATGGTAGAATAGTTGTGAATCTCCAGCAGGCCAGAATTTCACTTATCTCGCCTGTGACGATCTGATACAGGATTCCTGTGGCCCACTCCTCTCCGTAGCTGGAGTACAATGGTAGGCTGCACAGACACAACTGTTAGGTGGCACACACATCTGCTTGTGTACTCTTACATAAGCATTTGGCACCTCTTTAGTGCCAAAACAGAAACTCACAATTCTGAAACAAAAGTTTTGTGCCATGTGTCAGTACTCTACCTACTGAGCCACTCTTATACACAACACAACTCAACAACATTACACAGACTGGGTCAGATCTCTCTGACCAACATAGCACATCTTACCCAGTTGTTTTCACATAGTACCAGTTCCCCAAGACTGCATTGCATCTGAGATATGTTCAATAGTTTCCTCTTTTATTCAATAAGATAGGTGATATGTTCCCACTGATCCCAATAATTGATTCGCCTTCCATCGTCTTAGTTAGGTTTCCATATATTATTTGTTTGTCTCTAGACCCTGAACTGCGGCTGGGGACCTAGAGCGAGCACTTACTTGTCGTAATCATTTTTCATGATATGGCAGTATCAGTCACTCAAAATAAATGCTTTCAACCAGAATAAATTGAGAACACAGTTATAAGCAAAACTGCTTTAGAGTATGGCGTCCCACTAAATTTTATTATTCTTCCTTGGAAAACACCACTAGCAGTTTGACACTGGACAGACTTATATAAAATGGCAAAAATGTGTGTCTCTATCCCGCTAATATAAAATGTGTTGGCCAATCAGATCAGAAGGCTAAGCTTTTCAATTCAAAATTTGAATTGAGACTTTAGTGAAAGTATGCACAACAATACTGTTCGCTAGTCTGATAGGAACAATACGGTCTTTTGTCAATATCTTCCTTGTTATCTGTCCGTATGTATAATACGGAGCGAAGGATTCAGGCTTTCGAGCATAAATGTTATAGAAGAATTTTGCGCATTTGCTATAAAGAGCACAAAACAAATGTCTATGTTAGAGAGAAGATAAACACCTATGCAGGCCACCAAGAACCACTTTTGTCAATAGTGAAACGTCGAAAGCTTGCCTGGTTTGGGCATGTAACTCGTCATGACTCCCTTTCAAAAACGATCCTTCAGGGAACAGTCGAAGGTAAACGGAGAAGAGGAAGGCAGAGAAAATCCTGGGCTGATAACATCAAAGAATGGGCAGGACACGGTTTTTCCACACTTGTACGCATTGCTGAGGATAGAGAGCAGTGGAGGACCCTGTCTGCTGATGCTTCCACCATGGCACCCCTACGACCCATGACGGGTTATGGGCTGAGATGATGATAATTAAAAGTATATTATTTCTCTGCTTAAGATGGGCTATCAAACTAGCTAGGTTTTATTTTCATAACATTATTATTAAGAAAAAACCTACTTTTTTCAAGGTTAGTTTTTGAAATCAGTTTGTGAACGTTCGTTCACGCGGTTGCCGCTATATTCAAACTATAACGTCAAAGTACCGTAAATCGTCAAAGAAACGTCTGTCTCTGACAAGAGCTAAAGTCGTTATTCTGTCCATTGTGTCAACTAGTGGCGTGAATTTTTTTCTTTTACTACAATTTGCGTCTTTTTGCCTTTCTAGATTCAAACACGTGTTCAGACCGTCATAATGATTTTTATCTCCGTTTCCCTCCCATCTACCAGGGTACCGTTTTGTCTGCATGTATAACTAGTTAGTGTCAATGGCGGTAGGAAATGCGGGCATGGGCGAGCATGTCTCCTAGTATCTTACGCATTATTTTTATCCCTACATGTTATCTTTATAATTGGAGATATTTTAACGTTGTATCACGGTAAATTCATCACAGGCTTCTTTGTCGCACCCCCTGAAATGCCATCTCGCACCCCCTGGGGGTGCAGGCACCCCAGGTTGGGAACCACTGATCTATACAAAAGCCACTATTATCTGTTTCTATCTTGGCATTTAGGTCACCCATCAAAATGTAATATTTTTACTTCTCTTTTTATAGGTGGTATTTTGAAGTCTGGCATAAATACAATTTTTTAAAATTTTCACAGATTCTTCTTTGTTATTAGTTGGACAGTTCTTACCATTTTTGTTTGTTTGTTCCAGTCATTGTTTATCTATACCAATTGTTTGTTCCAGTCATTGTTTATCTATACCAATTGTTTCTTCCAGTCATTGTTTATCCAAACCAATTGTTTCTTCCAGTCATTGTTTATCTATACCAATTGTTTGTTCCAGTCATTGTTTATCTATACCAATTGTTTCTTCCAGTCATTGTTTATCTATACCAATTGTTTCTTCCAGTCATTGTTTATCTATACCAATTGTTTCTTCCAGTCATTGTTTATCTATACCAATTGAGGAAAAGTCAACAGTTTTAATAGCTGTTAATGTTTTATTTTCATGCATAATTTTCCAGTTTGCAAGTTGTTTTCTCTTATTCTCCTGGGAAATGATGCATCTGCCATTTTCTTACTTCCACAGTGGGCCAAAGCGTTATGACTATTTTAATGGACAGTGGGTATACCTCAGAGATGGCAAAGGGCTACACAGATTGTTAGAAGAGGAACTGAGTAAGCTAATGGGACTCAAAATTGATCTAAAGAAGTGTAAATATTATTCCTGGGGAATTCCAGATAAAACATAATTGTGACAAGAAAGTTGTATGTGACATGATTGGGATAAGAAAGTTGTACATGAAATCTGAGTTTTGTTTGCAGAAGCATTTTATTTTGTCTTGTTTTGGTTCCTTAGGCCAGCGCTGAAAGTGCATTAATCTGTGTAGTTAAACATGGCATCCATGAAGAAATAAACATCACCTTACAGAAGTGATAAAATGCTGAAGTAAATTTAACCATCACTTTCTCCCAATATTCATCTCCTATGCATCCACAAACAGTAACAAATGCAGCTGTAACTCATCATAAAGGATATATTTTTTACAGAGCATAATTACCGAGAATAATTGAGGCATGCTGGCAATTTTCTTCTGGAAATTATATGCAGAGTTGTGTCTCCCTTGAAGAACTTCATTTACACTGTCTATCCCTTGTTCTCTTGGGTGTCGCTGTGTCTCCTTGCCCTAACGTTTGTTATTCCTTCAGCTTTTAATTGTAGTCCCTTTTAGAACTTCATTATGCTAGCTGATAGAAACTAGCAGCCATCTTTAGAGATGTTTTTAACAATATACTTCATTTGACATAGTTCACTTATTTTTTAATGGCACTTGTGCTCTGATATAATTGATGAACTTCAGTCTAGGTTGAAAGAAACATGTCTGTTCATAAGAAGATACAAACCTCAAGGTAACCTTCTGCTGTTAAAGGTGTATGCAGGGAGCATATTTAGTTGCATTCTGACAAGTTGCCAAACCATTTTATTTTCTGTCTGTCTCTGACTGATGCATTGTGTTGTTCACACCAACTTTTTAATGTAAGCCTTTTACTTCTGCTCTTAATGTGACATTAGCAATTTATTCCCATCTCAGGCATCTTATCTCACAGGTTGTGGAATTTGTCTATTCTTTTTCTCTTTACTATGTCTCTTCTTCTTCTTCTTTGATCCTTAGCCGCCGACCGTCAAAGCAGTCAGTGGCCATTACGCCTGGTGGCATCTTGTAGGTCAACAATAAATTGATTCCACTTTGCTCGGTCGACAGCCATCCTTCGTACAGTGCCCCAACTCTGGTTCATTCTTTGCATCTCAGCCTCCACAGTCCTCCGCCAAGTTGTTTTTGGTCGGCCTCTCTTTCGTTTTCCTTCAGGGGTCCATAGCATAGCTGTTCTTGTGATGGCATCAAGGTCTCCTCTGAGGACATGGCCAACCCAGCTCCAGCATCTGCCAGCTATGATGGTGTGCATGCCCTCTTGCTTGCTCCGAGTAAGCAGATCTTGGTTGGTGATGGTATTCGGCCAAAAAATTCAGAGAATTTTTCTTAGGCATGTTGTGTGAAAAGAGGACAATTTCGACATTTCCTTCTCTGTAACTCTCCAGCATTCCGCACCATAGAGAAGCACAGAAAGCACACAGCTCTGATATAATCTTAATTTTGTGCTTGTGCTGTATTGAAAGGACTTCCAGATGTTGTTTAGGCTAAAAAAGGCTGCTCTTGCTTTATGCATTCTGATGTTGATGTCTTTGCCTGCCCCACCGTCTGGTGTTACTATGCATCCTAGGTATGTGAAGGTGTCTGTCTGTACCAGTTGCTGATTCCTTACTGATATGGGCTCAGGGTTGCTCACATTGAGCGTCATGACCTCTGACTTCTTTAAATTGATGTTCAAGCCCACCTGCTGGCTATACTTATTAAGTCTATCCGTTTTTTCCTGGATGTGTTGATGTGAATGTGCTAGTAGTGCAATGTCATCTTCATATTCCAGATCTTCTTATGTATACCCTGCACTGCTAGCACATTCACATCAATACATCCAGGAAAAAACGGATAGACTTAATAAGTATAGCCAGCAGGTGGGCTTGAACATCAACCTAAAGAAGACAGAGGTCATGACGCTCAATGTGAGCAACCCTGAGCCCATATCAGTAAGGAATCAGCAACTGGAACAGACAGATGCCTTCACATACCTAGGATGCATAGTAACACCAGACGGCGGAGCAAGCAAAAACATCTTTACTATGTGAATGCTCTTATAAGAAACTTTGTAAACAAAAATTAATAAATATGTTTGAATACAGTATATGACTGTGGTGAACATTCTGAAGAGAAAATGCACTAATGAAAACTTTTTGGACTGTTGTGTAACTACTGTATTTTACCTGCTGGGGCCCTAAAGGGGGCTGAGAATAGTCACACTATACCCGACCAGGCATGTTGTAGAAGGTGACAAAAGAGGGTTGGGCGTGGAGCCCAGCAGTAGAAAGCATATAGACAAAAAAAACTTCAATAAAAACACATGTAGAACCAGAGTGTATGTCGGTGGTGTGCCCGCTAGGGATCTGTTGACTCTGTGTTGAGTTAGGTGAGCACAAAGTAATTTTATAAATCTTTATCAGGAAGTTGACCCAAGTTGTTGTGAGTTGGTTTGAATGAGTGTGATGTTTTGAATACTGAGTACTTGTTGGGATTTAAGCATATTTAATAGGTAGTGAGAAGACTTCAGAATGTGAGTGAGGTTTGTGCTGATATTTTCGTAAGTGCGAGGATGCATGTGGCGTCTGTAGTTTTATTGAAGTGACCAGGTTGTAGTGGCTGCTTCATTCCATATTTAAGAAGTACTTGTTGCTAAGATTTTCAGTATCTACTAGCTGACTTCACGGTAGCACAGTGGTTAGTGCACTGGCTTCCTAGCTCAGTGGTCCATGGTTTGATCCCCAGTTGAGGTGGGATTTTTTAGACCGCAAACAGCTCTGGGGTCGACCCAGCCTCATGAATTGGGTACCAGAAAAACTCTGGGAAGGTTAAAGCCGCCGGCATGATGCTGACCACATCACCCCTAGAGTGTCGATGGTCAAGAAAATATGGGCCTAACACCATATTCCCAATATGCCTCAAGAGGCATGTAACGGGATCCCTCCTCCTACTGGCTGACTTGAGTTAGGCCAGTGAAGGTTACAAATTGTCATGTCAGTATTTGATCATTTGCAGTTCTTCTGTGGTAATGTATTGATATTGAGGTAATAGTTTGTTTATTCATGGTAGTGTGTATGCTTCATACTGCCAGCCAGTGTAAAATTATGTAATAAATACATATTGTTTGGAGACTGCAACCTTGGCAATGGAGTGACTTTCTTATTCATATGATTTGTGTAAAAGTCAGCAGATATAGCTTACTCCTAGTCATCAGAGACAACATGGCATTGACCCCCATATGTTGTTGGTTGTTCGGCTGGTCATTTTGAGTATGGGTTATGCCTTAACAATGCAAGGAACAAGACAAACAACACTTTCTAGTCTGCAATACTACAAAAGTATGTGTCTATCTGCAGGAATTCAAGTTTGCAACAGATTTTGATTTTCTTTTAGTGATTAGCTGATAAATCTTGTGGATAAGTTGAAAAACTAGACCTGGTCATATCTCATTGCAGAGTATCTGTGAATTATTATCTTCAGTGAATTTAGCTTGCATTCTCTTTATCTTTACTATGTTCTGTTCATCACTTATATGAATTTCTTATATGAGCTGGAGTACAACACACAATTTCAGCAAAGCTACCTTCATTTTTGGCTGATACCCCCATTGTGACAATGAGATACATGCTCGGATTGCTGTCGGTTAGATCCAGATATGCGAATGCCCAGGCAAAAGCCTATATGCGGGTAACCACCGACAAAAAGACACCCCCAACATGAGAACGTAGCTGACATCAAAGGAGCAAGAATAAAGAGGGGGATGTCATAGATGGCACAAGCAGAGGCTTCGATTGGTCAGGTGACCAGGGTTGAAAAATATGTCCAAAGGGGAAGAGTGGAGTAAGTTGGGGGAGAACTGGATAAACTACCAGCAGGTCATCGTTAGCCTTGGCAGAGAGTGCAGATCTTGGGGCAATGGAAAAGCAGAGCTGGAGATTAATCAGCTGATAAGTGATCATGCTGAGGATGATGACGCCATTGTGTACACTGATGGGTCTGTAGTGCATGGTGAGAAATCAGGATGGGGCTTCTCTGCGAGAATAAAGGGCAGGGTCGTTGCTGAACAAAGTGGAGCCTACATGACTACAACCTCCAGCATGACAATGGAGGTAGAGGCAGTTACTGCAGCACTTAGGTGGCTGTCTAAAACTCCGTCAGCCAGGGCAGTAATATTGTCAGACTCTCAAGCCATGCTTCGGAAAGTTCAGAACGGATGGCTGCGGCAGGAATGGAAAACACCAATAGAATTCTCAAGTCTTCAAGAACTGTTGTGGATCTACTGTCCTGGTCATGCAGGAGTACCAGGCAATGAGAGACTGGCCTTGAGAGCACCCATAGTGGGGACACTGGACATGGATAAGGAGAGGTACTAAGGGCAATTAATGATCACCTGCTAGACAATGACACTGCAATGGATGAATCAACAAGGCTGAGACTGTTGGAGTTTGTCATCAAACGTGGGACTAGCAGAGATGGACATGAAAGAGGATGCATCCGTCGTATGTACAACCAGCGTGCTACAGGTACAATTAGCATTCATACTCTTCGACATTTGCTGAGGGAGACTGAGCACCTATGGGTTTGCCCGGAGTGCAATGAGGTTGATTCTGATTACCAATAACAATTACCTTCATTCATGTTTTGCTAGGGGGTTAGTTTCAGTGGGATGTTGTCCGTGAATTGTTACAGAGATTTCATTGATAACCTTTCTTTCTTCACTTTTTTCGTCAACACCAGTGTTCTGTCCCACAATGTACTCTGTCACTATTGTATGTGTTATTTCCTATCCACATTTTGTACATCATCATCTCCCTTTTTGCTCTACATGGACCCACCACAGAAGTTGGCAGTCCTGTGCACAACCTCATATTAGTCATCTCGTATGACATACCTGAGTGTCGTGAAATATTCTAATCCACATATATAAAGTGTCAGGTAAATATAAAGCCTAACAAATACATTTAATAAAGGAAAGAGAAATGGTAAAAGAAACAGTGCTGTCACAATGACTGTACTCGAAATCCCCTTTGTTTTATGCTTCGTCTGCAAATTGTAACGTTTCCACGTTAAATATAAGCCACTGCATAAATACAAGCGTTTCCACAACACATTAAAACGGGTATTGCATTTCTAAGAAAAAACATTGAGAGGCACACTGCGTAATGACCTAAATTAATCCTAACATTAATTATACTACGTTACCAAAACGAACGAACAGATGGACTCAAATAGAAAGAGAAGGGAGAGGCAGAAAGCCGAACACGTGCAACACTAAACACGCGTCGCGCGATACACAATTGCTGCCATCACGCGTGTAAGGCCACATGCACTAACTTTATTTCAAATCGACAGTGATAAAATTCACTACCCTTCCCAGAGTTAAGTTTTAAAAAAACCTGGAAAACGCTTATTAGAAAAGATAACATTAGATGGGTTTACGTTTGAAAACATTACAGTACCCAGACAGCACATCTTCGAAACAGGAGGTAGAAGAAATTGCATATTTTGAACGCAGCCACTTAGCTCTTTTAAATTTCTATATTTGGGTTCCTTAGGGCTTGCTGACAAAGAATATGTAAAACGTTACGCAAATAGTCTAGGAATTAACAAGTTATAGCCAAAATAAAATGATGGTGCTGTCAGACAACACCCAAAATCAGAATCGCTCAGTGGTAGATTTTTTAAACCTTCATTGTACGGGAAATGGGCCACAAGTTACATTTGAACTGATTGGCTGGAATGATATGTAAGGCTACACACGATTAGTCGGACTATAAATGCTATCCTTGGTTGTTAGGGGAGACGTAGGAAGGTAAAATTTTTTCAAACACTTGTCGAAACGTGGCTCCATTGGCCAGACTCGCTGATATAATCACTTAGGAGCGTTAGTTCGAGACCACTAGTTCAAATAAGCTTGATAAAGCAACAGTGCGTTGAAGCCAGCTCATATTTTTGCTAAATAAAAGCCTGGAACATAAGCAGATGGGAATTTGTGCCAGTATTTGTGCCAGAATTCATTGCTAGTCAACGTATCTGTTTATTTCCATAAATTGTGGTAAGCTTGAAACATTCAGTATCTTTTAATGAAAATTGAATGTAAAATTGTTAATTTATGCCTGTATATATGTGTAGTTTAGTAGCGAACATGAGGAAAAGCCTATAATGCTCCAGCCTGAACAGAAGGTGTCAGAGGAAAGTAAAACTGCATGGAATGGCCAAACAGTACACTGACACCTAGATTATTGATTAGACAGAAATAATGCTGGAATTGCAGAGGCGTAGTAACCATTAGGGAGGGAAATACTGGTATAAAGTATTTCAGATGAAGCTGACAGTTGGCCAAACGCTCTGAACTCAATGTTTGTGGTGTATTGTGCTCAGTGTAAAAAGAGAGTATAAATTAGTTATGACGTAGAAGGTACATCCTTCTTGTTTTCAGGGACTGTGGTCTTAACGTTATTGAGCAGCACCTGGTCAGAGCTTTGCTGAATCCAGAGTCGGACAGCATACTCCTTGGTCCATTTAGCTATCAGTGAAGTGTCTCCAGAGCCCAGGGGAGAAATCGAGCAGAGGAGTCTTTTCCTGCCGCCATCACGCAAGATAAGCTGATGTGGCCAGCTGAGCTCAACATTATGTACCCCCATCTTAAAACGACATTGTAAAAATAACATTAAGAGGGGAATTAAATTGTTTTAATATCAGGAACTGAGAACATCTCCAATACTAGTTCCAATAAAGACAAACTATTGAAGTCATGATGACAAATACCAACAGAGCTTGAACAAAACAAAACCAGTATTACCTCATATTACTACTACACAACTAACACACATAGGATACTATTAAAAATAGATGTCACTACAAGATTCATATTGAGAAATTCTGTACATATAACTTGTAATTAAAATTGATTGTGATTCCTGGTTCCATTTGTATTTGAATCAGGACACATATACATTCATGACAGCAATGAATACATATTGTTATTTGAAAAGTTATCAGTGACTCCTTTAAGATATCCTTGTAGAGTGTTTTATGTATGTGAGTGTCACAGTGTTGTCAAGTGTAGTGGAATAAATTAAATTGTTTATTTGTCTGTTGTTGTTTTGACTTACACTTCATCATACACATACCCTAGACATATAACGTAGTCATCACACTATTCCAGAATAATTCTGACTGAGGTATACATATGTGGCAGCAAGTAAGGTTATATATATAATACACTACTCTTATTAGATATATATACCTTCACAGCTGATCTCAGTCAGTACACTAAGTCCCCTATAAATATTTATAACATCCCACTTCACCACACTGAGGTAGCAGTAGCCCTATCTTTTCTCATGTCATACTCCCCCAGAAGTTACAAGGGATTTTATACATAGATTTACAAGTACTAAGACTTATGCGTAAATTAGTGGGCTGATTGAATCAAAGGAAAGTAAGCAAGAAGTTTAACATATTTTAGACTGACAGGTACGCGTTAAATAAAAACGTAGTCCTGCAGCAAAAACTGCTGTAAGGAAGTGAAATGTTAGATACTTCACCATACTAGATCCAGCTTTCATATGAGCCGTAGTGACCAGTTCTGTTCCTTGTCGCCTTTGCCTTCCCTAATTCAAGAGCAGAGTCAGGTACCCATTTACAGCCAGGCAGACTGGAGTGTGATGTTTTGATCCTGGGACCTGGTAACTGTGCCATGAGAGGAAAGCACTCGTGTAGGAGTTAGAAGTAGTAATTGGAACACTGTAGATACAAAAATGCGAAGAAGCATTTTATATTTTTCAAACAAACGCTGCTATCTAAACCACTACTGTTATTCACATATTTTACTTTGCCTTTAGATGTAGATGCATTATATAGATGATTAGAAAGTGTGTAATCACAAATGCAAGAAAAAAAAATTAGTTTACGCTACCCATATCGTATGGTTCTGAGAAAAAGAGCGTAATGTGTAAACTAACATTAGAACTATTAGGTTTAAAGGATTTTTTAATGTTGATAATTCATTCATTAACCTTCAAACTCCCCGAGGAACACAGATCTTTAACAAATTCATGTCACATCCATCTTTCCTCTGCCATCCACTCAAGGTCCTTCAGTGTCTTCTTATTTTGGTAATACAAGGGGCATATTTTTATGTTCTTTAGAAGCAGTGAAAATATTGTTTGTATGTTAAGTTTGTGATGAAGAGAGTTTTTACATCATATCCAGACAGTAAAACATTTAACCAGGGGTCATATTATTAATCCCCTCCCTCCATGTCTCAAGGTGTTTTTTTGTATTCACACAGTCATTCAGTGTTGTAAGGTAACCTTTAAAACCTCACCTATGCAGAAGGATCTCAGCAATGAATTCTTGGTCATAAAGTTATTTAGGAAAAACAAAATTAAAAAATCACAGTACAGTTACAATTTCAAGTAAGTGTTGAACAAACTTAATGAAGTTATAAAACTGAAGCAAGAGAAGTCAAACAAAACATGAGCAAGAGATGGTCTGACGATTGATGAGGCATGCCCTATTCAAATACAACTGATTTTATTGTGGAATATAGCCATATAAACATATATCACTGTCTGGCATTGACTCTTGAGCAAAACATCTTATTAAACAAATTTCTTTAGAAGATAACTGTAATAATATTCTTAATGTCTTGTTTTTGGTTTCAGCATTTCTCTGAGCTGTATGATTCTGAAATTAACAATGAATAATTAAAATAAAACCCCCTTACAGATACACAATTCATGCACTCAGTCTCAGCCTACAAGAATTACTAATTCCACTAACCACTGCTTAAATTTATTAACATGGGACTTTTTACTAACTGAAATACACACTGCTGCAGTGAAGCAAAGTCATCGCAAAAAGATGTAGTTAAAAATCACTATTGCCAAAACTCTCTAAACAGATGGCTTGTTCCCTCAACAAATTTGCGAATAATAATACTTGTCATGGGACTACATTATTATAGTAGTTTTTTTTTATTTTCAAGTAAGAGAAGAACATAACTAAAGATACTGTTGTGTAGTCTTTCAGCATAAATGGAAAATAAAGTTAAGTCATGTTCAGAATCCATTCATGTAATATCTGCCTCAGAATGTTGATGTCATCTAAATCTGTCTGTGATCAGTAGAGTGCATCAAAATAATGTCTGTTTTTCTGTTTACAGAAACTGGAGCCAAAATTTGCTTTAAAAGTGTTTTAATTCAATTAATGTAGAACATTTGAAGCAGTTGGATCTTAATTCCTGAATGATGATTGTCATCATTACCTTTTACACAGTGGTTTGCCAAAGCATTTTTAGTTACCTGCGCTGGATCCAGCAACTGTTTGGGCCGCACGGTCAAATTCTTACCTACGTTTGGGAATTCCAGTCCCAGTACTCTAGACATTCGATATGGGGTAATTAAACCTTCGCTGCAAATTTATTGTTGGAAATTCCAGTTTTAAAGTGGCTTTTAGTTGGTATGTTACTCTAAGTTGCTGTTTAAAAACGAACATTGAACTATAATTACAACATAAGATATGAGAGTCTAAAACAAGGGCAAAAAGTAATTTTTTTCAAGTTTTAATGTCATCATTGTTACGCAGTGACATGAACAGTAGCCTATAGATAAACTGTACTCATTTATACATTAATATAAAATAGACATGTTGCATAAAATGGACGTCGCTGAAGTTTAGCAGTTTGCTTCAAATAGGAATTATCAAAAGATGAATTGACAAGTAATTAATCTTTGTTAAATTTCTATTACTTGTACTATACAGAGTGCGAGAGCATAAACGTATACTGAGAATTTTTTAAAAGTAACACTGTAGATGCTGTATAGTGTAAATAAAAATGTGGAAATCGTAACGTGTTAAAACAATATAATGATATAATTTATTATATGAATACGCACACAGTATCAGAGATATGATTATTAACATTCACAATATTATATATAAAAACGCTGTATAATATCTGCCCTGGCCCCAAAATTTATCTCATATATCATTCACGCTTCCATTTTTTCCTGAAGGGAATCTGTAGCAAATGCGTTGCCATTATAAATTTCAACGGTGAACTTACCTTTCTATTACCGCATGCTTGTCTTTCAATCTTAGATACTGTTGAATGTACAAATTCTCCACCTTGTTCTCCATGCATGCCCATTCCACAGCCATGAGTTCTGATCCAGTTTGTGCAGTGTTTTTCTAATATGTGCTGTTTAGGAATTGTCTGATTGGGGAAGAGCTTTCAGAACAACATCAGGTATGTCTGTATTGATGTTTGTAATAAAAAGGGTGAATCTTGACAAAGAGATTTGCTGTGTGAAATGTTGTTGTGTAATTTCTCGACAGCTTAATTGAGTGAGTTGAACTGTTCTCTAGCAATAAAAGCTGTGTCCGTGATAACTTTATTCTTTAAGCATCCGTGTTCTCTACTGATTGCTTTTGTGAGATCTTTATAAACTTTCGATGTTAGATATTTGTTGGGAGTTATTCCCTATAAATGATCTGCCAAGATAAAACTGTGGAATGATTTTGTGTTTGACTAGTACCTTGCCCAAGTGTGAACAAACTGGACCAAACCTAGCACACTGACCCGTAAACTTAAATTGAACCGTTCTATCTTGCACATTTGTAAGTTTAACTTCAAACCTAACTTTCTCCTCCTCATCTTCACAAAGTTCAATACATACCTGGAAAAATTCAATTTTGGCTTCTAATTCTTCTGCATTTTCAAGTTGCTACCAAATCTCTTAAATTGTTTAACAGAACTAGTGTTGGTGTGTATATCTTGCACACCAAAGATCTTAGCATCTATTTTTTGGGCTTCCTGTTCTAGAAGTCTGTGGTGTTTTAAAGCCATGCTTAGAAAAGTAAGAAGTTAAGGAGGTGCCGTATATTCAATTAACATTGGTTTATGTAAAGAATTTGGGTAACGTGCCACTTGTTTTTTATTTAATTCTCCAAATTTCAAAAATCTCGTGTAATTTCTCATCAACGTGGACAGACGTTTCTGTTTGAAAATGTGTTGGAGTGATATCTTAATCATCTAATTTTGCTGGATACACCAAAGATATGGATATGTTTCTTGGGCTTCGGACAAACCATACATTTTCATAAAAAAGTCATAATCCTCGAATAAAAAAATTATCATGTGTTTCCTTCCCACTCTAACTCTAAATCTTTTAATGACAATCTGAGCTTTCATACCATTCATAAATATTTCTACATTATTATATGTCTGATATTATTATAAGTCCTATTGCTTATAGGATGGTATTGGTTTTAAAATTTGATTTCTCCAAATTCACTACCGGCATTGTAACTTTCAAACTTCCTTTTTCATGATCAACCCCAATTTTAAGCCATTCTTCATCTTCTGGTATACAATTATTATGCCATGTTAATAAGCCTTCCCTCTTGTATTCGCTGAAGAGCCCACAAATAAAACCACATAAATCGTTAAAACTTGCCAGTGATGTCTCTAGCCCTTGTCCGTCATCTCCCACAAACTCTTTCATTTCCACATGCACCCATTCATGCCTAATCTCTCTTGTCCATATTCTCTCTGCCCCTTCATGCTTCTTTTTTTGTCATCTCTGACCTATGAAATTGACTACCCAACATCGTGGCGCACTGCAAAGATGAAATTAGGTGGAGAAAATCTTTAATTTCACCTCAACATTTTTTTTGTAATTTAAAACTGTCTGGACTCTGTAGATTTTAAGATATTTAATTAGGAAATGCGTCACCCTAGGTAATATTTTCCTCAAATGATGATGCTGTTTTGTAACGGCTGTTAAAAAAGCAAAATAATATAAAAAAAAACAATGACAATCCACACACAGAAAGTATTTTGCTCGAAGTCATTTTCTAGCAAATTATTTTAGTCCTGCGTTTATCAGGCATGCGCTTAAACTGGTTTAAATTTCACGCTTTTTCACGCCAAAGTCAGCTGCTATTTCCCGCCAAAGCTGATGATGCTGTGTTCGCCGGTTAACAAGATTTGTTGCCTTCAGGTCAGGAGAAAGGGCGCGAAAATAAAGTAGCGTTTTTTTTAGAAGGCACAAACTGCCGTGTGTAGCCCTCTGTGCAGCACATGCCTTCGCAAGAACACTATAAGCCATTCTGTCCTGCGCCAAGGTCTAGAAGTACATTCTATCTGAATCTTATTTCCTGAGTGTTAATAGTTGTCACTGTAAGTGTTCACATAGTTGTTGTGGGACGGGGCAAAGAAAACTGCCATATTAATGTATGAACAGATTTTGTTTCAAGCTGGTGGTGGTGTTTCTTTCTAAAGAAATGATAAACTCGAGATCTGATGAAAACAGCAGGACAAGGTGTGATGTATCATACAAGAATTAAAAATGAGCCTGCAGGGATCACAGACTGAATCACTGTACTAGATAGTTCCTGAAGATCTGATAGAGAGAAACAGATCAAGAATGCAGATTAAAAACCAAGGAAAAGTACAAGAACAAAATGAAATATTTGAAGTCCAAAACCAAAAGGACACATGGAAAGAACAAGTTGATAAAAACATTGAGGAATTCAGACAGTTCCTTGATTCATTAGACCAGTTCAAACTAACTCTGTTCCTTGATTCATTAGACCAGTTCAAACTAACTCTGTTCCTTGATTCATTAGACCAGTTCAAACTAACTCTGTTCCTTGACTCATTAGACCAGTTCAAACTAACTCTGTTCCTTGACTCATTAGACCAGTTCAAACTAACTCTGCGGCAGCTGATAAGAAATATGTAGAAGAAATAGTAAGAATAGAAGCCAAGAAATGTCAAGGGAAGATTGCATAAGCTG
This sequence comes from Oreohelix idahoensis, assembly GCA_024509875.1. Lineage (NCBI taxonomy): Eukaryota > Metazoa > Mollusca > Gastropoda > Stylommatophora > Oreohelicidae > Oreohelix > Oreohelix idahoensis. The sequence continues at coordinate 450,264 of JAMPIV010001772.1, read as the reverse complement.
CCAAACACCAGAGGAAATATAGTTTAAAACCCAGCTAAGACCAAATAAAAACAACTTACACCAAATTAACTCTAAAAAAGATAAAAGAAATGGAGAACAGGAACATAAAAATAATACAATGGAATTGCCGTAGTGCTAAAAAGAACCCCGCTCAGTTATTGGGCCAGTACAAAAATACGCAAGCAATTTTTGCTGTTCAAGAAACGCACCTCAATCACACAAACAGATTTAACAAAACAGCATACATCACTCTTAGAAATGACAGACGAGCAAATAAGAGGGAGGGGTAGCATTCTTGGTTCATAAAATATACCAAATAACAGACTGGGAAACTTTCAATTCAGAAAATAGTGAAGGAATAAGTGTAACTATAAATAGTTACAGAGAAGCACTGAAAATAATAAACATATACGGCCCCAGCGACAACATAGAAGAACAGGACATCAAAGTAATTAGATAAAAAATACAGATCAAAACTATAAAAGTGGGAGACATTAATGCACAACACAAAGTATGGGGAGGTAACAACATAGATAAATCAGGGAAACTACTACTGGACTTCATAGAAAATAGAGAACTAATATTACTGAATGATGGATCAGCAACAAGAATCAACCCAAGTGCAGATCAACCCGATTCGTCAATAGACATCAGCATAGTAACAGCAAACTTAGCCAAAGCAAAATGGGAAACATTGAATGATACTAACTCAGATCACATACCCATAGAAATAACAATCAAACAAAAGTATACACTAAACAAATGAGTAGAAAAACCAATATTCCACTATAAAAAAGCTGATTGGATAGTTTTCCGAACTGAAATGGAAGGATTGAAACTAGACAAAATAATTAGTGAAGATATAGATACATATGCAAACAATCTAACAGTAGAAATACTAAAAATAGCCGCCAGACACATACCGGTACCACACTCTAATATTCCACCACACATATCTCCAAAGCACAATAAGAGAAAACAGAACACTGGAATAAAAACCCAGCTCCTTGGTGGACAAACAAATGTACAGAAAAAAACTAAAGAAAGAAAACAAGCCCTACAAAAATATAGAAGAAATAGGACCCACGTTAACTATGAACAGTATAAGAGAATATGAAATGAAACAAATAAAATAATATTACAGGAAATGGAAACGTGCTGGAAAACCTTCTGCCAAACCTTCAATCCAAGCACTCATTCAGTTACAGAGGTGTGGAAAAGATTAAAAACCCTTAAAGGGAACCCAAAACGAACAGTAATGCCTGCTATCAAAATTCCAGAACTGGCAGAATCAGACAAACAAAAAGCAAATACCCTAGAAATGTACTTCTATAATGTAAGTGCTAGGGAAAACCTGGGACACAAAGAAATAGAAAGAAGAGAAAAACTCATAACAGAACTAAGGAAAAACGAGATAAATGATATAGGGGAGAAATCTTATCTAAACTCCGAAATTACTGTAGAGGAAGTAGAAAAGGCAATAAATGAGAAATCAAACTCAGCATCAGGACACGACATTCTAAGCTACGAAATACTAAAAAAGATACCAAAATATACCATAGAAGTAATAACCTCTCTATTCAATATTATATGGAAAACAGGTAAAATACGACAGGCATGGGAAGGAGCAGTAGTCATACCAATACTAAAACCAGATAAGGAGGCTCATGATGCGAGCTCTTACAGACCAATAGCGTTGACATCTCACATAGGGAAAGTAATGGAAACTGGTGAACAATATATTAAAGTCATCATCTCATCGTAACCCGTCATGGGTCGTAGGGGTGCCATGGTGGAAGCATCAGCAGACAGGGTCCTCCACTGCTCTCTATCCTCAGCAATGCGTACAAGTGTGGAAAAATGGTGCCCTACCCATTCTTTGATGTTATCAGCCCAGGATTTTCTTTGCCTTCCTCTTCTCAGTTTACCTTCGACTGTTCCCTGGAGGATCGCTTTCGAAAGGGAGTCATGACGAGTTACATGCCCAAACCAGGCAAGCTTTCGACGTTTCACTACTGACAAAAGTGGTTCTTGGTGGCCTGCATACGTGTTTATTTTCTTTCTAATATAGACATTTGTTTTGTGCTCTTTATAGCAAATGCGCAAAATTCTTCTATAACATTTATACTCGGAAGCCTGAATGCTTCGCTCCGTATCTGCAGTATTAGCTTCCAACTAAACGCTAAAAAGACAGTCGGAATGATATTCAGTAGAGGCAGATTTCTAAAAAAACAAAACAATTGACATAAAAATCCAAGGGCACAAAATTAAAACAGTAGAAACAACCAAATATTTAGGCATGACTTTGGATCAACAACTAAACTGGAAAAAACATATAGACAAGCTGGTTGAGAGCTGCAGAGGACTCACTAATATGATGAGATACCTAAAAGGCAGTGGATGGGGAGCACGCATTAAGTCACTTCTCATGTTCTACAGGTCATTTGTTAGGGGGAAAATGGACTTTGCAAGCATAGTATATGACTCTGCAGCTCACAGCAATAAGAAAAAAACAGGACAAAATACAGCACCAGGCACTATGTACAATAGCTGGAGCCTCAAGATCAACATCACTTGAAGCACTAGAGGTAGCACTAGGAATAATACCCCTCAAGCTAAGAAGAAAAGAACTTAGACTGAATTATATGGGCAAAGACCTAATTGACAAAAACCACCCAGCCCATGCAATGTTTATTAAGAATTTCCCCATGACCTGGGATACCCCTCTGGAACCCACAAGATACCAAATAGGATGGAAGTGCTTGGAGGAAATAGAAGAAAACAGTATTATAGCAAATGTAATAAAATGTAGTAGTAAATAAACACCAGTAATTCCTCCTTGGGAGCTCAAGAAACCAAATATTGACTCTCATCTTTCAGATGTAATAAATAAAAAAGCAGGAAAAAACGACATTAAAATCATAGCCAGAGAATATATAGAACAGATAACTAAGGGTAGTTTGAAAGTATACACTGATGGATCTAAGATAGAAAATGGAGAACTTGGAAAAGGAATACATATTCCAGCCTGGAAGCTGAAGAAAAGTTTTAGTTTAACTGAATATTCACGGCAGAAATGGTGGCAATAGCAAAAGCACTTGAAATAATTACTGACAAGCCCCACAAAAAGCTAACGATCCTAACTGACTCACTATCAGCTCTTCAAGCATTAAGAAACCCACATGAATGTAGCCGTCCAGACATAGCAGAAGAAGTGTTGCAACTTAGTACACACCTAAATAATAGGGGCTGCTCAGTATTATTAGCATGGATACCCACTCATGTGGGACTAGAAGGAAACGAGGTGGCAGACAGTGAAGCAAAAACAGGAAAAAGCAGCCCAAACCAAATAAACTCAGGTTAAGGCACAATAGAGATCAAAAGTAAAATTAGAAATTTTATAACAAAGGAATGTAAAGAAAACTGGAAAGAACGCCAGAAAGGCAGACACGCCTATAAACTGCTAAAAGATCTGTCGTAATTTTTATCTGAGAGGGTGCTGATGAATATTGGTCCCTTTAGAGTGTAAAGTGATATTGAAGGCTCTGTGAGAATAAGGATTTAGGTGAATGAGGTAGTAGATTCACAAGCGCTGGGAAGGAGCAAGGACAGTCTCTTATTACGACAATATCTGTTTTCTCACAGACTACTCCTATCTCTCTTCTGCACAAACAATTGTGTCAGTTCCAGTCGCTCAGGCGCGCTCACCGATTTGGTGATTCTGTCGCTCAACGTACATGAATACAAACTACACAGATGGAAATGTTTGGAGTTTTAGGCCAACCGACAACCAACACAAATAAATATTCATACCTTTATTATCATAAAGGACTCACACATAATTGTACATTTACAGTCAAAAATCAAAGGTTACAAAATACCAATATAACTAGGGAAGAGGGGGTTTTTGAGGAGAAATATCCCATCCACCGTTTCCCGTTTATATCTACTAACAGACAAAACCCGGTCCCAAAGACAAGAAAGGGGGGGGGGGGGGGGGGTGATCAGAGATAGGCAATTTAACCCACTGGTAAATATATTACTCTGAGGCAAGGGGTTACAGAAAAAAAAGGGGGGGGGGGGGGGTAGAGGAAAGCTAGGGTTCTCAATTGTCTCCCTTTAAATCAACAAATTTTACGGGAGGGGGGAATGAACACAGTTACCCAATCCCACTAGGAGAGATCCCGTACAAGGAATATAATGCACCTTAGTATAAGGTCGAACTAATTAAAAGGGTAAAGAAAAGATAAATCTCCTTTCATTCAAAAAAACACACTAGGGCTGGCCATCCCAACAAACACACACGCAGACTTACCGAAAGGTGAATTCTGGCACTTCATAGGAAATACATAAAAAAAAAAACAGCACTAAACCTTGGCTTAGGTAAAAGTAATTTCTTCCGTGTACAGCCCCAGATTTTGCGGGTTGTTTAAGTTAACAAAGTGTCCCGAAATCGCTGGACGTTGAAGTTTAACGGTACTGTTTGTTTATTAGATAAAGTTCCTAAAGAAAGGCACAGGCACTTGGCTAGGCGTGAGGTATGGTGTGGTTCCTAAAATTGGCACAGCTGGCGGAGATAACTTCCTTTTTCCGTAATGTCACAAGTTAAGAAAAACACTGAGGTAAGTTCTTCTTCCGGAGGGGGGGGGGGGGGGGGGGGGGGGGGGGGGGGGGTTAAAATCCACTGAATATGCGTGACAGACAGTGTTCAGGTATCGATGCTTTTTCTTCACAAATAGGGGCAGTGAATAAAATATGTTCTGCTTCCAGTTGTCGTTAAGGGCTCTATATGAACTAGTATTTTTAAAGTGTTTCTTGAATGGCTTTTTCTCAGTTACGTTCAGAGGAGCGGGGCCCATTACAGGTCGCCACAAGTTTAGCTTTAAAAAAGTTCATATGTTACTGGAGTTATCAAATTGAGTTTGGCAGAACTCTGTATATAGTTAATAATTGCTGGGATGCAGGTTGAATGATCGTTCTGAATGAAAGATAATCAAAACAAGAAATGCATTACAAATCATATTATAATCTGACGCGATAAATTACAGTTAGCCTATTTACTTATTAGCGTCGTCAATTAACAAATCAGGAAAACTTCCCGTGAGTTAAAAATAATTAAAAGCACATCTATCTATACAGAACTAAACTGTATTAAAGTTATACTTTTCTTTAACGTCTGCAAAATAAATTTACGCGTCAATTGTATTAGGAAATACTTTTAGCTGTAACATTAGTTTGCACTAGAACTTTGAAAATGGGTTTATTTAATAAGGTTAAATTTACACCACAATCCATTGAAATCAATTGAAATAACTCGACCAATGATCACTCGAAGCTAATGTATAAATTACCGTCTGCACAGAAAGAATACACTCCAATAGTCACGAAGGTAGATGAAATCCAGCAGGAATCCGACTATGCTAGTGCAACTAGGATTCTGTCAGAGCGAACGATAAAATGCAGTTTCTCGGAGTTCTCTATTTATACTTCTCGAATGTAACTTGAATGGGGCGTGTTAAATTTTCGCACCTTTCTTGATCTTGAGCAAAATTCGGGGTACCTCGCCGATGTGTTAACAGCTGCGATTCCTTCGTTTTCCCCGGTCTACCGATTTTCTTCCGTCTCAGGCTGCTCGCATAAGAGTGCGAAAATTTCCCGAGAAGCTAACTCTGTGAGCTGCAAGTCCCTGATTCTTTAGATCGCGGCCGCTCCACGTTGAATTCTGAAGATCAGCCTGTTCTTTGATGGTACCGCTGCATGCCGGTAAAAGTTACAACAGATGATCAGGGGTTCTAAAGTTATGAGAGGCCAATATTCTGTTGTTATCATCCATCGAGTCAGGGAAATTCATTTGTCATACTTAGACGTACGTCACAATCGTCCCCACTTTTGAGACATGGAAACTCGTTTTCATGTTTCATTTATGACAATGAAGCTGCCCTGATCGGTAGTTTTTGGATGATTGGCATCGTCGATTTTCTCCTCTTCCTCCGTGGTCCAGTTTCTACTCAAGAAGTCAGCTCCGACATTCTGTTTTCCTGGAATATATTCCACTTTGAAGGAATAAACACTCAATAGCAAGGCCCAACGCATTATCCTTGCGTTGAATTCCTTCTTGGCACCCAGGAAAGCTAGTGGAGCATGGTCTGTTTGCACCGTGAAAGAAGTACCATACAGAAACTCATGATGGCGTCTGATGCCATGAATCAGAGCGAGACATTCTCTTTCAACGACACTGTAGTTGCGTTCCGCTTTATTCAGTTTCCGACTGCCATAGGCTACTGGAAATAGCATGTTCAGGTCACTGTCATCGGCTTGCAGCAATGTTGACCCGATGCCCTGACCTGACGCGTCAACTCTCAGTATGAAAGGTTTCTTAAGGTCAGGTAACCTTAGGATGGGGTATGCCGACAACTGTCCTTTCAAAGTGCTATATGCGTGTTCGCACTTTTGATCCCATATGACCTTATCAGGACAACCTTTCTTGGTGAGGTCAGTCAGAGGTGCTGTCAGTCCGTTGAAGTTCTGGATGTATTTCTGATAGTATGCACATAGCGATATGAAGGAACGTACGTCTTTCTTCGTTCGGGGTCTTTTTGCTGCCACAATTTTCTCCACGTTCTTCTTAATAGGCCAACTGCATCCGTGAGAAATAGTATGCCCCAGGAAGTCTAACTGTTCAAACCCGATGAGACATTTGCTAGGTCTGGCTGTGAGACCCGTTTCCTGTAGTCTCCTGAGGAGCATAGCAACCGTAGCAATATGTTCTTCATAGGTTTCCGATGCAATTAATATGTCATCCATGAAATTATGGATATGGGGACTTTGCAAAGGCTCTAGAAGCTTCCTCATCATCCTGGTGAACACTCCTGGTGCGTTATGCAAACCGAACGGCATCACATTAAATGTGTAATGTCCTTCGCTAGTGCTGAAAGCTAACAAAGGTTTAATTTCCTCCTTGACTGGTATTTGATAATAACCTTTACTGAGGTCAATCTTGGAGAAGATCTTTGCTTTGCTGAGCTTGGTGAACAACTCAGAAACAGTTTGGAGAGGTTCGGGCTGGAATTCCGTTACAGCGTTTAGCAACCTGTAATCAATGCACAGCCTAACTTCCTTATTGGGCTTCTGCAACAGCACTACACTCGAGCTGTAAGGAGATGTAGACTCACTGATAATTCCTGCCTGACGCAGCTTGTCTATTTCTCCGCGAAGTGCATCCGCTTTAGCGTACGGGATGGGGTAAACTCTGGTTTGAACAGGGGTCTCGTTTGTTAATTTCATATCAAATTCAATGAGATTTGTTCGACCAGGTACATCCGTTAAGACTGCACTGTACTGTTTTAGTAGAGCCCTGGTTTCTGTTTGTTGTTCAGGTGAGAGATTGTCGCCGAACTTGACATCTTTAAAGGATTCTGTGGGTTGCAGTGGATACTCCATGCAACCATCATCATCTTCCTCGTCTTCCGTTGCTATGGCGACAGCCAGGAGATGCTCGGAGGATGGCACCGGTCTTTCCAAATATTTCTTTAGCAGATTTATGTGGAAGACCTTCTCCTTTCCTTTGATGGAGATCTTGTAATTGGTACGTGAGATCTTTTTAAGGACGGTAAACGGCCCTTGCCATCCGATGCGAAGTTTATTGCTTCCGGTTGGGAGTAGCAACAAAACTTTCTCCCCTGGTTGGAGCTCTCTCTCTTTTGCAGCTTTGTTGTATCTTTTAGCGTGTTTAGCGCGGGCTTTCGTAAGGTTGGTTGTAGCTAGATCCCATCCTAGCTTTAGCCTTTCCTTGAGCTCAGATACATACTTGCTTGCTGAGACGACTGTCTCGTCAGCCTTTTGGTCTGTCAGGGACCGAAGTAAGGCTTCTAATGGCCCCTTTATAGGTCTGCCAAATAAAAGTGTAGCAGGCGGGAATCCCGTAGACGCTTGGGGAACCTCTCGGTAGGCGAATAAGGCAGCCGATATATATAGGTCCCAGTCTTCCGGTTTCTCCTGACCCAGCTTACGTAACATGGTGGTGAGGCTGCCATTAAAACGTTCCACGAGCCCATTTCCGGCCGGATGGTAGGGACTTGTGTGGATATGTTTGGCCCTCAAGATCTTAAAGATCTCCTCCATTAACAGGCTACGGAATTGGGATCCATTGTCCGTCAAAACTTGTTGAGGGAATCCCAACCGTGTAAAAATTTGCACGAGGGCTTCTGCAACATGCTTGGAATCTATGCATGTTAGCGGTACAGCTTCGGCCCACATAGTGCAAGTGTCAACTAAGGTCAGGATGAACCTGTTCCTTCTTTTGGTCTTTTCCAGAGGACCAATAATGTCGACAGCAACCCGTTCAAATGGAGTCCCTACTATTGGCATTTGCCCCATAGGTACTGGGGGTGTCAAGTGCTTGGGTGCTACCCGTTGGCACTGGGCGCAGGATTTCACATACCTGACAATGTCAGAGTTCATTCCTGGCCACCAATAGTGGGTTTTTTATTCGCTGAATAGTGGCGTTTTGTCCCATATGTCCGCTAAAGGGAAGAGAGTGCCCCATCTCTAAGATCTGGCTTCGGTACTGCGTCGGAACTAGGAGCTGGTTATTCCCCGTGTCCGGGTTTCCCGTTCTACGATACAATACGCCATCCTTAGAAAAGATGTCTCCGTTGTGTCTGGGGTCCTTAGCCATGGGCAGTTTTTTAAAGCAGAGCTCTAGAGTAGGGTCCTTTTGTTGCGCCTCCTTCAGTTCGTTCGGCAACAAATTTGGCGCAGGCTCCCTCTCCTTCTTGGCTTGCCCTCTTGTGGTTACCGCTGCCACAATCGGCTCCTTTGGTCTCCCAATAAACACATATCTACATCCCAGGATAACTGGGTAGATAGGATCATCCATAATGGCCGCTTTTATAACTCCTCTGACAAAATCAGAGTGTATTTCTACCAGTGCGATAGGCAGCGTCCTGGGCGCATCACTCTTAAACACTCCACTAAGTTTGACGGTTTCCTCTGTCTCCTGACCTGGTTTGACTAGGTGTCTAGCAACAATACAACTAAAACTTAATCCAGTGTCAAAGAGACAAGTGGTTGAGGTACCATTCAAAATTACAGTTCCTCGAGTTGAGGGTCGGTCCCCCTCAGGTTGAGAATCACTGACATTGACTCTACCTTTCGAGGCTGTATGCAAACATCCAACGCGGTTTGGACCGGTTTGTTTGCCCTGATCAGACGTTCCTGGTGTAGGGGTCTTTCCTTTTCCTTGACCTTGGTGGCCGCGCTGCCACGTAGGCTTGGTGGGTTGATCAGAATTGTTGTTGGGGGGGTATCGGGTTTTGTAGAATTTCGATTTTTCCTGGGGAGGTCTCTGGGTATTATTTTCTCGTTGGTTATAATTCTGAGAGGAATTAGAGGAATAGGATGACTGCTCTAGATTTTGTTTACGAGATGGCTCATCTGTGGGTTTACGTTTAGTGCTGGGAAGTTCGGCCATTGCATTGGTATAGCGTTCGGCCTTATTGAGTATGTCCTCAAGCCTGACTGCGCCCTGTTCAGCCAAAAATCTACGGGTTTCGTTTGACATAGTTGCCTTTATCTGTTCCACAAGAACAAGTTCAAGTAGTCCCTCATATGTAAGAGGTAGGTCAGATAATTCAATGCACTTTGTCAGATAACCCGTGAGACGTGAAGAGAACTGGGGAAATGTTTCCGTGCTCTCTTTTCGGCTGTTTCTGAACAACTGCAGAAATTTCGGGCAGTCATCTCAAACTGCTGTAGTAAGGCCTTCTTCAACATGTCGTAATCATGTTGATTCGGTCCCAGCTTTGTGTATACGTCATAAGCATTCGCTTTTAGTGACGTCGAGAGTTTAAGTGCCCAGCGGGAACTCTCTAACCCATAAAGATTCGCGAGTCTCTCGAATTTTTCTAGGTAGCTGTCAATTTTTTCGTTAGGGCTAGGAAAAGACTCTAAAGCGAAAGACATCGCAGTTAATTGGGCAGACTGAGTGCTGGAGAGATCCATTGTTTGAGACTGGGGCGAAGACGGCTCTCCATTATTTGAAGTAGAGGCACTCCGACTCTCTAAAGCCTTGAGCGCTAATTCATGTTGTCTTTCCCTCTCTCTTTCTCTCTCTCTGCGGGCTTCCATTTCTGCCTCAATTTTCTTCTGTTCCAATTGACGATCGTCCGCTTCTTTCTTCCTAGCTTCTGCCCTCTCTTCTCTCTCTTTTTCTTCCTTCCTCTCAGCTTCTGCCCTTTGTTTCTCTTCCTTCCTCTCTGCTTCTGCTCTTTGTTGCTCCGCGTCATATATTTGCAGTTCCTGGGTGATAAACAGATTCGCGGCTTCTGTGTCTAATCCTGAGTCTTTCGCTTCCTGTCTCAAAATGGATCTTATCCTAATTCTCTCAGCCATTGTCAAAGAACTGGATGCTTCTAAGACTAGAGAATAGTAAGATGGAACAAGAAGGGGAAAAAACTCAAAGCCGCTACGAGAAAAACAAAGTAAAAAATTTACTGAATGACCTCGTGTGTTAACTTATCGCCGCTATTATTGTCACTTAAGACTCGTAACGCAAGCAACTATGCCAATTAAATGGTAAGTTACACTAGAAAAGAATCTACTCTTACTAACAGTAGAGAAAAATTTATATTAAACAATTTAAAAGGAAAAAAAAAAAAAAAATTTCCCAGAAAATGTTAATTCTCTAACAACAAACTCCGTCCCTGAAGACAATTTTTGAGATGAGACGTAGTTAACTTAATTTTAAAAAATCAGAACAATCCGTCTTTAGCTTAGCTCAACTCAAACGCTTCATAACCTTTAGTGATTGTAAAACAATCACGCAGTCCCAGCAATTATATAACCAAAAATTTTCAATTCCCTCTGCCAGAGAATACAAATGTGACAATCTTTTATTATCACTAACTGCCTGTTCCTGTGGAAAAACAAACCTGTCTTAATTATTGTGTGGTTGGCCCAAAATACTGAACGGCTTGGTCTAGGGGAAGTAATACTTTTAAAGATTATACCCTACTTCACAAAGACAATCAACCACACTCTATTTTAACTAGGTTCAAAATCTCGAACGAGCTAACCATATATTGTCGTAATTTTTATCTGAGAGGGTGCTGATGAATATTGGTCCCTTTAGAGTGTAAAGTGATATTGAAGGCTCTGTGAGAATAAGGATTTAGGTGAATGAGGTAGTAGATTCACAAGCGCTGGGAAGGAGCAAGGACAGTCTCTTATTACGACAATATCTGTTTTCTCACAGACTACTCCTATCTCTCTTCTGCACAAACAATTGTGTCAGTTCCAGTCGCTCACGCGCGCTCACCGATTTGGTGATTCTGTCGCTCAACGTACATGAATACAAACTACACAGATGGAAATGTTTGGAGTTTTAGGCCAACCGACAACCAACACAAATAAATATTCATACCTTTATTATCATAAAGGACTCACACATAATTGTACATTTACAGTCAAAAATCAAAGGTTACAAAATACCAATATAACTAGGGAAGAGGGGGTTTTTGAGGAGAAATATCCCATCCACCGTTTCCCGTTTATATCTACTAACAGACAAAACCCGGTCCCAAAGACAAGAAAGGGGGGGGGGGGGGGGGGGGGGATCAGAGATAGGCAATTTAACCCACTGGTAAATATATTACTCTGAGGCAAGGGGTTACAGAAAAAAAAAGGGGGGGGGGTGTAGAGGAAAGCTAGGGTTCTCAATTGTCTCCCTTTAAATCAACAAATTTTACGGGAGGGGGAATGAACACAGTTACCCAATCCCACTAGGAGAGATCCCGTACAAGGAATATAATGCACCTTAGTATAAGGTCGAACTAATTAAAAGGGTAAAGAAAAGATAAATCTCCTTTCATTCAAAAAAACACACTAGGGCTGGCCATCCCAACAAACACACACGCAGACTTACCGAAAGGTGAATTCTGGCACTTCATAGGAAATACATAAAAAAAAAAAAACAGCACTAAACCTTGGCTTAGGTAAAAGTAATTTCTTCCGTGTACAGCCCCAGATTTTGCGGGTTGTTTAAGTTAACAAAGTGTCCCGAAATCGCTGGACGTTGAAGTTTAACGGTACTGTTTGTTTATTAGATAAAGTTCCTAAAGAAAGGCACAGGCACTTGGCTAGGCGTGAGGTATGGTGTGGTTCCTAAAATTGGCACAGCTGGCGGAGATAACTTCCTTTTTCCGTAATGTCACAAGTTAAGAAAAACACTGAGGTAAGTTCTTCTTCGGGGGGGGGGGGGAGGGGGGGGGGGGTTAAAATCCACTGAATATGCGTGACAGACAGTGTTCAGGTATCGATGCTTTTTCTTCACAAATAGGGGCAGTGAATAAAATATGTTCTGCTTCCAGTTGTCGTTAAGGGCTCTATATGAACTAGTATTTTTAAAGTGTTTCTTGAATGGCTTTTTTCTCAGTTACGTTCAGAGGAGCGGGGCCCATTACAGGTCGCCACAAGTTTAGCTTTAAAAAAGTTCATATGTTACTGGAGTTATCAAATTGAGTTTGGCAGAACTCTGTATATAGTTAATAATTGCTGGGATGCAGGTTGAATGATCGTTCTGAATGAAAGATAATCAAAACAAGAAATGCATTACAAATCATATTATAATCTGACGCGATAAATTACAGTTAGCCTATTTACTTATTAGCGTCGTCAATTAACAAATCAGGAAAACTTCCCGTGAGTTAAAGATAATTAAAAGCACATCTATCTATACAGAACTAAACTGTATTAAAGTTATACTTTTCTTTAACGTCTGCAAAATAAATTTACGCGTCAATTGTATTAGGAAATACTTTTAGCTGTAACATTAGTTTGCACTAGAACTTTGAAAATGGGTTTATTTAATAAGGTTAAATTTACACCACAATCCATTGAAATCAATAGAAATAACTCGACCAATGATCACTCGAAGCTAATGTATAAATTACCGTCTGCACAGAAAGAATACACTCCAATAGTCACGAAAGTAGATGAAATCCAGCAGGAATCCGACTATGCTAGTGCAACTAGGATTCTGTCAGAGCGAACGATAAAATGCAGTTTCTCGGAGTTCTCTATTTATACTTCTCGAATGTAACTTGAATGGGGCGTGTTAAATTTTCGCACCTTTCTTGATCTTGAGCAAAATTCGGGGTACCTCGCCGATGTGTTAACAGCTGCAATTCCTTCGTTTTCCCCGGTCTACCGATTTTCTTCCGTCTCAGGCTGCTCGCATAAGAGTGCGAAAATTTCCCGAGAAGCTAACTCTGTGAGCTGCAAGTCCCTGATTCTTTAGATCGCGGCCGCTCCACGTTGAATTCTGAAGATCAGCCTGTTCTTTGATGGTACCGCTGCATGCCGGTAAAAGTTACAACAGATGATCAGGGGTTCTAAAGTTATGAGAGGCCAATATTCTGTTATCATCCATCGAGTCAGGGAAATTCATTTGTCATACTTAGACGTACGTCACAAGATCCAACCCGGACATGTCAGATATCTAGAGAACCAAAAATACAATGCAACAGAAAACTAATTAGACTTCAACTACGAACAGACTATTTCATGGTGGGGGAACCTTACTGTGCAACATGTCTGGAGAAAAACACCATAGCACATTATGTGTTAACATGCAAAAAATACGAACAGCACAGAAAACCACTAATGGAATACTTGAGAACCCAAAACTCGACATCCTTGTCACTGGAAAATGTACTGAAAGTTGACCTACCCAGGGAGCTACACAACATAACTAAATGTTATAATGCCAGAACAAGAACCAACATATAACAACTAGAACAAATTAGAATGACAAGGAAAACTAAACAAAAAACAAACCAAAAAGTCCATTCAATATCAGTAGGAGAATTATTAACATTAAAAAAAACAAAAACAAATAAAAACCACCAATCCAAAACCAACAATAGCCCAGCAGACAAAAAGATGTCAATCGCGAGAGAGAGAGAGAGAGAGAGAGAGAGAGAGAGAGAGAGAGAGAGAGAGAGAGAGAGAGAGAGAGCAATATGGTATCATGGAAGAAGACACATTACAGGCACCATAGACATTAAACTTTGTCACAACAAACGGCAGATAAATTACAGCCTGGAAGAGCCAACACATCAGACAAACAACAAAGTAATACACTATATCTATATGCAATGATGAACACTATATACCCAAATTATAACCCACATGGGGTTGAACCGGGTATCCCTTGCTCAGAAAATACACCAGTTTTCAAGTGCGAGGTTAAAAAACCAAACCAAAACCTGAAATAAAAGCATAGTTATTGACACAGGTAAGCATACAAATACTACTTTCATGGAGAAATGCTGAAAAAAATACATTATACGCGAAGCTCATCAGTATCTAAACAACCATAGTGAGCTCAGTATAAAGTTCGATGACATGGCCACAAAAAGCAGAGTGGCTTTAAAAAAAATGAAAGAAACTGTACGCAGAATACAAACACTTTTTCCCCGGTGTTAGTAATAGCTTGACTGCAACTTTATGAAAATGAAAGCAACACACATGAATGAAGATCAGGGTAACTGGATGATCAACTCGTGACTTTGTGAAAATTAAAGCATCACACATGAAGACTTACTCAGAGCAACCAAGAGGATATGCACACCATCATAGCTGGCAGACGCTGGAGTTGGGTTGGCCACGTCCTCAGAAGAGACCCTGATGCCATCACAAGAACAGCTATGCTATGGACTCCTGAAGGAAAGCGAAAGAGAGACCGACCAAATACAACTTGGAGGAGAAATGTGGAGGCTGAGATGTAAAGAATGAACCAGAGCTGGGGCACCGCACGAAGGATGGCCGCCGACCGAGCAAAGTGGAAGCAGTCTGTTGTTGCTCTACAAGACGCCACTAAGCGTGATGGTCACTGACTGATTTGACAGTCGGCGGCTAAGGATCAAAGAAGAAGAAGACACCTGAAAAATATCAGGGTGGCTGGATGGTCAGCTTGTGACTTTATAAAATTGATAGGAGCACCCTTAACCTCACCATGTAAAACAAACTGTCACAGAAACCACAGCTGGAAGAGTATGTAAATGCTTGATGCAGGCTTTCTGCAAGGGGACCAGCTGCAGTGGTAGTTCCATGCTCCATAAGGAACCAAAAGGAAGATGATAATGATGAATGATTATAGCAGCACACAAAGAACGGCACTAGACAACAGACAAGTAACAGAAATTACAGCAATTTTGGGGATTTGAACCAGGGACAATCCAAGCGACGTCATATCGTTGCGATGGTGCATTGTAACAAGACACACTACCAACTAAGCACCAACAAAATGCATCACTTGCGGGTAGTTACAATCACGACACTTCACACACCTATAGAATATAAAGGACCGAACGACCCAGGCTTTTCTAGCCTCTCCATAAATTTCCTATTAATAAGGCCTAATAACACACAAGGCAAATGCCGTAACCTTGTGTTCAGTAGATGGTAGAAGAAAATGAATAATAATAAATAATACTGGTAGCTTTAAATAACACAAGTGCGAAGACAGAAGAAAGAGCAAATAAAACAAGAAAAGGAAAGACTGATTCGGAAACAATGACTACGTTTGTTTGGACACCTTCTGAGTTTCAATCCTGGTCAGTCAGTAGCACAAGTGAAAGGACGACTCAAAAGAAGACGTATCGAGTCTGCAGAACGAAAGGCCGCATTGCGTGCACTTATCGGAAACCTAGACAACCCATCTGCAACGCTTCAAAGAATAAGCAGTAGATAATTAAAAAAAAAACGAAATAAAGGTCGTTATACTCCAATTTCCACCCGTGTGTTACCGGGGCCCGAAAGGGGAGCAAAGAATAGTAACACTGCACCCTACCACGCATGTCGTAAAAAGCGACTAAGGAGGGTATGGGCATGGGGCTGTTTACCCCATCCTGTAAAAACTTCGCACAGTGGGCTGATCACCTGCTTGCCAACCAATCTGATTACGGAAACAATGATAGATTGTTTGGTCTGTTTTTGTTCCACAAAGACGCCACTAGGCGTGGTGGAAACAGCGATAGATTGATCAATTTGTTGTTGCCCTAAGACGCCACTAGGCGTACTGGCCACATACTGCTTTGCCGGTTGATGGCTAAGGATGGAAGAAGAAGAAGAAGAAGATACTCCAATTTCAGAAGTAGGAAATCATCAACGAACACAAGGTGTCGGCATCAGGTCGATCTTAATATATCGGTACACCCCAAGGCATAATTTGGGAGATCTAGATGACGGAGGGGACCAATAATTATTAACCTGGATAAATACTCGGACTAGCCCTTTCCCACTGGCACTGTACATTGCGTTGTCCCCAGGTCTAAAGGTACTTTGGCCTCATGCCCAGAGAAAACCTGCAAGTTAGCTTGCTAACATTCACTTTATTGTTGAACTGCATAAGGTAGACAGTGATCTTTTCTTTAAAGTGAAGTTGACGTTCGGTAAAATATTTAGTTTTAATTTTCCTCCACTCTGTTGATGAGATTGCGGGAAGCAGATCGTGCGGCAGTTATGAAAGTTGTATATTGGCTGGAGTTATTCCAAATTCCAGGTAGCCTGCTCTGAAAACAGACATGATTTTTATCAAAGTAATCTTCAGAGAGCTCAGTGTTTCTAAAGTAGCTCCCCTTCGCTGTTGGGTTGCCAACCACTGATGTAGGACCTATGTGTTACTTTTCTGAACAACAACAACAAAAAAAATCCCGTTAACCTTTGCGTTATAATTAGTTTATATAATGTGGCTATTTCACGATACTAATTTAGTTTTCCTGTATCTGAATACGGTATTTTTAATGGTAAAAATATCCCGTTCAAAACCTCTGATGGGTTATAATTAGCATATATAGTGTCGCTAATTCAGGATAATAATTTCGATTTCTGATACTGTACCTAAATATTGCATCATTTCGTCCCTCCAGTCAGTTCAAATAGAGTAAATCAAAAAGTGTCAAATTGTGCGTGTCCACCCCAGTCCCAAAACGGCAGTCTCTGTCACGCTGTTAACAAGGGGTGGGGGAAGGTGGGACAGCTTAAGATGTTTGGGATTACACCCAATTCTCTATTCATCTGTCATCATTAATATGCATGACTGGAACCTCAGTAGACCCTCACTTTCCCGCCATTCCCTCACTAAATATGGAATCATTTCACGCCTCCAATCAGCCCAAGTACAGTAAATCCCTCGCAACCCCCTTACTACGCCTCTGCATACATGTAATAGTTTCCTATTGCATAACTATGTATTCCTGTTTTAAAATGTATACACATTTTCATTGCACATGTATATTTTAATAGTTGCATGGGGGGGCGAGTACGCGCGTGGGGGGGTGGGACCAAGTACTATACAAAGCCTTCAATGTCGGATATTATTATGGCCGATTCCCTATTCTGATAACGCGTCTGTGAAGGCCGATTGGATTTTTTCGTTTAGGTAAAGCAATATGGTTAATTGAGGATCCTAGTTTGTAGCATATAGTATGAAACACGAAAAGAGGGGGAGTTACGAAGTTACGCGCGCATATCGATCAGAATCAAATATGACTTGCCAGTTTGCCACTATCGGAGTACAAATAAGTATTTCATTGGAACTCTTATGTGACTAAAATTAAGTTTGCTGCATCAGCCCATTGCTAGGTAACGTATCAGCTTTAATCTGAGCTGTACCTTACGCTGTCTCAGCAAGCCAGTGCCTAGGTGGGTACTCTAGCAGAACATCTAATAAATATGCCGTGTTTCCGTCGTTTAATTCTTTGTTGTTTAGTAAAACCACTTTGTTAATATCCAAGTTTTATAGTTCGTTTTAAGGTTTACATTAACGGCAATATTGATTGTTAGGACTGACAACATTTGAGATGAAGACTCGTTATGTTTATGTTGGACTTGATTTCGCTTGATCTCCATATGTTTCCCAATGCAATGAAAGCTCCTTTTGCTTTTTCTATTCTTATTTTGAAATCATTGTCTGTCTCTCCAACTTTGCCTATATTGTTGCCAAGATATGTGTATGATTCTACATATTTTAGTGGTGTTTCGTCAAGTTCAACCTTGTGATAATTTCTTGCATTTATTCTCATTACCTTTGACTTTTCAAGATACACTTGTTGTGACCTCTCATCGAGTATTTTCATTTTGTCTTGCATCTGATTATGGTTAAGGGACAGAAGAGCCAATGCATTTGCAAAATCTAGATCATCAAGCTGTTTAGTCACTTTCCACTGGATTCCATTTCTGTTGTATGATGTCGATGTTTTCATAACCCAATCTATTGCTAGTAAGAAAAGAAATGGAGACAAGAGGCATCCCTGTCACACTCCCGTACTAATCCAAAATAGTTCTGTAAGTTGTCCTTCGTGAAGAACTCTGCATGTCATTTCTTCATAAGTTTTCTTTAGTAAGTTAATGATCTTCATGGTAACTCCATAATGCCTCATCAATTTCCAAAGTGATTCTCTGTCTACATTGTCAAATGCCTTTTCATAGTCCACAAATCCGATGTATAGTGGTGAATTCCATTCCAGACTTTGTTCAGCTATTTTTCTCAATGTGGATATCTGGTCTGTACATGATCTGTTTTGTCAAAAACCTGCTTGTTCATCTCTCAATTGCTTGTCTATGGACTCTTTTAATCTCTCAAGGATGATTGTGTTTAATACTTTTCCTGGCACCAATAGTAGCATTCTTTCTCTGTAATTTTTGCACTTTTGTAAATTTCCCTTCTTGGGCAACTTGGCGAGATAACGTTCCTTCCATTCTGATGGTATTTCTCTCTCAGAATTTGCCAAATAGTTTGTATAATATCTCTGTAGAGGTATCAATATCTGTTTTCATGGCCTCTGCTGGAATGCCATCTAGACCAGCTGCTTTTCCATCGTTCATAAGCTTTATGACTTTCTTTATTTCTCCTCTACTTGGTTGTTCACAGTTAATTTGTAGCTCCTGGATGAATGTCTGGGGGATTAGTTGGAGCTGGTCTATTGAGACGTTCCTCAAAATTTTCTGTCAATTTGTTTATTTGTTCTTGTATATTACTAAGCAGTTTTCCATTCTTATGGCCATTGGCCTGCTTATATTTTCCTGTTAACCTCTTTGTGTTGTTGTACAGGTCCCTCATATTTCATTGCACTATATATCCTAATATGGAAACTTAAATAATAGGTATAAAAATATTATCAACCTTCATTGGCTGCTTCATGGAAAGGGAGCACTTGAAAACATTACAAGTAAAATGAAAGTCAATAGAAAAAAGTAGAGAGAAGGAAACAAGAAGGTCTAACATTGTGGCATGGGAGGTAGTCAAAGTTTATACGATGAAGGCAATCACACATCAGGAATCTGTGGAATGATGTGATCACCTATTCCTGCACTTTAAATCATCCTTCATTTTTATTACCAGTGAAATATATGGCTGCAGCTGATGCCATTGATTTCTAATTTTGTCATTAAAAAAATTTCTACCCATGAGACTCTGCTTTAATTTCCTGTTCTGCCATTCTGGTCGAGATTTTCTTTTTATCACCCAGTTCACTCTTCCCCTGTAGGTTCTAGTCAATGACACATCTGATGATATGGTAGATTACTTCCTGTGGGGGGGGACCTGTCTGTCTGCATTTTCTCTCTTTAAACCCCATCTGTGTTTGCTGTTGTCAGGTTTTCTTCTATAAATATGCGTTTACTGTTACTTCTGGTACAAAGTTTACTATGTAGTCATTTGTTGATGAAGGACTGATGTAGCATGTGGATTCTTAGTAATCAAACATGTTTTGAAATCACTGAGTAGAACAGATGTTGTATTTGTGTTGAACAGACTAGTCTTATATTTTTTTGAGAAAGCTGTGAAGTCCAAATTTGACTAGAAAAAATAAAAAGCAATTCCACTTTGCTTTCATCCTGGCACTGACATCCTGATTTGTCAGTGTTACCGTCATGTTATTGGTTACTAACGCTTATATCCTATTTTTAGTTCGCATGATTATTTAGTTGAGTTTTTGCTGCTTCCAGTGTTGTCATGCTGTTTTGCACACAGATGATAACAAAACCTGAAATACTAATGTCATGGTATTATTTGCCTTCCTACATGTTTAAAAAAAAAAATCTAAGCTACTTTTGAAATATTTTCTGCCAGTGTAGCAGTTCATTTTTGTTCTATACAAAATTTAGGACTGGAAAATTTGTTTGCCACTATCTCTGTGATGAGCTGTCTTCTTCAACTCTGCCAATGCTTCTCCAGATTCCCTTTGGTCTCCCCACTCTTCTCTTCCCTAGTAGTTTTCAGTCTAGGGCAAATCTGGTTATAATGAGGTTACTTACTTGCAAATCTGCTTATACTGAGGCTATGTTTAATTTCCAGCAGTGTTAGGTGTTGTCAAGTTATATTCCGCAGGTCTACATTTGTTTTTATCATCTGGTCATTACAAGCAGATAAATATAACTCTGTATTTTGTCTATGGCATTGTATGTTTATTAGAGATATATCTTAATTCTCAGATATCTCTATCTGATTTGATTGAGGCAAAATTTTGCTTGATATTTCTGAAAGTCTTTGTTTGATTTCATTAGTTTTAACCAACACTTTCCTATATTAAGAAAACAGTCACTATGCAGTCCACAGGTGGTGTTTTTTTAACGGTTGTGGTATGTTTGGATTATATAAATATTTATAGGGGACTTAGTGTACTGACTGAGATCAGCTGTGAAGGTATCTGTATCTAATAAGTGTGGTGTGTTACAGATGACCTTACTTTGCTACCACATTTAGACCTCAATCAGACTTATTCTGGAATATTGTGATGACTACGTTGAATGTCTAGGGTTATGATAGTGATGAAGTGTAAGTTCACAACAACCAACAGACAGATAAACACTTTTATTAAGTTCCACAACACTTTACAACACTATGACAAGCACATACATGTAACACTCTAGAAGACTAGCTTAAGTAAGTCAAGTGTTAAAGTTTAAATTATGTATTAATTTTATTCAAGAATAGATATCCTGATCCAACTACAGAGTGAATCAGGAATCACAATCAAATGGAAACACAAGATTTATGTACAAAATTTATACAAAGGATCTTTGTCCTGACATATAATATTATTACAATATGTGTGTAGGGTTGTGATGTATTTATGAGGTAATACTGGCTTTTGAAGCTAGTTGTTGTTTGTCATCACGACTTCATGTGTTTGTTACTGGTGGAAATAATATTGAAGGGTTCACAGTTTCTTTTTATTTGTAAAATAATTACTGTCCCTCTTAAATTAGTATTATAGTCAATTTTATGGTGGTTATACAAGGGTGAGCTGCTCTGGCTGACACATTCTTATCTGATGTGTCGGCGGCAGGAAACTGTCTCCTCTGCTCGCTTGCTTCTCAGTTATCTTAAAATACACCACTGGTCGATATCTTGGACAAGGAGTCTGCTGCCAGCTCTCTGGATCTAGCAAAACTCAGACCAGGTGCTGCTCTAATACTTCAGTACCACGGTCCCTGAAATAAGAAGGTTGTACCTCCTTCTTCAGAACTAATTTATAATATATTTCCACACTGAAGTACAGGACATTACAAACACAGAGTTCAGCGCTGTAGGCCAACTGCTAGTTTCTCATGTGACAATAAACACCAGTATTCCTCTCCCTAATGGTTACAACGCCTCTGCAATTCCAGCGTTAATTCCTTCTATACAATAGGATAGGTGTCATGTTACTATTTGGCAATCCCATATATGCCTATGCAGTTATACTCCTCTCTGACAAGCTTTTACATGGTGGAGCAATATCTAGGCTTTGCCTTCTGTTTGCTACTGAACCACACACATACAGACACAATTTATCATTTCATATTCAATTTTCATATAACATATATATATATATATATATATATATATATAGGAAATAAGTCTAGCTTACCACAATTCATGGAAATATTAAACAAGTAACGTTGACTGGCAATGAATTCTGGCACAATTTTGATCTGCCTCTGTCCAGGCTTTTCCGTTATTAGAAATTTCTTAGCCTGCTCTCAACGCACTTCGTTTTCACAAGATTTATTTTCAAAAATGGCCCTGAACTGACGCCTCTATTTGCCTATATCGAACGTTCTAACCAATGAGACCATGTTTACAAGAGCCTTTGAAAAAAAACTATCCATCCTATAAGTTGCCCTTAACAACCATAATTGTATTTGCAGTTAGACCAATAAGGTTTCGCCTTACATATAACTACAGCCAATCAAATCATATCTAACTTGTTGGCCTCATTTCCCCTAAAGCAGTGTTGTTTCAAACATGCCATTATGAGCAAATATGATCTTGTGCTGTCAGACAACCCCACTATAGTATTTTGGCTATAATTTGTTAAGTACTAGACTATTTGCGTAACACATAACATATTCTTTGTCAGCAAGTCCTAAGGCACAAGAATATATAAGTTTAATGGGGTTAAGTGGCTTCGTTCAAAATATGTATTATTCTAGGATAGTCGTGCTGTTACCACCTCCTCACTTCCATACTATGGGGTGTCTTCTGTACTGTCAGACTAATGTCAGGAGCTTAGACATAAATCAGTAGAATGTCAGGTTTCCCAACAAGAGCTTAAACCTGTTTTCAAAACCTAACCTCGTATCGTTAGTGTTTTTTATCACTTTTTATTTGAAAAAATCAGGTCTTCATGCCTTTCGCGTGGGATTGGCATTCACTTTTTAATCGCGAGACGACGTGGGACAATTGCATGCGTTCCTCCGTGCATCTCTCTCTCTCTCTTCTAAGCCCGTCAGTCTTTTAGGTTAACGTAGTGTGTATAATGACATTAATGTAGTATTATATCTAGGTCATTAAGCAGTTTGCGTATCTCAAGGTTTTCTAAGAAACACAGTACCAGTTTTATTTTTAGAAACGCGTGTATGCTTTTGCGTAGTGTTTATGCAGACGAAATAGAAAAAGGAGGGTCTTTTGTTCAGTCATTATGGCATTCCAAAATGGAAGCGCTATTGGGAAAGCACTGGTCTTTCACCATTCTTCTTTCTTTTGTATTATTTCGTTCGGCTTTACATTTATGTTCTAATTTATATAGGGGTATTTAGAATTTTTCACGACAACGGTGTTTTTCTGAATGTCCTGAATACTTGTATGTCATTATCCTTCAGCTCCATGAGGAGTATAGACCTTCAATAAACTCATGCCAAGTCTTATTACCCTATGCCATCTGTTTTAGATCTGTTAGGGTTTTCTTTATCCCTTTTATGTCTGTCTCCCCTTCATTATGTGTTTTTTTGTCTCCCTTTACCTCAGTTACCCACAGGATTCCAAAACAAGGACTTCTTTATAATGCTGTCAGAAGGTCTCCTCATTGTGTTCCATCAAACAACACTAAAGTGATTTCTTCAATGTGTCATTGTCCTTCTCCTAACTGTCCACTGTTGAGGCGTATATTTGTGGCTGATGGTGTAACAACCTCCTAAAGAGATTGGCTGCAAATAACTGAATAAGCAGCTATGAACCAAAATACAGGATGATCTTTGAGGCTGAAGTGAGATGGTTGTTAAGAGCAAATAATTGTCAAAAAACAGTATAAGCTCAATTACATGATCATTGGCAAAAGTAGTGTCTTATCTTCTTCACACCACGCTGAACTGTGGGTTAGACATTTTTGCCAAAAGCTGGCAGAACATAATGCAAATAAATCAGTGGTAGAAAAAGGGAATCTGCTACCATAATATTCCATGAAAGTCGTACATTGAAGCAACTTCTGTAGAACACAGAATGATATTAACAGGGAACTGTCTCATGGGTATGGCACATCACATATTACAGATGGTATCCAATCATCATCAAACAAAAGTAAAATTAAAGACTCATCAATCAGAGGAGTATGGATAGTCGGGATGCTTATGCTTAACTGG
The DNA here is from genome assembly GCA_024509875.1 of Oreohelix idahoensis. Classification (NCBI taxonomy): domain Eukaryota; kingdom Metazoa; phylum Mollusca; class Gastropoda; order Stylommatophora; family Oreohelicidae; genus Oreohelix; species Oreohelix idahoensis. Next base: position 426,357 of record JAMPIV010001772.1, on the reverse strand, counting down.
AAGATATGGAGAGATCCAAAGAGGACAAAGGAAAAAAACAAATTAATATTTGTTTATTAGGAATTTGTAAACTGAGGTGGTTTGGAGCAGGGGAGATAAATTCAGCCAGTGATATAATAATTTGCCCTGGATAAAATAAACAGAACAAAGGAGTTTTTATAATACTAGAGGCAGAAAGAGCAAAAGTGGAACAGGGATTGTGGACAACATCTGATCACATCTTGTAAGATAAATTGAATGAACAACCACTGTGCAGAAATCATATGAAGTATTAATCTTGTTTTTCAGATTTAATCAGCCATTTCATCATTCCTAGTGCGCTGCGATGTCAGACAGGTTCTTAAGTTCTAGCAAAGGGCCAGCATTCTGTAAATATGCGACCAGTAAGGGACAAAATCTGTTTGAAAGAGGCTACTGGAACCCAATGCCTGTCAATTCATACCTTAGTGGAGATGGGTTATCCCACTGTTATCGTGGCCCTGCCTATTATGTTCCATCAGAGAGGGCATGGGTGGACTATAAAGACTACCGTTCCTTACCTCCTTTAACTCGCCGTGATGCCATTCACATGGACAGTGAAGATAAATACAGAGAGTTCCAGAGGAAGAGAGACAGCAAACCATGTCCATCAGGTATACATTGCTTACACACTTTCATTTGGATGTGTAACATATTAATGACTATAATAAAACAATCCCGCTGACTGCAATCACTTCTATCAACTTCTTATGACCTTTTGTCAACATTCTTCTGTCACGGGTTGCCTTCTCTTTGCTCTGCAGTAGTGGTCCCACAGTGGCCAAAACTCAAGAGAAACTAATGTGGGTCTTCAAAGTTGTCTACCTTTGCACTAGATTACTCTTGGCAGAGGTGTAGATAGAAGGATAATGATGCTTCGACCTCAAGGGAGTGTTCACAAGATATTCAGAAAGCGAAAACAATGCTGCATAAGCTGAGCACGTTAACTCTAGTACCTGCCGTCAACTTTTGTGAAGGATTAGGTAATATAATTTTATTTTGTACAAGCCCTCAACTGAGTTAATTCAGCGAATTTCCTCTTATTATTTTGGTATAGCTCTGTTTGGGTGTATTTAAGAAATGGCCTGAGACATATGTTTGTAGTACATTCAAAATGATTAGATCAACTTTAGATTTGTCTTTATACAAGTAACAAATTTAATAAACAATTATGTTTTAAGTTATAAAAATGAATAATTGGTTAGAAAAAAGTATTATCACAGTGTGATGTTATGGTTTTCGAAAATGAACAGTTCACTTGGCAGCTTTCAAGTTTTACTTAGCTGCCAATAGTTGTTTCTGCTCCCGCTGATGTTTGGGTCTTTGCAGATAGATGACTGGATTACTCGTGTTTCTGGTCAAGATTTAAGATTTGCAGCACGTTCCAAGTAGAATCATTGAGTAACTGCAAAGCTGGTCCCATGTCTCTAAGACCCATCTGATGATAGTGCCTAGCATCGACTTCAGTCCACTTATACCCTCACTTGTTCTAGAAATAGTACCCTCAGCTGGTACCACCAAGCCAATCTTTAGGCTCACAGACTGCTGGCTCAGATAAATAGTTTAAGGAAGCTTGACGATGCCTTTTAAACGTGGTCTGATGTGTTGTTAATACGCAATAAGTTCCCACTTTGACTTTGTGTTACAATTTCATCAGATTCCGGTTTTCCTCGTTAATGATGGTAGTGTTTTCCTGGGCTCTTAAGTTCTCAAGAATTTCAAACAAGTCCAGTCCGATAAATGAAATCTGCTGCTATTCTTAACTCTGGCAAGGTCTGGTTGTCTTCTTGGCGCGAGTGAATTTTCACAGTGCTGTAACCTGGCTAAAGTGTCAGGTTATATTGCCTGTCTTCCCCTACATTTGGTTGTTATGATGTTAAGCAGGGCTCCAATCAGAAGGGGTGTGCCTTCATTCCGAATGTCTGCCAATCATTTCAAACATGCATGTTTTGTGGGGTAATTCAGACTATTTCCACATGGAAATTTCTGCACATTACTGCAAAGGTCATGTCTCCCAAAACATCCGATCCTCTCTCAGCAATGTTTTCTCAAATACAACATCTTACTTTCATTAAAAGTAATGTCTTTGTAACAAGGTGTACTGGAAACGATTAAGTCATTCTTGTCTGTCCAGAAATGTGTCGTGCAGGCGAGTGTGGGTAGGTGTGTGTGCGTGTGTGTAAAATATACTTTTCATGCTGTGAATAGCTGATTTTGTATTTGAAATTCTTTCTTGATTTCAGTTAGGCATCTATTATCATCTGTCATTTCATATGTTATAACAGATCAATTCTAGTTAAACTGTCAAACTTGTTTCAAAGTTTTCCCTTCTACAAACCTTTTACATTCTGGGATTTGCTTTCTTGCTTCAGTTTTACCATTGTTTCAGTGTTCTGATTATTTCACTCCAAACCTGGCAAGAAACCACACTAACAAGACTGATGAAAACAGACAATGTCAGGAGCAAAAATCTAGTGAGAATCTCAAAGATTACCTATTATATTCAAGCGTAAAAAGTGGCATGAGGATGGCAAAGATATAATCTGGTAGGAATGATAAAGAAGCGAATAGGAAATAGTTTGCTGGAACCCACAAGAGACTGACAATGTTTGGAGATTCACTGCAGCCTCAGTTGAAAAAAAAACGACAGTACCTCACCATCAGACTATAAAACTTAAAACAATTTGAGAATAAATGGTCTTCAAAATGGTGTTTTTTTCCACCATTATGGTTCATCTGCAGTACCTTGCATTCTGAAACACCATGATGACCAAGGTGCCCAAAAATTAGAGAAACAAAATGGGACATTACTGATGGAATTGTAATCAACGTTGGGCAAGATGCAACCGGAAGATGACTTGTGGGATTCAAAAAACAAAAAGATTCACCTCTTTAGAGTGCTAAGAAGCTAAACATTTGAAAGATGTGCCTCTTTAATGGGGAAATAATGGGAGTTCATTTATATTCCGTGTGTTATGGCTGGAACTGGGTTGGCCATGTCCTCAGCAGAGACCCTGAAACCATCATCAGAACTGCAATGCTATGGACCCCAGAAGGAAGGTGAAAGAGAGGCAGGCCAAAGACAACCTGGCAGAGAACTGTGGAGGCTGAAATGCAAAGTATGAATCAGAGTTGGGGCACGGCATGAAGGATGGCCACTGACCATGCAAAATTGGGACAGTTTGTTACTGCACTACAAGATGCCACTAAGCATGATGGCCACTGACTGCTTTTTCAGTCCAAAAGGGGAGAAAAGAATAGTAAGATTGTACCCTACCAGGCAAGTCGTAACAAGTGACTAAGGAGGGTTGGGCATGGGGCTGGTTACCCCATGCCATAAAAAACAGTTTACCACAAAAACTTCAACAACCACTATGGATAAGTCAGATAAATAATATAAATCAACTCAGCTGTCCCAAGACTGAAGATGGTCCTCTGGAAAGGAGGCGCATGAAACAACCCAGAGAAAGCCGAAAGGAGTCTGGGTTGCCAACAAACCTTTTATCATCTAGGAACCAAGATTAACACCTGGAACGTTTGCACTCTAAATGAACAAGGGAAAACTGCAGAAGTAGCAGCAGAAAGGCAGAATTACAGGATTGATATCCTGGGTCTCTGCGAGACAAGGTGGAAGAGCATAGAGAGGAAGAAACTGATCACAGGAGAATTGGTGTTGTCCTCAAGAAATGAGAAAGAAAGTGCCCACCACAGTGAATGGGTGGCTCTAATGTTGTTTAAGGAAGCACAGAATGCACTTATAGAATGGGAAACAATAGAACAAATTTTTACAGCAATATTCAAAACAACCATAAAGAAAATAAATACAGTTGACATTCAAAATTCCGGCCATCGATAATCCGGTTCCTTCAGATTTCCGGCATGGATTTCGGAGCGCATTTTTAAATTTACCGCATTGGCGCGCCACTGTTTTCTGGAGCAGTTTATGTTTTGATGCAGCTGTTGGGTCTTGCTTGCACGTGTTAACAGGCATTCCTGCTCATTCCTTCTCATTTTATCATTTATTTGCTGCTGTTTAGCCCCATTATGGATTCAGCAAATAAAAGAAGTGGTGTAAAACGTAAACATCGTGCATTGTCGATCACAGATAAAGTGTACAGGTAGTCATTTTCTGTTAAATATATACAGAATATATAACCATAAAAAATCCGGCATTTTCAAAAATCCGGCACTCCTCAGGTCCGGAGGTTGCAGGATTTTTGAATGTCTACTGTAAAAACATTATCCAGTGTTATTGACCAACCAATGATAAAGAAGAATCTGTGAAAGAAGAATTTTACACCAGACTACAAAATACATCTTGGATAAAAAGAGAAGAAAGAACATCACGTTTTGATGGAGGATCTAAATAAATAGAAACAGACAACACCGACTTTGGAGAAGTCATGGGAAAACATGTATTAGCTACGATGAATGAAAATGGGGAACTATTCACAAACTTCTGTGCTTCAAATCAACTGGCTATAGAAGAAAGCATATGTCCACATAAAAGAATACATAAAACAACATAAATACCATCAGACCACAGAGCAGAGAATCAGATTGATCACATATGCATAAAAAAGAAGTTTAGATCATCATTACGTGATGTAAAGGTGTATAGAGTAGCAGATGTGGTATCAGATCATCATCTTCTGTTAGCCAAAACAAAATTAAAACTCAAGAAATTTACAACAGTACATAGTTATAGACAAAAATATAATGTCTAAGAAATCAAGAAATAACAGAAAAATTTTCAATCACAGTAGCCAACAAATACCAAATATTCCAACACCTGGATGATGAAGCAGACACAAAGAACACTGGCAACAAGTAAAAAAAATAAAAATGGAACGAGACATGTGGAGAGGTACTGGGAAAAATAGAACCTCAGCACAAAGTATTGATAACAACAGAAAAGATGAACGAGATAGAGACAAGAAAACAAGAAAGCAATTTTGAATAGAAGCAAAACCAGAAGCTCCAAAGCCAAGGCTCGTGAAGTGTATATAAAAGTAAACAAAGAAGTGAGAAGAAACATCAAAAGAGACAAGAGGAAATATATAAAATAGTTGGCAAGGGAAGCAAAGAAAGCTGCAGACAAATGAAACATGAGGGACCTGTACAACAACACAAAGAAGCTAACAGGGAAATATAAACAAGCAAATGGCCTCATCAAAGATAAGAATGGAAAACTGCTTAGTAATATACAAGAACAAATGAAGAGATGGACAGAACATTTTGAGGAACTTCTCAATAGATCAGCTTCAACAAATCCCCCAATTGAGCTATTGTTTTCTACCATCTGCATTACTTCCCTTTCACATAGTCCAGTTTGCTATAGTATTCATATCTTAATACCCTTTAGCTCCTCAAGCAACATAAGCCTTCAACAAACACATGGCAAATCCTCCTGTTGTGTGCCATCAGCTCAAGTTTTTTCTTTATCATTTTCAATTCTGTCTCCAGTTCTCTTCTCCATGTGTTTTTTTTTTATCTACCTCTGCCTCTCTTACCCTGGGAATTCCAGAACAAGGACTACCTTGTAATGCTATCAACAGGTTTCCACAATGTGTGTCCTATCCATTGCCAACATCCTCCTCTCATCTCCTGCTCCACTCATATCTCATTAAAAAAAGATAAATAAATAAAATTTATTTCTACAAGCTGTTTAAAGTTAATTCCAAGCAAAAGAGAGTACTGCAGTGTAAGATGCTGCAAATTTTATGTATATATATATTAGCATACTAATGTTTGAAATTACAATATTTTGATAAGACACTGGATCTAATATGTATGTGCTATTCCAAATTTTGTCTTAAATTTTGCATAATTACATTACTAGTGAACTCTTAAAAATAAAGATTTTTGCATGTAAAAAGATGTGATGACATTCTTCTATTATAAAAATCAGATCTTTAATATTTTATCCTCAGGAATTTCAATGTCTGGATATCCCATGAACTTTACTGGCGTACCATATCCACAATTAGTTCCATTCCACACAGGTGCATGGAGAAGGCGTTGGGACGGACCAGGAAACTTTGTTCCACCAGCAGATAAATGGTTTCATGAAAATCCAGGCTCTTTACATGAGGCCTACAAGTTCTACAATCAGGAAGACTATGAGAAGTTTAAGCATCTCAATGAAAATCCCACGTACCGCCAGAAAGTTTCACGATAAGAAACACATACATCTGGTCTTTGCAAGGGATTTTAGCATGCAATAAAATGATATGCACCAATTTAGAGCTGCATTCTTCTTCCCATCTATCTCCCTGTTTGGAGCAAATGGTACCCACTAATGTTTCACATGTGCTGTCTGAATACTTGTCTATTTCTCTCAAAATGTTTTTCAACTTTTCTCCCTGTATGTGGTTTTTCTTTGAGTTTGAATAGGTCTACCTGCCAACCCTTTTCCATTCCATCTTGCCCAATGGAGGTCTTCCCTGCAAGAGCACATAAGTACTCTGGAGCTTGCTTACTCAGTGGTGGCCCCCACATTCCATAATAAGGAGCAAAATAGGGAAGGAAGGGAAAGATTCCATCTCAAGACTATTTTAAATCTACCTTCTTCTACACTCCTTTAGGAGCGTAAGACCACAGCTGCAACTGGCATCCTTGCAACAGGACTGTCATGGGTGGTTTCTGTAGCAATTTATGTTACACAATGTGTTTGTCAGTCTCTGGCACAACCTCCTCTCATAACTTGACAAATATCTGAGAGGGAACACTTGTCCTATTCTTCTCTACCTCCACAGAAACCCCAAGGAAAAAAAACTAGGATATTTTAGAGAGGCTTCTAGGAATATTAAATATTTTCTAGAGATCCTAGGAAAATAAAGGATATTTTATACAGACCTCTAGGAAAATAAGGGATATTTTATAGAGACCTCTAGGAAAATATGAGATATTTTATAACCTCTAGGAAAATAAGGGATATTTAATATAGACCTCTAGGAAAATAAGGGATATTTTATAGAGACCTCTAGGAAAATATGGGATATTTTATAGAGACCTCTAGGAAAATAAGGGATATTTTATAGAGACCTCTTGGAAAATATGGGATATTTTATAGAGACCTCTAAGAAAATATGGAATATGTTATAACCTCTAGGACAATAAGGGATATTTAATAGAGACCTCTAAGAAAATAAGGGATATTTAATAGAGACTTCTAGGAAAATAAAGGATATTTTATAGAGATCTCTAGGAAAATAAGGGATATTTTATAGAGACCACTAGGAAAATAAGGGATATTTTATAGAGACCACTAGGAAAATAAGGGATATTTTATAGAGACCTCTAGGAAAATATGGGATATTTTATAACCTCTAGGAAAATAAGGGACATTTTATAACCTCTAGGAAAATAAGGGATATTTAATAGAGACCTCTAGGAAAATAAGGGATATTTTATACAGACCTCAAGGAAAATAAAGGATATTTTATAGAGACCTCTAGGAAAATAAGGGATATTTTATAGAGACCACTAGGAAAATAAGGGATATTTTATAGAGACCTCTAGGAAAATAAGGGATATTTTATAGAGACCTCTAGGAAAATGAGGGATATTTTATAGAGACCTCTAGGAAAATATGGGATATGTTATAACCTCTAGGACAATAAGGGATATTTAATAGAGACCTCTAAGAAAATAAGGGATATTTTATAGACCTCTAGGAAAATAAAGGATATTTTATAGAGATCTCTAGGATAATAAGGGATATTTTATAGAGACCACTAGGAAAATAAGGGATATTTTATAGAGACCTCTAGGAAAATAAGGGATATTTTATACAGACCTCTAGGAAAATATGGGATATTTTATAACCTCTAGGAAAATAAGGGATATTTTATAACCTCTAGGAAAATAAGGGATATTTAATAGAGACCTCTAGGAAAATAAGGGATATTTTATACAGACCTCTAGGAAAATAAAGGATATTTTATAGAGACCTCTAGGAAAATAAGGGATATTTTATAGAGACCACTAGGAAAATAAGGGATATTTTATAGAGACCTCTAGGAAAATAAGGGATATTTTATAGAGACCTCTAGTAAAATAAATGATATTTTATAGAGACCTTTAAGAAAATAAGGGATATTTTATAACCTCTATGAAAATAAGGGATATTTAATATAGACCTCTAGGAAAATAAGGGATATTTTATAGAGACCTCTAGGAAAATATGAGATATGTTATAACCTCTAGGACAATAAGGGATATTTTATAGACCTCTAGGAAAATAAAGGATATTTTATAGAGACCTCTAGGAAAATAAGGGATATTTTATAGAGACCACTAGGAAAATAAGGGATATTTTATAGAGACCTCTAGGAAAATGAGGGATATTTTATAGAGACCTCTAAGAAAATGAGAGATATTTTATAGAGACCTCTAGGAAAATGAGGGATATTTTATAGAGACCTCTAGGAAAATAAGGGATATTTTATAGAGACCTCTAGGAAAATAAGGGATATTTTATAGAGACCTCTAGGAAAATGAGGGATATTTTATAGAGACCTCTAAGAAAATAAGGGATATTTTATAGAGACCTCTAGGAAAATAAGGGATATTTTATAGAGACCTCTAGGAAAATAAGGGATATTTTATAGAGACCTCTAGGAAAATAAGGGATATTTTATAGAGACCTCTAGGAAAATAAGGGATATTTTATAGAGACCTCTAGGAAAATAAGGGATATTTTATAGAGACCTCTAGGAAAATAAGGGATATTTTAGAACCTCTAGGAAAATATGGGATATTTTATACAGACCTCTAGGAAAATATGGGATATTTTATACAGACCTCTAGGAAAATAAGGGATATTTTAGAGACCTCTAGGAAAATAAGGGATATTTTATACAGACCTCTAAGAAAATGAGGGATATTTTATAGAGACCTCTAGGAAAATAAGGGATATTTTATAAGTATGTGCTGGGTGCTTACATGTTGTTGTCTTTTTTATATCATCATTACCAATCAGCTCCCCAAGAAGCCTAGGATGCCAAGTCCTCCTGTCCCATGACATCATGTAAGGCCTTTCCATGTTTTCTTCATCCTGCTCATTTCTGTCCCCAGTTATCTTCTCCATGCATTTTTTGGTCTCTCTATACCTCTCTTACTTCCAGAACAAGGACTGACTTATAGTGTGCTATCAAAAGGTTTCCTCAATGTGCTATCAAAAGGTTTCCTCAATGTGCGCCCTACTTTGTTTATATAGTAGATTATTATATATAAGATCATATTTTTATCCTTCCTTTCTGCTCATACAGAATTATGTAACGTTGCAAATATTACTGTATATAATTCTGACTGTACAATTCAAAGCATAAATTAAGCTCTACTGATTTCTCCTTTTGTGTATAATAATTGTACCATCTTATGACAAAATGTCAGATTAGTTCTATTAAACTGTCTATAAAACTCAAACATTTATTTGTGCTGTTGTTCAAATAAATAAACTTCAAAGAGCAATAAAACAAATATACACAAAAAGAGGGCAGGAAACTGTAAAGATGTTTATTTTGTAAAACAGATGCAAATCTGATTATAAATGTGTATCAGAAAATGTCCTGTACAAAAGGTTAGCTCATAAATGTAAAAAGTGTTACAACAAAATCTGAAGAATAATGGCATAAAGTACATATGGCACAACCCAACACAATGCACTATATCTTGCATTAATGGTAGAAATAAACAGTGTGTATCCTTAATTTGTTAAGTGACATTTCCCCACAGTATTAGTGATAAACTTTGTTGTTTCTTGCACATAAACATTCCAACACAAAAACCAAAAACTGCAACTCTTATTCACCATTAGTAATATCTTCATACACAAAATATATTAATGCTGCAAAGACAGTGAATAAAGGGCCTGCCAAAATGCAGAAAAGTAAATCAAAGTGAGGACTCTAGGCTCATTATATTACTGATAAAAGTAATCTCTACTTTAACTCACCCAACAGTGACGGAGCCAGCAGGGAAGAAAAATATTACTGAAGTGAGGATTCTATGCTGAACATACACTGATGAAAGTGATCTCTACTTATTAACTCATCAGTCAGGGACATGGAGCCAGTAGGTAAAAGAAGGTTGTGAATGACAGGGAACACGTGGCATTATGACAAAATAAGGAAGGATAAAGCCAAAAATAAAAACAATATGAAAAACCAGCATAAATCAATGTAACTTTGTGGTCATCTAACTATGCCTCCAGGAAACGTAGTGCTTATTAATTTCAATCACAGTACCTTACTGTGCTTATTAATTGGTGCTTATTAATTTCCAACACACTCGTAAAAAGGCCTTGTGAAGCCCACACCTGGACTGTGGTTTAAGGATGAAATACTGCAAGCCACTGAGAGCTTCCAAGCTGTTTATATGAGAGAGCTAAGGTTGGGTTGAAGATAGGCCAGTCTCTACCTCTGTAAATAATAAGATGACTGTTGAAGAACTGAACACATATAACAAAGAAGAGATACTGTGATAAAACTGATGGATGGAGTGTGCACTTTTAAGAGACATGGAAGAAGTGGCAGAGAGTAAGGACAGAGAGAAGAGATAAACAAACAACAATGTGATCACTGGTCGTTTTAACCAAGAGACAAAAGGATATTGTCTAAAGAACTTGCTTGCAAAAATATGGAAGGCTACAACTAAATCTTACCTTTCATCATCATCAATCAATCATCATCAATCAATCATCATCAATCAATCATCAAATGTACAATATTCAACCAAGCATACAATACTGTCATTTGGCTAAACATACAACAGTGTCATTCACTTGACTAAATATACAAAGCTTCAAAGGGTGTTTTTGTTTGACTAAGCAATAACACTCTCATTTTGCTAAACAAATAATATTTTACTCAGCAAATGCACAATACTACAAACGCACAGTATTAAAACTTGGCTAAACAGACAATATGTTCATATAGCTAAACACATAATAGTCATCTGACTAAAATCACAACATGTTCTTTCAGCTAAACATATGATAAGCATATGTCTCATCATCATTCCTTTTAATTCCCCAAGGAACATAGGGGCTGAAACAGTTGCTCTCCATCGATTTCTATTCTGGGCTTTCTTTTTTCAGCTGTGCCCAAGTCATTCCAATTTCCTTTGCCTCCTCTTCCACTGTTTTCCAAATTCTCCTTGGCCTCCCCACTCTTCTCTTCCCCTGTGGGTTCCAGTCAAGGGCACCCCTGGCTATGCTCGATTGTTCTCTACTGAGTGTATGTCCTATCCATCCCCACTTTCTTACCTTAATTTCCATTTGTACAGGCTGTTGCCCGCATCTTTTCCTTAGCTCTACATTTGTTATTACATCTGGCCATCTTATACGGAGGATCCGTCGGAGACATCTATTTACAAATATCTGTAGTTTGGAGGTGATACTCTTTGAGACATGCCATGTCTCTGAGCCATACAGCAAGACTGACTTTACATTTGAATTAAAGATTCTGACATATGTCTGACTAAAGATAAAGTTTCTTTTAGTGGCTAAACATACACTAAGCATCTGACTGGCTGAGTAGTTAAAGCACTTGCTTCTCTCAGCAAAGTTACATGGTTCTGATTTCAAAACCATGTTGCATCACACTCCAGTCTAACAAGCTGTAATTAGGTATTTGGCTCTGCTTTTGAGTTAGGGAAGGCAAAGGCAGTGTGGAAAGGAACTGGTCACCCCATCTCATTAAGCTGGATTTAGCAGTAAAGTCTCTAACATTTCACTTCCCTATGGCAGTATCTGCTATGATCTACCTTTACCTTTAAACATACATTATTTTCATCCAAATAAACATAATAGATCAATTTGGTGAAACAATCAGTACTTTCATTTGCTACATAGACAATACTTTTATTTGGATATGCATTACAAATGATTAAATAAATAAATTATTATCACAGGACGGATTTTTTGTTGTTGGCCAAACATATTTTAAATTCAGCTAAGAACAGAATGTAAACTAACACTGGTATATAAAGTATTTTATACATAATGGACAGTTTTCATCTTGTGGACTTTAAACTGTCTTTTTATTTAAGGCACTGAGTAGGTTTCTCCCTCTGGTCCTGTCCTGTCAACCCAGTCAGCTCTCTACCTATCTGTTTACCCTCTCTGTGTGCTTCTTCTCCAGGTTTTTTCCAATGTCTTTAAAGAAGCTGCCATAGACCCTATAAGAGCACAGTCTCACCTTGGGACTGGGCTCTCCATAGACCCTCTAAGAGCACAGTCTCACCTTGGGGCTGGGCTCTTCATGCAAGACATTTCTGACAGTCCTAGTTTTGTTCTTTTATATTCCTTAATGGTGTATTTCTCTCTGTTTCTGTAGTTGTTTCTTTTTTTACAGAGTGGGTCACTAACCCATGTGCGCAACTGTTTAACCTTAAATGTTAGAATGTTTCTCTTGGTTTGCTTCCTTATTTGCCTGTTTGGCTTGCAGCTCACCTCACTGCTACTGCTGGCATAGTTAGTTATGTTGACTGACAGGCAAAATTTTAATTCTGATGTTGTAACGTTACCTGGGTTTTCTACAATTGCAAAAAATTGAAAACTGGCTACCTAGCAACAATTTAATATAATTTCAGTTGAATCAATGCTATTTTAAATAATACAACAGCTGCCATCTATTAAACAGACATCTAGTATGGATCATAAAGATGGAGTATAACTGCAGTATTTGAAAACAGAAACTGAAAACAACATATGGACTACCGACATACAAGACCTGCAACATAAAACATAACCTAAATCGTAAGCTGATGACAAAAGGTTAATAGACAAAAGCGAAAAAATAACTACAATAAATGACAAATGCTATTACAGTGATAGAAAGTGAAAAATAAAATCTCAGTCTAAATAAATAACAATGCTGAAAAAAATTACCATTAATTAAAAAAAAAACAAAAGACACAGGTCAAAGTTGACTGTGATATCATTTCTCTAAGCCAATATCAATAATACTGGAAATTTTCGTGGCTTTATAACACAGAAGTTTTAAAAATATATAGTGTGGAAAGAATGAAGATATTATTTTCCATAATGCAATGTCAATATGTCGTGTGTAGTGTTCGATTGTTGAAATTTTTGCTTCAAGGATTGTTAAATTCTGCAATATAATTTATGTGAGCTAATAATGTTAACATGAACACTTTGATGACTTAGTTACATCATTATTATACATTGATAAAGTGTGGCAAGAATAAGACATTATTTCCAACATATGATGACAAACATGCTTAGTGTGTGATGTTGGAATGTTTGTTGAGACAAGGATTTTTCTTCTTTTCTTCTTCGTTCGCCCTGAAAAGGACGGTGGTTGCGTTGTGTCTGTTTACAACGTAGCTGTGATATCTGCACCTTTCGGTCGACACATCCGACTTCTGCACGGCATTTTTTAGGACCGGGTTTGCCTTCCCATTTCGATCCACACTCGCTCAGCCAGCCTGCACAGCTGCAGACTGTTTCCAGGACCACCACGTGGAGGTGGAGTGCGGTCTTGACCAGCTCTGGTTCGCTGGTCCTGATGCAGGCAGTCAAGCTATGAGTCGCTGACTGCGGTCTCTATTGCTGCGTCTTCAGACAAGGATTTTTAATATAAAACTAACATAATTTCAGTGAGTCAATATAACATTAGCATGCAACAATTTAACGACTTTATTACATTATTACTTTTAAATTAACATCAACATAATGAAACCAAAACTTATGTTTAAAATACGTAAAAGAAGTTGATGGCTTTGAAATAAATGGCAGATGCAGTAATCTGAATAGGTCAAAATACACATATCTGGTTATGTAGCAAAAACAAATTAATGCTACTTATCAATAATTTCTGTTTACAGTCAAGATGAAAAATAATATAAAAGCAACAATGATTTCCCTGGATTGATAACTAGAATTATATAAGAGTGCAGAGCTAGCAGATGAAAAGGTTCCTTATTTCTGACCAATGGCGACCACTCTTGCAAATGGCTTCCAAGAAGTGGCTACATATCTCATGAAAATGTTTACATACAATTTCTTTTGATTTTCTACACATTTCCCAATGCAATAAATGCTACTCTTGTCTTTGCATTTTTTATATTACTGTCTATTTTTCCAATTGTGTATGTAGCAGCCAAGATATATATGTATGAATCCACATCTTCTTGGGACACTTCTCAAAGTGCAGTTAGACTATCATTTACCACATTTATTCTCAAAACCTTTATTTTCCGACCCAGTTGCTATGATCCCTCATTAAGCGTTCTCATTCTGTCTACAGGAGGCATCCTTGCCACACTTCAGTTTTTATCTTAACACATTAACTACCGCAAGCCGCTGTCAGCGGCTCACAAAATAATCACATTTGGACCGCAAGCCGCTCAGAGCGCCAATCTAATTTTAGTAATAAAACGAATGAAAAATGTACTGAAACACTCTCTGATCTGGTTCGAGATTTTAAGTTGCCACCGGAAAACAAATTCCCAAAGCAAGGTTGTTGTAGAACACTGGAAAATTGATATTATGTTCATATTTTTCAGCGTTTTGGGTTAGTTACCAAATCGTGTAAAACTGTTTACCGTGGCAACTAGCGTTAGGACTACAAAAAATGCGTATACATCTCGTCTAACTGCTAAATAGGATAGAAACGTGTTTCAACAATTGACTAACAGATCTAGCGACGAGGACAAGAGTGAAAACTATGTGCACATTGATTGAAATTGGGATTTTGATAGAGATGGGGCGCAAGCAGTTATAAATGTGAAAATATTGCAACTCCTCGGCCATCGGAGGGCCGTTAAATAGCAACAACCTCTATTAGAGTTACAACCGGTGTTCATTGTAATATTACATTCATTTATCTTTAAAATGACGTGTAATTCATAAAAATCTGTAAACAATTACAAAAACTACAGCTTACTTTGTGCAAACACCTACAGGATGAAAATGGGAAAAAAAAATTTAATTCGGCCACAGAGTGTTTTACAATTCAGTAGTTAATGTGTTAAACAGTTGTGTAAGCTGCCCTTTACAAATAATTCTGCATTTCATGTCTTCATCTATCAGGTATGAACTTATTGAACAAAAATAAAGAAGATAGATTTACCAAAAAAGAAAGAAGAGGGAGAAGAATTAAAAAACTTGCATCTGCAGCAAAGAGTCTCAAAAAGTAAAGAATAACTTTTTCATACAGTTATTTTGGTTGTATATGTCAGAAAAAAGATTATTTTCAAATCTACTCTGATACATTGTTAACCTCAAAGGAGTATGTAAATCAAAACATATTTAACAATCATGCTGCAGTTTATATAGCAAAAATGTTGATGATAAAATATGGTACATGATGCTGACAGGTGCATTACTTCTTATATCCTGAAAGCTCTTATACTGTATGTGCCAAAAACTCAATCACATTATATGAAAAATCATAATGAATCACAGAGGTAATTTTCCATGACATTTTCACATAACAAAGTAAAACACAAACTATTATTCATCAAATACAGTTCATTCAAACATAGGCCATGTTCGAGCAGCAAGATAAGGAATCAAGAGTCCAGTAACAAGGGAAGATAACAAATTCACAGAATGGTTGTCCAAGATTTGTCTGCCACTGATATATTCAATGGCAGGACCCTTGTATTCCACGATAAATCCTGTTTGTCTGTCTCTGCCTAGATGAAAAAAGAAAGGTGGAAATGAAAAATTACTGTCATTAAATTCATTCATTTATTTTTTTTTTGTTTGTTAATGGAATATAGGTCCAACAATGCACCTACAGCTACAATTAGAACAGTATCAAGGAAAACAAATATAATAACACAGCTACAATTAGAACAGTATCAAGGAAAACATATATAATAACACAGCTACAATTAGAACAGTATCAAGGAAAACATATATAATAACACAGCTACAATTAGAACAGTATCAAGGAAAACATATATAATAACACAGCTACAATTAGAACAGTATCAAGGAAAACATATATAATAACACAGCTACAATTAGAACACTAAGAGGATAACAATATATAGTTACACAACTGCAATTAAAATAGTAACACACGGCTGTTTGCGAGCGATCTTTTAGTTATTTCCCCTTTTTCCCCGACCGCGCTATTTATAGCCCACTTGACAGAGGTCACGTGGTCAGCTTCCTAATGGGAAAAACATGTGGCGATGTTTACTTTTGATAGGGCTTAATTAATGCTTTTAGGCTACTTTTTTTATTATAAATACCGGCTTTAATTTTGTGTAAAGCTAGACTAGAAATGTTAGAGTAAATTTTAGAACAAGAACAAACATTTTATCACAATTAGAACAGAAGATATAATAGTCTGAAATAGTGTAAAATTTACGTTTTTTTAATATTTTGTTATGGTTTGTTTATAATGCAATTTTCACTAAATCGGTCACAATCAACATGCATAACAAATTACAGAAATCAAAAGTAGAAAACCTGCAGAAAATGGATATCAAAGATTTGTTTTGGTTTCATGCGTCAAACATTAATTATTGAAAGTTTAAATTGCAAGTCCACATTTATTACCTTAAAATAAGACACCCAATTGTCCCCAAAACATGTTTGAATTGCTTTTATGCTACTTTATTATTATAAATACCGGCTTTAATTTTGCGTAAAGCTAGACTAGAAATGTTAGAGTAAATTTTAGAACAAGAACAAACATTTTATCACAATTAGAACAGAAGATATAATAGTCTGAAATAGTGTAAAATTTACGTTTTTTTTTACATTTTGTTATGGTTTGTTTCTAATTCAATTTACACTAAAACGGTCACAATCAACATGCATAACAAATTACAGAAATCAAAAGTAGAAAACCTGCAGAAAATGGATATCAAAGTTTTGTTTTGGTTTCATGCGTCAAACATTAATTATTGAAAGTTTAAATTGCAAGTCCACATTTATTACCTTAAAATAACACACCCAATTGTCCCCAAAACATGTTTGAATTGCTTTTATGCTACTTTATTATTATAAATACCGGCTTTAATTTTGCGTAAAGCTAGACTAGAAATGTTAGAGTAAATTTTAGAACAAGAACAAACATTTTATCACAATTAGAACAGAAGATATAATAGTCTGAAATAGTGTAAAATTTACGGGTTTTTTTTACATTTTGTTATGGTTTGTTTCTAATTCAATTTACACTAAAACGGTCACAATCAACATGCATAACAAATTACAGAAATCAAAAGTAGAAAACCTGCAGAAAATGGATATCAAAGTTTTGTTTTGGTTTCATGCGTCAAACATTAATTATTGAAAGTTTAAATTGCATGTCCACATTTATAACCTTAAAATAACACACCCAATTGTCCCCAGAACATGAGAGCTAACAATTATCTCAATCATACATCATGAGTTCTGATCCAGTCTACGCAATGTTTTTCTAATATGTGCTGTTTATGAATTGTCTTACTAGGGAATAGCTTTCTGAACAAAGACATATAAGTCTCTATCGATGCTGTTATTGATTCTTTACTAATTGGTTTACTGTGTGATATTTTGTTGTGTACTTTCTCAAATGCTTCTTTCAGTGAGTTGAATTGTTCTTGGGCAATAAAAGCTATGTTAGTTATATCTTGTTTGTCTGTAATTTTCAGTGTTTGTGTAATGATTGCTCTTGTAAGATCTTTATAAACTTTTTGTGTGAGATATCTGTGGCAGTGATTCCCTATAAATGCTCTGCTATTATAAGCCTGTTGTATGATTTTGTGTTTGGCTAGTACCTTGTCCATGTGTGAGCAAACTGGACCAGACCTAGTACACAGATCTTGAAACTGAAGTTTGGCCAGCGCATCTTGTGCATTTTCAAGTCTAACTTTAAAATTATCTGTCTCCTTGGGAGCCGCGCTAGCGTAGTGGTTACAACACCGCTCTGGCGACCGGGTGATACAGGATCAAACCCGGGCGACGGCATTTGAGGATTTTTCGTCGACCGGGATTTGGACTGGATTAACTCGAGACCTGGCGAGCACATTTGAAGGAGTGTCGTCGACCAGGGACTGGCGGCTCCTGAGCCGACCCAGCTGCAATGGGTACCTCCGAAATCGGCGAGTATTTGCCTGAATGGCGAGGGACACCTGTCTCTGTACAAGAAATAAAGGGATACTCACGTAAAATCAATGTCAGGTTAGACATAAAATAATAACCTGAGATTTCGCCTCGAGTATTAGCGGGCGAACGCAAAAAAAAAAAAAAAAAAAAAAATCTGTCTCCTCCTTATCCTCACAAAGTTCAATACCTACCTGAAAAATTCAATTTTAGCTCCTAATTCTTCTGCCTATTTCCAGTTCCTACTAAATCTCTTCAAGTTCTTAAAAGTACTAATGTTTGCATGTATCTCTTGCGAATTCTCAAATATCTTTGCATCTATTGTATCAGCTACCTGTTCTAGAAGTCTGTGGTGTTTCAAAACAATGCCTAATAAAATATGAAGGTAAGGAGGAGCTACATTTTCAATTTCAATCTCTAACATTGGTTTGTGTAAACAATTATGGTAATGTGCCACTTGCCTTTTATTCCCTTTCCCATATTTCATATATCTATTGTAATCTCTTATCAACATGGCCAAACTTCTTGGTTTGCAAGTTGTATGCTCTCTGGATGTCTTTGATGAAAATGTTTGGTTTGTCTGGAGCTCAAGGAATATACCCATGTCTGTGGTGTCTCCAGCAAAACAAGGAAATAATCCCCGAATAAGAAAACAACAACTTGTTTACCATCCCACTCTAAATATTTTAGTGACTCTATCTGAGCTTTCATGCCATTCATAAATATTTCTAAATTATCATATGTATCTCTGACTCTAGCCATTGATAAAAGGATGGTATTAGATTTAGAATTTGGTTTCTCTAAATTTACTACCTGCATTGTAACTTTGAATGAAAGAAGATATACAAACAGTTACTTAGAATTCGCTGGCAGCCGTCGTGTGCACAGGATTGTCTACCAAAGAACACCAATGGAACAGTTCTTATCTCACACACAATTAAAAAAAAAATTCATATTATAAATAGAAGATTAACAAGACTTGAAAGATAGATCAAATTATGTGGAAGTAATCTATCTATAGCTTTACATGTTTTCTGACGCTTATATACGTAGCTAAATATCATTATAAATGAATGAAAATGCAAAAACAGATGGTGCTTTACAAAAAGTTATTTTTTTACTACCTTATTTAAGTTTTGTGGGTATCAGGAATGCATTTAAAGGGATTTAAATGCTATAAAATCTGGTGACAATATGCTTGTTCTTGTAATGCCACACTCACAACACTGACTACCACACATTCTCAAGATATGAAACCAAAAAAAAAGTATGTGGAAATAATCTTTACCTTCCCTTCGAGAAGTCTTTATAATTATAAACTCAAACGAATGGGCCGATTTTTAGATATTAAATTAATAAAAAGATTACTTATTTTACGAATTTCCTTAAATGATGACGCTGTTTTCAAAAGTCTGTAACTCCCGTCAAAACTAATTTCAAACAAATAAAAATGCAATCAAAAATAGAACACAGAACAAAATTATAGTACACAAAAGAATTTTAGCGCTGTGTTTATCCAGAACGAGTGTGTAATGATTTATATTTTACTGATTTTACTCACACATCAGCTGATTTTCCCCGCCAAAAACTTAAATAGTCTTTTACGGTGCACACAAAATTTTATACCCGGTGTCAGAATTCCGGTCACCGAAACTAAAAGAGCGCTCTGGTATAGGGCACAAACAGCCGTGAACAAGGCTAAAAAATATATAGTAATACATTTACAAATAGAACACTAACATGGCAATCATATATAGTAATAATAATAATAATAATAATAGCCCCTTCAGTCATAACTGACTATGGGAATGCGCCCCTGAGGTGACAGCCCTCAGCTGCTTATTTTCCTGGTGCTCCTTTCGACGTTTTCTCCTCACCTCTGCTTCTTGTGTGAGCCTCTCTTCGCCCAATCCGAGGTGGCGCCGTAAATAGCATCGCCACTTAGTGCGATCGGCAGCTTCATCCTCCCATGTTGCTGGATCCATGTCCAGTGCCCTCATATCTCTCTTGCACACATCTTTGAACCTCAGCTGTGGTCGCCCAACTGTTCTCTTGCCATCTGCTAATTGTCCGTAGAAGATATCTTTTGGGATGCGACCATCTTCCATGTGGCGAACATGGCCAAGCCAGCGAAGTCTGCGCTGTCTAAGAAGCGTATACATACTTTGAAGGCCAGCACGTGACAACACCTCGACATTTGTCACTTTATCTTTCCACGAGATGCCGAGGATGCGGCGTAGACACCGCAAATGGAAGGTATTGAGCCTTCTTTCTTGCTTAGCATAGGTCGTCCAGGTCTCGCTGCCATATAGGAGTGTGCTGGTGACGCAGGCATTATATACCGCAGCTTTGGTCTTCATTGTGAGTTTAGAGTTTCCCCAAACACGCGATGTGAGGCGGGCAAAGGTAGCTGCAGCTTTGCCAATGCGGCTGTCGATTTCTGTATCCAGTGAGAGTTTGTCATTGATGGTAGACCCTAGGTATGTGAAGTGGTGCACCACTGCCAATTCATAGTTATCGATAGTGATAACTGGTGCAGCACCCACATCCTGACTCAGCACATTCGTTTTCTTTAGACTTATTGTGAGGCCAAAGTCCTTGCATGCTTTAGTGAAGCGATTCATCAAGCTCTGAAGCTCCTGTTGGCTTTGAGTGACGACTGCAGCATCATCAGCGAACAACAAGTCTCTTATAGTGACCCTTCTGATTTTTGTTTTTGCCTTCAGCCTTGAAAGATTAAACAGACGGCCATCTGACCTAGTGTGAAGACATATTCCTTCAGTTGCATCTCTGAATGCATGTTTCAAGAGTAAGGCAAAGAAGATTCCGAAGAGGGTCGGAGCCAGAACACAGCCTTGTTTAACGCCACTTCGTATATCAAAGGGCTGTGACGTGCTTCCAGCATATTGGACTGTTCCCGTCATGCCGTCATGGAATGACTTTATCATTTCCAGCATTTTAGAAGGGCAGCCTATTTTCAGGAGGATTTTAAAGAGTCCTTCCCTACTAACCAGGTCGAATGCTTTTGTGAGGTCTATAAAGGCGATATATAATGGTCTTTTCTGCTCTCTTGATTTTTCCTGAAGCTGGCGGAGAGAGAAGATCATGTCTGTTGTTGATCTGCCAGCTCGGAATCCACACTGTGACTCTGGATATATGCGCTCAGCTAACTTGTGTAGTCGCATTAAGATGACTTTGGCAAAAACCTTACCAACAATACTAAGAAGAGAGATGCCTCTGTAGTTATTGCAATCACTTCTGTCTCCTTTATTTTTTATACAGTGTTACAATCTTGGCATCTCGCATGTCTTGAGGAATAGTTATCTCTTCCCAGCACTGGCACAGCATCCTATGCAGGGGATGTAATAGCGTGCTCTTACAGCATTTGATTAAATCAGGAGGAATCCCATCACTGCCTGGTGCTTTGCCAGAGGCCAAGCTATCAATGGCCTTGCTGAGTTCCTCTAATGTTGGTTCGGCATCCAGCTCCTCCATAGTTGGCAGACTGTTGACACCATCAAGGGCTGCAGGCGTAACGGTATTGTCTCTAGCGTAAAGCTCAGAGTAGTGCTCGACCCACCTCTCCATCTGCTTACCCTTATCGGTTAGCTTCTCTCCGCTGATGGTTTTTAGCGGTGCCGTCTTACTTTTATGGGGGCCAAGTGCTTTCTTTATACCGTCATACATTTGTCTAATGTTGCCTGTTTGCGCTGCGATCTGGATGCTCTCACTGAGCTGAAGCCAGTAGTCATTTGCACAGCGTCGAGCAGTTTGTTGAACTTTGCTTCTCGTAGCCCTCAGGATCTGTAGGGTTCTGGCACTCGGTGAACGTTTGTATTCATTCATAGCACTGCGCTTAGCTTCAATGACAGGTGCCATCACATCTGATGAAGCATCAAACCAGTCATTTGACTTTGCTATATATAGTAACACAGCTACAATTAACAGGGCAAACATATATAGTAACACAACTACAATTAAAATAGTAACAAGGCAAACAAATATATAGTAACACAGCTACGATTAGAACAGTAACAGAGCAAACACATACAGTAACATAGCTACAATTAGAACACTAACAGGGCAAACATATATAGTAACACAGATATAATTAGAACGGGAGCCGCTCTGGTGTAATGGCTACGGCGTTGTACTGGCGACCAGGTGTTCATGGTTCAAACCCGGTCGTCAGCGTTTGAAGAAATGTTTATGACCGGAAATTTGACTGAATAACCTGAACGGCTCCTGTGATAAACCCTCTGTGGATGGGAAGGAGCGAAGCTCCTGACCGGGTTGGAAGGAAAGTCCTCAGGTTCCCCAGCCTAGCAATGACATGTCATTGGGCCGAAAGGCTGAAAGCCCAAGTGCCGCTGGTTAAAAGAAAAAAAAAAAAAAAAAAAAAATTAGAACACTAATGGTAAACATATATAGTAACACAGCTTCAATTAAAACGCAAACAGGGCAAACATATATTGTAACACAACTACAATTAAAATAGTAACTCAGCTACAATTAGAACAGTAACAGGGCAAACATATATATTAACCACGGTTACAATTAGAACACCAACAGAGCAAACACACATAGTAACATAGCTACAATTAGAACAAACACATGGCAAACATACAGTAACACAGCTACAATTACAACACTAACAGAGTAAACATATAGTAACACAGCTACAATTAGAACAGCAATGTATTGTCCACAAAGTGGCATACAAGTGAAAGATTTTTTTAGAAACAAGATCTAAAATTTAACACACCTATAACTGGCAGAGAGGTTAGTGTGTTTATCTCTCGTGGAAAAGTTACCAAGTTCAAGGCTTATACCCAAGTTGTATCACATTCCAGTTTACTAAGCTGTTAATGGTTATCTGACTCTACTTTTGAGGCAGGGAAGGCAAAAAACAGCAAGGGACCTGGTCACCTCACCTCACAAAGCTGAGACCTAGTACAGTCTCTAACACTTCACTCCCATATGGCAGTATCTGCTATGAGACAACCGTTACGACTAGAACTGTAATGCATTTTAAGTACAATGATATATATATATATATATATATATATATATATATATATATATATATATATATATATATACATATATATATGTATATATATATATATATATATATATATACGAGGGGCGTTCAGAAAAGTAATGCACCACATCGTTTTTCTCAGGAGCTGTTTATTCAAAAAGCATGAAATTTATACACAATATACATGGATATGTCATGTAAACATCGGTATTATTCAACATAATCCCCATCAACTTGTACGGCTTTATGCCAGCGCGAAACAAGTGCATGTATTCCTAGCCCGTACCAGATTTTGTCGATCATGTAGCCATTTCTTCGCTGCATGAATCACTCCTTCATCATCTTCAAACCTTGTCCCACGGAGTGCATCTTTAAGTGGACCAAATAGATGAAAATCAGAGGGTGCCAAATCGGGACTATAGGGTGGATGGGGTAGTACAGTCCAACCCAATTTGGTGATTGCTTCCCGTGTTGCCAGACTTGTGTGAGGGCGCGCATTGTCGTGAAGGAGAAGCAGGTCTGCTGGATTCTTGTGCGGCCGAACTCTGTGAAAACGCTGATTGAGCTTTTTCAATGTCTTAATGTAAGCTTGAGAATTGATTGTCTCTCCTCTTGGTATAACGTCCACAAGAATCACACCTTCAATGTCCCAAAAGACAGTGATCATGACCTTTCCAGCTGAAGGAATTGTCTTAAATTTCTTTCTTCTTGGAGATTGCGTATGATGCCACTCCATTGACTGTCTTTTTGTCTCAGGTTCAAAATGATGTGCCCAGGTTTCGTCACCTGTAACGATCTTAGCCAAAATGTTCTCTCCATCAGCACTGAAACGCTCCAACAATTCGGAAGAAATTGCTTTCCTTTGCAATCGGTGGTCATTTGTGAGACTTCGAGGAACCCATCTTGCGCAAACCTTAGAAAATCCGAGAGTGTTTATAACAGCATTTGCACTACCAATGCTGACTGACAGCTGTAAGGCCAATTGTTGAGTAGTGATTCGCCTATCAGTAAGAATAATGCCCTCAGCGCATTTCAACATTTCCTCGTTGGTGGCTGTGGCAGGACGCCCACAGCATGGCCGATCAAGCAGCTCCGTATCTCCACTTCATGATTCTTTGATTCTCTGAACCCAGCGACTGACTGTACTCCTGTCGACTGCAAAACTTCCATACACATCACATAGACGCTTGTGAATATTCACAACAGTTTCCTTCTCTGCAACGAGAAATTCTATCACAATTCGCTGTTTATAACGCAAGTTGCTAACACGCTCCATTTCAACGGTTTAGGGCAGCTGTATTATTTTGCCGGTTGTGGTGCAATTTGGTGCACACAATTGGCACATGCTATATTTGAAGTGAGCAAAATTTCATGCTTCTATCTTCATTATTAGATGAGAAAAATGATGTGGTGCATTACTTTCTGAACGCCCCTCGTATATATATATATATATATATATATATATATATATATATATATATATATATATATATATATATATATATATATATATATATATATATATATATATAACCCAGACAGTGATAAATAAATATAGATGTGATCCAGATAGTAATATATGCACGTGATTCAAATGGTGATAATTACATATAGATGTGATCCAGATTGTAATAAACACAGACGTGCTCCAAACAGTGATAAATATATATAGATATGATCCAGATAGTAATAAACACTGACATGCTCCAAACAGTAATAAATACATATAGATGTGATCTGCAAAGGAAAACTATCAGAACCCTTCACAGTACAAAGTGGAGTCAGACAGAGACATTTGCTATCATCAACAATTTTTCTCATGGTCATAGACTGGGTTACGAGACAGACAACAGAGGGAGAGAAAACTGGAATACAGTGGACATTTAACAAACAACTGGAGGATCTAGACTTTGCAGATGATTTGTGCCTTCTGTCACATAGACAGCAAGATATGCAAGAGAAAACAAATAGATTAGTAACAAAAGCAGCAAAGATGGGACTGCACATAAATGTAAAAAAAAACAAAAGAAATGAGAATAAATAATAGGCAGACAGACTCAATGAAGATCAATGATCATGTCATTGAAGAAGAAAACTTGGCATATCTAGGGAGCAACACTGACATTGGAGGGGGAACTGCTGGTGACATCTGCTCAAAGCTAAATAAAGCCAGATGTGCTTTTAATGCCCTTTGACCAATATGGAACCCCTCAGCGATATCCAGAGGGAACAAAATTAGAATCTTTAACTCAAATATGAAGTCAAGTCTTGCTGTATGGCTCAGAGACATGGCATGTCTCAAAGAGTATCACCGCCAAGCTATAGACATTTGTAAATAGATGTCTCCAATGGATCCTTCGTATAAGATGGCCAGATGTAATAACAAATATAGAGCTATGGAAGAGATGCGGACAACATCCAATACAGACAGAATTTAAGGTAAGAAAGTGGAGATGGATAGGACACACACTCAGAAGAGAAAAATCAAGCATAGCCAGAGTTGCCCTTGACTGGAACCCACAGGGAAAAGAAGAGTCGAGAGGCCAAAGAGAGCTCAGAGAAGAACTGTTGAAGAGGAGGCTAGAGAAATTGGAATGACTTGGGCACAGATGAAAAAGACAGCCTAGAATAGAAATCGATGGAGAGCGACTGTTTTTGCCCTATGTTCCACAGGGAACGAAAAGAAATGATGATAGATGTGATCCAGATAGTAATAAACACCCATGTAATCCAAACAGTCATAAATAAATATAGATGTGATACAGATAGTAATAAACACAGTGATAAATAAATATTGACATGATCAAGGCAGTCGTAAATAAATATAGATGTGATTCACCCAGTGTTAACTAAATACAGATGTGATCCAGACAATGATATATAAATATAGATGTGGTCCAGCCAGTGGCAGATCATTCCATCTCACAAATACAGTTGATATTGCTAGTACTATCAAAGCTCATGCTAGTAGTTGCACGGTGTTCATGCAGAATAGTGAACTCTGTTCTCACATTTTTTCAGAATATTCATGCATTATACTAATCATGCTGTCTTCTTAGTAGTGTTCTTTTTGTGACACATGAGTTGGCGAGCCCTGCGCTAAATCACTAAGAAACTAGACCAAATGACAGTTAATACAACCTGAGTACTGTACTGTAGCTCCAAGGTAGGAATCAATCAGAGAGCCTAAAAATCCAGCAAGGGCTCCATAAAAGATTACCGGCCACTGTGGGGGAGATTCTAACAGTTGCATCCATCCAACAGTCAGCAACTCAGTTGCATAAAATGAAATTCCCACAAGGAGTCCTCCAAATACACTGCTTAAAGTGCCAATTAGGGATAGCCCACCATTGGTCCCTGTAAAAAAAACAAGCCAGGATAAGTAAACCTGTATGTAATTTCTCTGATTAGTTACTAACTTTCTGCCATCAATGGTACCTATACCTTGTAGCGGTATGGCAGCTTGCATACCCTGACAATCCCCAGAGCTATGCCAGTGGGAGTTTTACTCCTGGTAGGTTCAACCAAGCTGGACTGGTCTGTGTGGGTAGGGGTCAGACAAAAGCTGGTACCCTGGTCCTCCAGGTTGGGGGTTTGAGCATAGGGCTGACACCACTGTCTATGTAAAAAAAATCGCACGTTACGGAAACAACAATAAATGGAAAAACTTTGCTGCGGGATGGACATTCGGAGTCTGTGGCTCGCATGACTGTCAGTGGTGAAAGCCGAAAGGAAGCCACTGACATGAAAACGGATGTCCTGACCGCAAAACAGGATACAAGAATAGGTTTTTGGAATGTCAGGACAATGTACGAGACAGGTAAACTAAGACAGGTCACGGCAGAAATGAGAAACTATAGGTTACACATTCTAGGGATAAGCGAGAGCAGATGGACAGGGGCAGGAAAAGTTAAAACAGCAACAGGAGAAACAGTACTTTACTCTGGAAGAGAGGATGGACAGCACAATGAAGGCGTAGCCATTATTCTACAGAAAGGAATAGAAAGGACATTACTGGAATGGAAACGCATCAACAACAGACTGATAAGATTAAGATTGAGAGGGAGATTCACCAACACTACAATAATACAATGCTACGCACCAACGAATGATAGCGATAAGGAGGTCAAGGATGAATTCTATCAACAACTGCAGAAAGAAATGGAAGACACACCTAGATATGATCTTGTTATAGTAATGGGAGACCTCAATGCGAAAGTTGGTACACACAATACATATAATGAAAGAACAATGGGGAAATGCGGCAGCGGAAGAGCAAATGAAAATGGGGATAAACTAATAAGTTTCTGTAGCATTAACAACCTGGTCATTGGAGGAACACTCTTCCCACATAAAGAAATTCACAAATTAACATGGGAATCACCAAATGGTCAGGACAGAAACCAGATAGACCACATCATGGTTAACGGTAGATGGAGACACGCATTACAAGATGTGAAGGTAAGAAGAGGTGCAGATGTGGGAAATGATCACCATTTAGTAGTAGCAAAACTGAAAGTGAAACTAAGAAGGGCTGCACCAACTGTACACAGAAAAGGTTTGACATCAGCAAATTGAAGGACTCCCTTACCAGAAAAGCTTTTGCAGCCGACATAAAGAAACGATATCAATTTGCCAAAAGTCAGGAAAAGACATTGACTGATGATATAGACCAGAATTTCAACACCATTTCAACAATATACAAAGAAAGGAGCAAATCATGCTTGGGATTCCAGGAAAGGAAGAAGCAAGACTGGATAACACCAGAAACATTAAACACCATAACGATGAGAAAGGAAATGAAAAGAAAGAAAACAGGAGCGAAGTCCCCCAGGTTAAAGCAACTATATAGCGAACAGTACAGTCAGCTGGACAAGGAAGTTAAACACCAAACCCGAGCCAACAAAAGGAATTTCCTAGATGATCTTGCAAGACAGGCAGAGGAGGCAGCACTGAGAAATGAACAAAGCACAGTATACAAAATAACTAAATTCATCAGCGGAAAACGAGGTGCAAACAATATTACATTAGTAAGAGATAAGCAAGGCAATCTCATCACGACAGCAGAGGGACAGGAAACAAGATGGGCAGAGCACTTCAGAGAAATTCTGAACAAGGAACCACCAGAGACACAACTGAATGTTCCTGAAGCTGAAAACGATCTAGATGTGAATACAGACATTCCACGAAAAGAAGAAATCATCACAGCAATCAAAGGGTTAAAGAACGGCAAAGCTCCGGGCCATGATAACTTAAATGCAGAGCTATTTAAGACAGACCCTGAGCTAGCAGCAGAACTATTAGAACCACTATTTGCACAAGTCTGGAAAACGGGGACAACACCATCAGAGTGGAACAAAGGAATAATTGTCAAGTTGCCCAAGAAGGGAGATCTTGCAGACTGCAATAATTGGAGAGGAATCACTCTTCTCTCAGTTCCCAGCAAAATACTAGGCAGGATAATTATACAGAGAATTTCAAAGGCAGTAGACCACAAACTGAGGAAGGAACAAGCAGGATTTAGAAAGAATAGAAGATGTGTAGATCATATATTCACTCTCAGGAACATTATAGAGCAGTGCTCAGAATGGCAAAGACAGCTTTACATTAATTTCGTTGATTTTGAAAAGGCTTTTGACAGCATACATAGGGACAGTTTATGGAAAATACTGAGGGCTTATGGAATTCCAAGCTGCATAGTGTCAATCATAAAAAGCCTCTATGCCAACTTTACGTGTAGTGTTGGGCAGAGCAACCTAACCTTTGAGGTGAAGACAGGAGTACGACAGGGATGCCCCTTGTCAACCACTCTATTTTTAACAGTCATAGACTGGGTGATGCGCCAGACAACAGAGGGCAGTCCAAGAGGAATAAGATGGACTACATTTTCTACACTGGAAGATCTGGAATATGCAGATGACATTGCACTACTAGCACATTCACATCAACACATCCAGGAAAAAAACGGATAGACTTAACAAGTTTAGCCAGCAGGTGGGCTTGAACATCAATTTAAAGAAGTCTGAGGTCATGACGCTCAATGTGAGCAACCCTGAGCCCATATCAGTAAGGAATCAGCAATTGGTACAGACAGATACCTTCACATACCTAGGAAGCATAGTAACACCAGACGGCGGGGCAGGCAAAGACATCAACATCAGAATGAATAAGGCAAGAACAGCCTTCTTTAGCCTAAACAACATCTGGAAGTCCTCCCAATACAGCACAAGCACAAAATTAAGATTATATCAGAGCTGTGTGCTTTCTGTGCTTCTCTATGGTGCGGAATGCTGGAGAGTTACAGAGAAGGAAATGTCGAAATTGTCCTCCTTTCACACAACATGCCTAAGAAATATTCACCGAATCTTTTGGCCGAATACCATCACTAACCAAGATCTGCTTACTCGTAGCAAGTAAGAGGACATGCACACCATCATAGCTGGCAGACGCTGGAGCTGGGTTGGTCATGTCCTCAGAAGAGACCCCGATGCCATCACAAGAACAGCTATGCTTTGGACCCCTGAAGGAAAACGAAAGAGAGGCCGACCAAAAACAACCTGGCGGAGGACTGTGGAGGCTGAGATGCAGGGAATGAACCAGAGTTGGGGCACTGTACGAAGGATGGCCACCGACCGAGCAAAGTGGAATCAATTTGTTGTTGCCCTACAAGACGCCACTAGGCGTGATGGCCACTGACTGCTTTGACGGACGGCGGCTAAGGATCAAAGAAGAAGAAGAAGAAGTTACTAACTTTATTACTGGCTGAAAATACCAGAGCTGTGTGTATTCAAACAAAATTAACTACTAATAAAATTACAAGAGCTGTGTGTATTAACGTATGCAAATTCACAAATATGTACACTCTCACACAATAGCACATATATGTATATATGAATGCATGTACATACACAGTTATGAATAATGTATGTAAATATAAACTGGGTTATCTAAACAACAGTTGCACTTATTTTAATACTGATAACATACACAGCAATATACTGTTGCATAATCAAAGTAATTCAAATGTTAACATTTTTAAAACAATATTTTTAACAAAAATCACAATTAACATGAAAGCCAATGTTTAGCTTCATGTAACTCATACCTCAAGTATACTAGGTCAAATAAAGAACGTCACTTGACTTATCTTACTGCAGTTTTTGACCGACTCTATGGTCTTTTTCCACGTGTGCGTTACCTGTGCCCGAAAGGGGAGCAAAGAATAGTAACACTGTTCCCTACCATTCATGTCGTAGAAAGCGACTAAGGAGGGTTGGGCATGGGGCTGGTTACCCCATCCTGTAAAAAATTTAAACCACAAAAAACTTCAACAAACATGGACAAGTCAATTAAGGAAAATAAAACAGCCATCCAAGACAGGGGAAGGTCCTCTCGCAGGGAGGCGTATGATGCAACACAGAAAGCCAAAAGGAGTGTTACTGACTAACCTTCTTTCTTCTAAGAGAATCTCCAGATTTGGCACCTGGAATGTTCGGACATTGAACGAACAAGGGAAAGCGGCAGAAGTAGCAGCAGAAATGAGGGAATATAAAATAAAGGTTCTGGGACTGTGTGAAATAAAGTGGAAGGGGGTAGACAAGAAGAAACTCATCACAGGTGAATTGGTGCTGTCCTCAGGACATGAAGATGAAAGTTCACACCACAGTGAAGGGGTAGCTCTTATGTTATCTAAAGAAGCACAGAAAGCACTCATTGAATGAGAAGCCATTGGACCCAGAATAATAAGTTACTTTTAAAACAGCTAAAAAGAAAATAAATGTAAATTTCATCCAATGTTATGCACCAACTAATGACAAAGAAGAGTCTGTAAAAGAAGCATTTTATACTAGACTGCAGGAAATTATGGAGAAAGTAAAAAGAAGAGACATCACAATTTTGATGGGTGACATGAATGCAAAGATAGGTACAGTCAACACCGGATTTGAAGAAGTCATGGGAAAACATGGGCTAGGAATAATGAATGAAAATGGGGAACTATTCTCAAACTTCTGTGCTTTGAATCAACTGGCTATAGGAGGAAGCATGTTTCCACATAAGAGAATACACAAGGCAACATGGATATCACCAGACCATAGAACAGAAAATCAGATTGATCATATATGCATAAACAAGAAGTTTAGATCATCATTGCAGGATGTAAAGGTATACAGAGCAGCAGATGTGGCATCAGATCGCCACCTTCTAATAGCCAAAGTAAAAATGAAACTTTTTTTTTTTTTAAATAAAGTTTTCCCTCGTTCAACCTAGTCGGTTATATATTAGGGCACATGTCCAAACATTAAAGACCCTTAGGTCTGGGATTAGTTTAAAAAATATTGAAACTCAAGAGATATGCAACAATGCAAAGTTGTAGACAACAATTTAATGTAAGACATCTAAGAAATCAAGAAACAAGAGACAAATTTGTGATCACAATATCCAACAAATTCCAAGTGCTCCAACAGCTGGAAGATGTAGTGAATACAGAAGACTATTGGCAGCAAATCAAAACTGTATGGAATGAGACACGTGAAGAAACACTGAGAAAAAGGGAACGACAACAAAAAACATGGATAATAACAGAAACCATCAATAAGATAAAAGACAGAAAAAACAAGAAAGCAGATTTAAACACAAGCAAAACCAGAAGTTCCAAAGCCAAGGCTCAAGAAGTGTACACAGAAGCAAACAAAGAAGTAAGAAGAAGTATCAAAAGAGACAAGAGGAAGTATTCTGAGGAGTTGGCAAGAGAGGCAGAAGATACTGCAGCCAAAGGAAATATGAGAGAACTGTATAACAGTACAAAGAAGCAAATAGGGAAATACATGCAAACAAGTTGCCTCATAAAAGACAAGAATGGAAAACTGCTCAGCAATATACCTTGTACAAGAGCAAATGAAGAGGTAGTCGGAATATTTTGAAAACCTTCTCAATAGACCAGCTCCACAAAACCCCCCAGACATCCAGCCAGCAGAAGAAGAGCTGCAAATTAACTGTGAAAGACCAACGAAGGAAGAAATAAAGAAAGCCATAAAGCTTCTAAGAGATGGAAAAGCGGCTGGACAAGATGGCATTCCAGCAGAGGCCATCAAAGCAGATATCAACACGGCTACAGAGATATTATATAAATTACTTGGTAAAGTCTGGGAAAAGGAAGAGATACCAGCAGAATGGAAGGAAGGATATCTGGTTAAGTTGCCTAAGAAGGGAAATTTACAAGAGTGCACAAACTATAGAGGAATAGTGCCAGGAAAAGGATTAAACAGGATTATCCTCGAGAAATTAAAAGAGTCCATAGACAAGAAACTGAGAGATGAACAAGCAGCTTTTTGACAAAACAGATCCTGTACAGATCAGATAGCCACTTTGAGAATAATGGTTGAAGAAAGTCTGGAATGGAATTCACCACTATATATTGGATTTGTGGACTACAAAAAGGCATTTGACTGCAGAGACAGAATCACTTTGGAAATTGATGAGGCATTATGGAGTTCCCCTGAAGATCACTAATTTAATAAACAAAACATATGAAGACATGACATGCAGAGTTCTTCATGAAGGAAAGTTTACAGAACCATTTGGGATAAGAACGGGAGTGCGATAGGGATGCCTCTTGTCTCCATTTCTTTTCTTACTAGCAATAAACTGGGTTATGAAAACATCGACAACACACAACAGAAATGGAATCCAGTGGACTCTGACTAAGCAGTTGGATGATCTGGATTTTGCAGATGACTTGGCTCTTCTGTCCCATAACCGTAATCAGATGCAGGACAAATTGAAAACACTTGATGAGAGGTCACAGCAATTGGGTCTGAAGATTCACAGGGAAAAGATAAAAATAAAGAGAATAAATGCAGGTAATTATAACAGGGTTGAACTTGAAGAAACACCACTACAAGATGTAGAATCGTACATATATCTTGGCAGTAATATAGACAAAGTTGGAGGGACAGACAGCGATATCAAAATAAGAATACAAAAGGCAAGAGGAGCTTTCATTGCATTAGGAAATATATGGAGATCAAGAGAAATCGGATCCAACACAAAAATAAGAATCTTCAACTCAAATGTGAAGTCAGTCCTATTGTATGGCTCTGAGACATGGAGAACAACAAAGACAACAACCAAAAAGCTACAGACTTTCATAAACGGGTGCTTGCGTAGAATAGAGGGATTAAAATGGTATGACAAGGTTACCAACGTGGAACTGATGACAAGAACCAGACAAGTGCCAGTGGAACAAAAGATGAGAAGACGATGGCGATGGATAAGACGCACACTGAGGAAACCTGTTGATAGCATTACAAGGCAGTCCTTGTTCTGGAACCCCCAGGGCAAGAGAAGCAGAGGTAGACCAAGAAGCACACGGAGAAAAGAGCTGGAAACAGGTGAAAATGATGAGAACATGGAAAGAACTTGAGATGATGGCACATGACAGGATGTGTTTGTTGAAGGCCTATGCTCCTTTGGGAGTGGACGGTTATGATGATGGTCTTTTTCAACTGAAATGGTACGACAAGATCACTAATGTGGAACTGATAACATGAACTGGACAACTGCCAGTGGAACAAGATGGGGATGAAGATGCTGGCAATGGATAAGAGAAAACATGTTGATAGTGTTATAAGGCAGTCCTTGTTCTGGTATCCCCAGGATAAGGGAGGTAGAGGGAGACCAAAGAATACATGGAGAAGAGAACTGGAGACAGACATGAAGAAGACAATGAAAGACCCCAAGCTGATGGCACAAAACAGGAAGACTTGGCATCAGTTTGTTGAAGGCCTATGTTCCTTGGGGAGCTGAAGGGAGATGAGGGTGAACTTTGAACCATGACAATTTCACTTTTTAATATTACAGCATTGCCAATTTTTTTTTTTCAGTCCAATTATTTTTTTTTTAACTACGTCAAAAAATTTAGAACAAGCTTATTTTTAGTCCCACTTTACTTTTGTATTGACATAACAGTGTCACCTGATTTCTGTTGTTGATATGCAGGATTTTGATATAATAAAACAGATTTCAATATTTTTAGATCTAAATTTGTTAACGTTGTCAAGATGTGAGAAAAGCTTACATAAACCATACAACATGTCATACAAGGTGACTCTAATATCAGGTTGTGTATGGGGGCTAACATTCATTTGCTCTTGTAGCAGTGGTTTCTGAGGCTATTTGTTTTACTTGATGAGCTTGCCAGCCCCCTCTGATGGAGCAGTAGACTAATTCTTTCTTTGCCTTATTAGAGACCCCGACCCCCTCGGAACTATTAGGGCAATATGGGGTAATGCTCATGTTAAATAATTTAACATGCTTGTAGTGAGTATATGCTAATGCCTTAACAGCAGATTTTTCTTAATAAATCCAAATTTCTTATTTACCAGAGGTAGTTATATTAAACACTAACTGTTTATACAAAGATACATTTATACATACATTGAAACATATACAAGGATGAATTCATTAATCTATTATGAAACAGTGCAGTATCTTCAAATCAACATTTATATGGAAACTGAAAATCTTACATATGAACATGATAAGCATTACCTCTTGGACATTTCATCCAACTCAAAATATGAATCGGATCTTCTGTCCCATAGGCAGTGCCAATTTCTGAAGCAAAAGTATCGCCACAAGAGCTTGCTAGGGCTGACATGACAGCCAAGGCATACCAAGAAGCAGAAAATCTCCCGCGGAAGTCAATAGGTAAATCTACAGATCCTACCTGAAGACACAAGTTCGGCATTTGATTAAAGTATATCAAAGGCATGGATGATCAAGTCAGTAGATCATATTGTGAGGAAAGTTAAAGAGGAATGATGAAAAGAAAGGAACAAAGAGAAGAGAAATATACATAACTCTTGCTTGGTTTTAACAAAAATAATCATATGAAATCTACAAACTAAGTGGAATGGGAAAATAAAAACAAAAGTGAGGAGGCTCAATAAGATCATTTTCCTTTTTGCTCCTTATGAAGCACGTAGCCACAACTGCAGCTAGTTCAGCAGGAAGCTTGCACCAAGCAGGAACACGATCTTGCAGCAGCGGTTTCTATGGCAATCTGTTTTATATGATGAGGTTGCCAGATTCATGCACAACCTCATATTAGTCCTGGAAAAAATGTCTTAAGGCGGTGTTACGTACATTTATTACCTAAAGGGGGTAGTCTTCGGTCCTGCCAAATGTACGCACCAGTCTTAATATAGTTATATTATTTGTGCATTCGATTGATTCACGCACTGACGTGCACAATGCAGTGTGAGTTGCTTTGGACGCACGGGTAACCTAGTTTAGGGATTCTGACGTCATGTTTTGTATGGGGCAGTACGGACCATGTTGATGTCCGTGGAATATTTCTTGTATTCGTGGCAAGTTTGTGGAAGCCATTATTTCTATTGATATATATATTGGTCTTCATGTCGAAGCCAATAGTGGAAGTATCATGTAAGTGTCGCCCCATTTCACATTGAATGTTTATTGATTTTAATTGAAGTATCAGGCCGCTCCTAGTTATGGTCTAGCGGGGATCCATCGTAGTATGTCATTCCTAGAATGGACAAACGGAGTCGATTGCCTTGTTTGAATTACCGTAGAGGGAGGATACCTACGAGGAAAACGAAGTTAATTGATTTTGTATGCTTCACATGTTTTAATATGCCGTTTCGCCAATGCCAAAGTCATGGCATGGATTTTGGGAGAGGTTAGTCAACAGAAGACTCTAACCTGATTGTATTGTCGTGTATGACTTTGTCTGGATTATATATATGCTACATAAGTATTGTATGAAGAAAGTCTGGGAATTTTACGGGTATGATATCAAAGATTGATCCTTGAACATGAATCCGTTTACCACGATAGACGTCCTTGGAAGAAGGTCAACGGACTTCATTGTAAATGTATATTAGAGGGTAACAGAAGTGTAGTGGTTTTGATGGTATTGTATGATGGTGATATTACTAAGTGTGATGTATGAGGTCAGCTGTGAAGGCTCCTGAGATAAAATGTAGTTGTGAATTTTCAGAAGGCCTTTCTTGCTACCACTACGACCTCACACCTATCTTTTTTTCTAATAAATGTGGCTACGTTACAATCTAGGGTACTGAAAGTAATGTGTTGTATTAACATATACAAACACACACACACAGATATTAAATAATATAATATTATCAATAAAATTTAGAACACAATGAACTAAATTCAGCTGGTGAATTTTTAGAAAGTAAATCTTTTTTTAAAATTTATTTGTTCTGAACCAAGGTTTTATGTTGGCCAGAACATATGAAAAAATAAATTTTCAAAGGTGTGTAGAATTTTCACGAGTAGTTATGAAAATTTTATTTTCCCTGGGAGAACGATGAATGGCATGAATAAATGACATGATAAATCAAAGGTGTGTACGTATACAATTTTCACGAGTAGTTAAGGTTTCTACAGTTCAAAATTTTATTTTCCCTGGGAGAACTATGAATAGATGTGCTGTTGGGGGGCTTCATCCCTCCCTGTCTAAGTTTACCAAACATTGTCCATTAATGATGGAAGTAAATGGGATGTTTTAGTAGTAATTCACTTTGGGTGTTATGTCTATGAAGTTGGTGTAAATCCAGCAGACCAGCCTGCTTACGTAACTTTGAAGGTGTAGCGCTGGTGCTGGAATCTGGTGGCCCCACCTCTCCGTGCTTGGGGGCAATATATCGGGTGGCCCCACCTCTCCGTGCTTGGGGCAATACAAGGCTGTTCTGCCGAGATGCGACACTGCACGGGTCCTCACTGTCAATTATTTAGCCAGCATTTGACACCGCCTTTTGGTGGCAACATAAAAAACTCACAGCTCTGAAATAAAGTATTGGTTTAGGTTCAGAACCTTACCTAAGGAGCCACTTCTACACATAACAATTTACAATAACACCATTTAGACAGGGTCAGATCTCTCTGACCATACAACACATCTTACCAAGTTGGTTTCCCATAGGATAAGTTCTCCCAGACTACATATTCATAAATATGTTTATTAGCTTCTTGCCCTAGAATAGGATAGGTGATACGTTCCACTGATCTCAACACTTGATCTGTCCTTCCTAATCTTTGCTGGAGTATATATATTGTTTGTCCCTAGACCCTGAACTAGGGCGGGGGGTCTAGAGCAAATCCTTACTTGTTTGTAAGGCTAGATTTTGATATGGCAGTATCAAATCACTCAAAACATTAAACAATATTCAAAATATGCAAAGAAATAATTTCAATCTTACCAGATTATGAATAAAGAACACAGAAATGCTAGCAAAACTCAGCTGAGCTGCTGGCTATAGTATGGCGTCCCTGAACTTATTTCAATTTATTTCATTTGGAAATCACCACACTTGAAATTTACTGTGTCTATCACTGGACAACTATTGATCCCCTTCTCTTTCATTCTAACTAGATTTGGACACTTGAGTCTTCAAGGTCGCGATTTTTGTGCAAATAGTGACATGTTTGATTCAATGCAGTCTTTCGCTGATGTGAACAACAGTCTTTTGTCATTGTCTTCATTATTATCTATCCGTCTGTATAAATAAAAGCATATTATTTCACTGCTCAGAATGGGCCATCCGGCCAGCTAATTTTTATATTCCTAACATTAATATTAAGAAAAAGTTACTTTTTAAATTTTGTAATATTTCAAGCATCTGCGTTTGCCGCTGAATTCAAATAAAAGGCTTGGTATCGCAAAAGCGTCCAATAAATGACTGTGGCGTATCATATCCAAGGTCCCTTCTGTCGAGTTCCTTACTTTATGTCAACTTGGGAAACGTGACTTTTTCTCCGTTTCCCCCCCCCCAATTGCGTCTCCTTAGCCTTGCTAGTCTCACGCAATTTTTTCAGTCATATTTTTTTTTCTTTTGATCCGCCGTTCTCATCCCGTTCAAATGGTAACCGTTTTGATTTCCCGTCTAGCAAGTCAATTTTTATGGAGGGTGATGACCCGCGGTCAGGGCGATCATGTACTATCAGCAGCTTACGCATTATGTTTTTATCCTTACATTTTATCCTTTGGAGATATTTTTACGTTGTATCACTTGTTAATTTTATGACACATCTCCCCACTTGAAAACATGCCTACGGCAAGTTCTAAAACCAGTGATACACATAGATAAAATCTCTCCTCACGTCTGCCATTACTCTAATTTTGATCACAGGGGTGCCGACTGAGGAAATCTGCACCGACATTCAATTTGCCTGGGATATATTGGATACTAAACTGATAAGGTTGAAGCAATAAAGACCACCTCAGCAATCTTGCGTTTTCATGCTTAGCCTGAGATAAGAATACGAGAGGCTGATGATCCGTCTCGACCACAAAAATCCTACCATACAGATAGATTTGAAACTTCTTTATTGCCCAGATTAACGCTAAACATTCTTTTTCGCTTGTGGAGTATCCTTGTTCCGCCTTATTCAATTTGCGGCTTGCATAAGCGACTGGTTTCAGTTCCCCATCAGGTGAAGATGATCTTTGCAACAAAGCCCCTCCGAGTCCTACATTACTTGCATCGGTTCTTAAGACAAAGTCCTGTGTCAAATCAGGCAGTTTGAGAATAGGCTTGCTAGTGAGTTTTTTCCTTTAACTCTTGGAACGCTAGTTCACATTGTGCAGTCCAAATAATTTTATCTGGAAGTCCCTTGCGAGTCAGATCAGTCAGAGGAGCACAAATAGCGTTAAAATTTTTGATGTATTTCTGATAAAATCCGCATAACGACACGAATGATCGCACGTCCTTTTTTGTTTGTGGTCTAGGTGCTCTCTGCAGTTTTTCCAAGTTCTTAGGATCAGGGGTCATGTTACCCTGATATACAGTGTGTCCCAAGAATTCCAACTCTTTGCATCCAATACAACATTTTGTTGGCCTAGCAGTTAAGTTCGCCTCCCGAAGTCTATTAAATAACATCTCTAGAGCTTCAATGTGTTCTTCAAATGTCTCTGTGGCGACGAGAATATCATCCATGAAATTCGTGATACATGGGTTATTCAGGGGATCCAACAATTTGCGCATCATCCTTGAAAATACACTCGGAGCATTTTTCAGTCCGAATGGTAGCATATTGAATTCATAATGTCCATCCGAAGTGCTAAAAGCCAAATAAGGTCTCACTTCAGGCTTCACTGGGATCTGGTAATAGCCTTTACTAAGATCCACCTTTGAAAAGTATTTTGCCTTGTTCAGTCTGGCAAATAACTGTTTTGTGTCTGGTAATGGATCCACTTGTCCTTCTGTGACAGCATTCAGTTTCCTGTAATCTATGCACAGTCTGTGTTCCCCAGACGGTTTTCCTCAACAATACGACACTAGAACTAAAAGATGATTCACTGTGCGAAATAATCCCCTCCTTCAACAAATAATCTATTTCTTCCTTCAATGCCTTCTCCTTCGCGAACGGAATAGAATAGGCTCTCATACAGATTGGGTTTGAGTCTACCAGTTTCATGTCATACTGTAGCAAATTTGTATGGCCTGGTTTATCTGTTAATACAT
Source organism: Oreohelix idahoensis (assembly GCA_024509875.1). NCBI lineage: Eukaryota > Metazoa > Mollusca > Gastropoda > Stylommatophora > Oreohelicidae > Oreohelix > Oreohelix idahoensis. The sequence continues at coordinate 386,702 of JAMPIV010001772.1, read as the reverse complement.
CTGTATGTTCCTCCAGAACCTGTTGAACTCTCTCCCTCTGGTTTTTAGTCAGGTGCTTACTGACTTTTACCTGTGCTGCTGTTTCACAAGGATGTAATGGGTATTCATGTGAGGTGAGTGGTTCTTTTTGCATCTGGGTTGCAATAGCCAAGGTCCATAAGGGGGTGCTTTCCTGGAGTGGTCTGTCCAGATACTTCTTTAACAGGTTTACATGATAAACTTTCTCCTTCCCCTTTTTGTCAATTTTATAGTTTGTTCTAGACACCTTCTCTAGAACCGTATATGGACCTTGCCAACCAATTTGTAATTTATTCTGGCGTCCGGGTAGTAGAAGCAGCACCTTCTCTCCGACTGCCAGTTCCCTGTCCTTTGCCTTCCTATTAAAATATGCTGCATGTTTCTTCCTGGCTTGTTTCAAATTATCATTTGCCAGTTTCCATCCAGCTTTCAAACGAGTGGTCAGTTCGTTCACGTATTGATAAGATGAGGTAACAGTCTCTTCCGCCTTCTCATCTGTCCAGGTCCTTAATAAAGCTTCTAAAGGACCTTTTATTGGCCTCCCAAATAGCAGAGTTGCGGGAGCCATCCCGGTTTAACTATGTGGTACCTCCCGATACGCAAACAATGCGGCGGGCAGGAATTGATCCCACAGATCCGGTTTTTCGTGTGCCAGCTTTCTCAGGATAGAAATGAGAGTCCCGTTGAACCTCTCTACCTGGCCGTTCCCTTGTGGATGGTACGGACTACAATGAAAGTGTCTGGCTTGAAATAGTTTAAAAACTTCTTCCGTTAGTTTCCCCTTGAACTGAGATCCATTATCCGTCAAGATTTGATGCGGGAATCCTAATCGGGTGAATATTGTAAGTAGTGCCTCTGCTACATGTTTTTTGAATCAATTGATGGCAGGGCTACCGCCTCTCCCCACATAGAACAAGTGTCCACCAGAGTAAGGATGTAAACTGTTTCCTCCTCTTGGTCCGAGTGAGAGGTCCCACAATATCCACTGCAACCCTCTCAAAAGGTGTTCCCACTATGGGCATTTCCCCTAGAGTTGCAGGAGCAGTCCAGTGCTTTGGAGCTACCCTTTGACATTCAGGGCAGGATTTGACATATCTTTTTATATCCTCCGTTATCCCTGGCCAGAAGTAATGACAAGCTATACGCTGTCCTGTGGCGCTGATCCCCATGTGACCACTGAAGGGAATCGCATGCCCGAGTTCCATCACTTTATCTCTATATGAGGTGGGAAGAACCAGCTGGTTGTGACCATTTGTTCCAGTTCCGGCCTTCCTGTATAATAGTTTGTTCTTCATGAAATATTCCCCCTTGCTCGGAGGTGTGTGGCATTTGGGCAATTTTTTAAAACATGGCTTGAGTGTCCTATCCTCAGCCTGCGCCTTTCTCATCTCCTCTGGATGAGCATTTATAGGTTCACCTTCTTCCTCCTTCTTCTGTGACCTGGTCTGCACTGTCGTCATGATCACAGGTTTCTCGGGATTCCCCAAGAAGACGTATCTACACCCCAATATCAGAGGGTAGATTGGTTCATCTATCACTGCTGCTCTGATTTCTCCTTCCACATAGCGAGTTTTCACCGTTATCCTTGCGATGGGAAGTGTCATGAGTGGTATGTCCTTAGTCGCCCCTTGTATTTCCACTGTTTCTGTGGTATACTGACTTGGGTCCACTAGGCTAGACTTCACAACTGATCATAATCCAAACCTGTATCATAAAGGCACCTTATGGTGACCCCATTACAAATAACATCCTCACAAACTGGGGGGTGATAAGGTTCCTGTTGTCCATTAGGATTAACCTTTAATCTTTGCGTCCCCGACTTCATTGCAGCAATGTTTGAAGGTTTCCTTCTACAAAATTCGGTGTTATGGTTATCTTTCTTGCACCATTTACACCATCTTTTTCCTTGGTTCAACGGTTTTCTTTCATTGAACTTTTGGTCATTGAACTGTGAGTTTCTGTCGCGATAGTCATTTCTTGGCCGCTCAAAGTTTGTCCTACCTTTATTTCCCTGCTCTCTATTATCAAATTTATTAAATTGCTGTAGAGCTTTAAAATTATCTATGTGCTTCTTTTTAGCACCACTTACCTCTGCCTGGGCTGCCTGATACCTCTCAGCGACATTTAAAACCTCTCCCAACTTCTCTGCACCTTGTTCCATGAGAAATTTTCTCATGTCTGGAGCCATGGACTCTCTCAATTGCTCAATCATGATCATTTCTTTAAGATCTTGGGTCTTCCCCAGAGCAGTCCATTTCTCCAAATAGGTTTCCAGTCTAGCAGAGAATTGGTGGTATGTCTCCCCAGACAACAGTTTGGCATTTCTAAATTTCTTACGATAAAATTCACCATTCTTCTCGTACCTTAATAACAAAGCCTGCTTTAACATGTCATAATTGTCTTGGTCTTCCCTGTTCATTTTAGCAAAGACTTCATAAGAAGTACCTCTTAGTCCTTGTGATAACTTTAAACTCCACCTCTCTCTCTCTAACCCATATGTAGTAGCTAATAACTCAAAACGTCCTAGGTACCCCTCTATGTCATCGTCTTTTTCAACAAAATGGTCTAAATGAAACCCCATAGCTGAGTTTGAGGCTCCCAGACTGGGCGTAGCATCTGAGGCAAAAGGGCTGGCACCATTTTCAGGAGCCTGGCCTTGTAATTCCCGCTCCCTTAGTCGTAATTCGTGCTCCCTTTGCAACCTTCTATCTTCTGCCTCCCTTTCGGCCTTTTTATCTTCTGCCTCCCTTTCGGCCTTTTTATCTTCTGCCTCCCTTTGCTGTCGTTTGTCTTCTGCCTCAATCTGCAGCCTCTTAATTTCTCTATCCGCCTCTAACCTCTTCTCTTCAGCCAACCTTTCAGACTCTAATTTTCTTTCAGCCTCTTTTTCTAATCTCCTTTCTTCCCGTTCAATATATTTATCACATTCAGCCGTTACGTATTGAATTAAAATCTGACCATCCATTCCCATCTCCTTTGCGGTCAGCACAGCAGCTGATCTAAATTTTTGCTAGCTCCGCCATTACTTTCTAAACAAATCTAGCAATAAGCAGCAAGTAAAATTTCCAAATCTCTAAAGTAATAATAAATTCTTATGACTAGAGTCCAAAATTCTATTCTAATTAACTAATTAACTAACACTGGCTGTGAAGATTCACCAACTTCTAATTGCCCTTTTAATTTAAAGGGATACTTTTAATTTTAAGGGAATTTTACAATTTTGTTCCCCTAATTTTATTTCTCCCACCAGGAGATCCTTATATTACTGTTTATGCTAATTATCCCTGGACAAGACCCCAATATATGTAGTGGTTTTGATGGTATTGTATGATGGTGATATTACTAAGTGTGATGTATGAGGTCAGCTGTGAAGGCTCCTGAGATAAAATGTAGTTGTGAATTTTCAGAAGGCCTTTCTTGCTACCACTACGACCTCACACCTATTTTTTTTTCTAATAAATGTGGCTACGTTACAATCTAGGGTACTGAAAGTAATGTGTTGTATTAACATATACAAACACACACACACAGATATTAAATAATATAATATTATCAATAAAATTTAGAACACAATGAACTAAATTCAGCTGGTGAAATTTTAGAAAGTAAATCATTTTAAAATTTATTTGTTCTGAACCAAGGTTTTATGTTGGCCAGAACATAAATGAAAAAAATTTTGGAATTTATGAGTGAATGGCATGAATGTAAAATGACATGGATAAATCAAAGGTGTGTACGTATACAATTTACACCCCGCAGTAAGTTAAGTTTCTACAGTTCAAAATTTTATTTTCCCTGGGAGATCCAACTATGAATAGATGTTGCTGTTGGGGTGGCTTCATCCTCCCATGTCTACTACGTTTACCAAACATTGTTCCATTAATGATGGAAGTAAATGGGATTTCATCTGTTTAGTAGTAAATTCACTTTGGGTGTTATGTCTATGAAGTTGGTGTAAATCCAGCAGACCAGCCTCTTACGGTAACATTTGAAAGGTGTATCGCGCTGTGCTGGAATCTGGTGCCCCACCTCTCCCGTGCTTGGGGGCAATATATCGGGTGGCCCCCACCTCTCCGTGCTTGGGGCAAATACAAGGCTGTTCTGCCGAGATGCGACACTGCACGGGTCCTCAAGCTGTCAAATTATTAATAGCCCAGCAATTGACACACCCGCCTTTTGGTGGCTCAACATAAAAAACTCACAGCTCTGAAATAAAGTATTGGTTTAGGTCTCAGAACCTTACTAAGGAGCCACTTCTACACGTAACAATTTAAAATGACAATAACACCATTAGACAGGGTCAGGATCTTCTCTGACCATACAACACATCTTACCAAGTTGGTTTCCCCATAGGAAGAAGTTCTTCCCAGACTACCTATTCATAAAATATGTTTATTAGCTTCTTGCCCTAGAATAGGATAGTGATACGTTCCACTGATCTCAACACTTGATCTGTCCTTCCTAATCTTTGCTGGAGTAATATATATTGTTTGTCCCTAGACCCTGAACTAGGGCGGGGGGGTCTAGAGCAAATCCTTAACTCTGTTTTGTAAGGCCTAAGATTTATGATTATGGCAGTATCAAATCACTCAAAACATTAAACAATATATTCAAAATATGCAAAAGAAATAATTTCAATCTTACCAGAATTTCATGAATAAAGAACACAGAAATGCTAGCAAAAACTCAGCTGAGCTGCTGCTATTAGTATGGCGTCCTGAACTTATTTCAATTTATTTCATTTTGGAAATCACCCACACTTGAAAATTTACTGTGTCTATCACTGGACAACTATTGGAGGAATGGCAAAAAAGCTCGTTGTGGAGCGCGGATCAGATATAGATTGTCAGAAGCGCCAATCAAATGCCGTGGTTTTTTTAAATTCAAATTATTTCCTACACTAAAGTCATTTTAAGTCATGCTTCAGTCAAGTATTGGATTTTTATCTGTTTAGTCCGTCCGTCCTCTACTGCGTTTTTCACCAAAAAAGTACTTTGGTTTTTGCAACCAACCAATTCGTTCCCTTCTAATACTTTTTGTCTGTAAAGTTATTTTTAGCCACAGCTTCCACCAATTTCCCCTTCTCTTTCATTCTAAACAAGATTTTGACCCTT